>LPNX010405581.1:479869-490579 GCA_001517045.1 Pseudotsuga menziesii | reverse complement strand
ATGAATCCCTTAATCGAAACCTTGCAACACACGATGTTAGAGAGTAAAGATCCTACCTGGCAATCCAACAAATGAGTGAGCTGATGCCGGTTAGACTTCTCCTCTTGCCACTTGGACACGGGTACACCAACAGCTAGATCCTCACGCGTTCCTAAAATCAACAGCTCGAAATACCGCTACAGCACTCAAAAACAATACCAAAACCCCGTTTGTCACCCTGTATATATTGAAAACTGCCACACGTGCGAGAAAAAATCCATCGGGCGCGAACTGAAACTGTGTCGGGCGATCAGAACTCCATCTCCTCCGCAACGGCAGACAACCCCCTGCTTTCACTCACCCGCAACGACCAAATATAACGATTGAATCACCGTCGTCCGGTGTCGGCGGACACAAAAGTCCGGACCCCTCCGCAACGTTGGATCAAGAGATGGTCAATCGTTCCGTAATACCGCCGGGTGACAACAAAACATCAGAGCGTCATATAAAGTCCCTCTTCCGGAAACAGTCCGCAACGTCGGAAGGGGAGATCAACAAACCGCCCGAAACGTCGGACGAGGATGACTTCCCATTCCTCCGATGAAGAATCAAAACCCGTCCGACACGTCGGAGAGTCAAAAATCACGCGCTACGGTCGGAGGATTCCAAACCCACCCGAAACGGTCGGGGCACAACAAAAGTACAAGACTTGAAAACGATCTGCAACGGCAGGGGAGGAAGGTTAACGGGACGCCCGCAACGGCAAAAAAAGACAAAAACTTAACTCCCAATTGATCAAGGTTTTGAAGAAATGGGCCAAGCGACAATGAAATCAACTCAAGAGAAAATATTTAAGGCACGAAATCTTTAGAACATGTGATGAGGAGAGAACCAATCGATGAACAGCAACCAAAAAAGCTTCAAAATCCATAAGCCAAAAATCAAGAGGCTGTAATCCAGAAAAGAACCAACTAATTCAAAGTAGAAAAGGGGGTTCCCAAATTTTAGAAATTTGGGAAAATGTTGCGGCTGCAACACAGTCATACCCATGTTAGAGCAGAAATCTTTGAGGAGTCGAAGCTACTTATCAAGATCAGAAGAACACCTTGCCATAAGGACAATATCGTCAGCATAAAGAAGAAGGATGATGACTATTCCAGCTAAGATCGTACCAGCACAACCTGCTTCTTCTAAACAACCCTCTAATTTATCAATGCAAAGCCAAAGGGTTTGACAATTGCATGAATCAGTGAAATCATAGTTGGTATGATTGATGATGGAATCTTGACAGCGTGTTCTATATTCTGTCACGTGGAACACTAACCTCCTCAATCGACATAAAATAGAATTGCCTTCCTTCATCCAAGGGACCATTGATGCTTGTTTAGGGTTTTTGCATTTTAATATGTTTTTACTTTTTAGGTTTTTTATATGATTAAAAATCGTAGAATCATGTGGAAGTTTTTCAAATAAGTATAAGCCATATTTTTCTCATATATAAGCAATCACCATTCATAAACACTCGTTTATATTATTATGTATATTGTAATATTTTTTCACCATTCTGGTTCATTCATAAGACTTTATATTCATTATTATACTATATGTTATATGCTATGTTATTTTGATTCATTAATAATATTTTATTTTGTTACTCACTGTAATTTATCTTATATTATTGTGTGTTTCAATTTTATTTCCAATTTCCTTGAATGCGGGTGACACACATGCCATCCATAAAGGACACTTGGTGCACAGGTCACGTGGTGTAGGCATGGGAAATGAGGTGAGCGACGATGTAGTTGAAATGAATGCAGAGGAGGGTGAAATGCTTTCCAACCCTGCAAGTAGTTGTTCGGTTATTTCCCATTTGAGTCATAGCACTGCGGATTTAATTCTTGTATGTGCCAATACAAACCTCCATGATGGAAACACTTCGAACTATGAGACCCGCTAGCCTCAGCCCTGTACGCATTTTTGTTCTCCTGTATCTGCTATGCACTCACTCTATTGTGAGCCTGCACACTAATTCGATAAAAAAGATGCTCCGACAATGTGGTACACCACGCAGAGGTAGCACAGGTAGAGGAGGAGGTCGTCGAAAGGCCACCATTGGGGACATTGATGGGTTTGTAGAGCAAGTTTCCATGCCGGTCAGATGTTTAATTGATGAATGGGAGTCCAAGGTGGTCTCATACCATCTCAAATCTGGGAAAAGTGGGGGCAGAGTCAACCATTACTGGATGATGAAGAACATGTTGGGACTGTTACTAGAAGACACAAATGTAAAATGGAACAGACCCAGGGACGTGGCCCAAGGTATGCACACCTATATCGCCCAAGTAGACACGCAACTTAAATCCCTAGAGGCCAATTTCAGCCTGAGGCATTATTCGGTGTTTCCCAGCACTGGCATGTGGATGACAATGGGGTCAAGAACTAGTGCGAGAAAGCTGGTACGTCCTTATCCGCTTCTATGAATTCTCCAGGTCCACTGCATGAACATAGGAGAATTGCGAGAAGTGCTATGCCTGCAAAATGTGGTTGCGAGACTCCAACCAACGCCAACATCGCTCTGCCGATACAAGAGAGGCAACCTCGTGACCCAATGGAGGATTATGGACCTTGTCCAATTTTGGAAGAGACACCAGATTTTCATGCGTGAGATGCAACATCGTAGATGCCACCTCATCATCTCTGGTTCCCTCTGTGACTTCCAGTTTTTTTGGGTTTCCTTGCTATTAAAATGTGTAATTTTCAAGCTTGTCTATAGTAAATTTTTAAGTTGTAATATGTATGTTGAATTTTTTAGCTACACAAAAAGAAGACATTTCTACTTCTATGAAAAACCCCAACTCCAGTATTTTTGATAGATTGGGTAGGTGGTCTGTTAGTCTAAGACCCCCGTAGCAAGTTTTTTTTGCTGCTCTGTACTCTTCTTTCGTTACTATGAATATAAATTTCCATTGCTCTTACAAAAAACAAAAAAAAATCCAATTTAATATTGATTAATGTTATCAAAACAGTTTACTTTCTGATTTTGGTGCTTCTCCGCAATGAGGTTAGGGAAAATGAATTTAGGTCTCAAACTAAGTGAGCTTAATGAAGACTTCTTTTGCAGATCCAAGTGGCTTCCCTGATAGAATAAGTAAAGCAAGGCATTAGGTTAGGAGATCTTATCAAATTGTTGCTCCAAGAAATCCTCGAGTAAAAGAAGATCAAGATGATACATGATTTCACCGAGATACTTTAACGACTTTGAAAATCAACATATGCACCTTCGATGAGAAGTCATTTTAGAGGAACAATGCCCTTTAAGGCACAAGTGGATTTTGATATCCCTCTATTTGAATACAACATAAACGTGAGATATAAACAAAAACTTTAGCAAGACAAATACATTTACTAGAGGGTTATTTCTTCATTCACAACATTTCTAATCATGAGTAGATTAGTTTCGCAATCCTAAAGGCCCTTCCCCATGTCAAAATTTAGTGGGATGCATACTTTGTGCAACATGATCTCGATGACTTTAATATGTTTATTAAAGAACCCACTTGGAGGGATTTCATTAATGCCATCAAGGAGGAGTATTTACTTGTTGGAATCCATGAAAAGTAGTATATGAGATGGACAACTTTGCGCCAAAGTAAAAATTGGGTGTGTCAGAAAACATTGGTGCCTTTCATACTTGATGTACAAAAATGAGTATTTGATATTCTGAATGACACTAGGTTCTAAATTATTGCAAAAGTAGTACACATATACATACAAATAAAAATGGAGTTTCTAAAGAATGAGAAAGAAATATTTATTAAAATATTGTTTTGTTGAAGGTTGCTTACCATTTGTCATCAAGATTGAGAACAAATATTTACCAAAAGAATGAGAAAGAGTTGAAAATCAACAACAACACAAAAAAAGTGAAAGCAACCCTAACTTTCAAAGAAAAAATGTAATAAATACATAAAAAAAGACGGAAAAAAGCTAATTTGAAAAAGGAAAAAAATGGTATAACTATTAAAAAAATATTCTTGCAACAATGAAAAATATCACGCCAAACAATGTATTATAGATTTGAATTTAAAATAATTTTGTCAATTTGAAAGCATGTAATGCCTAGAAAATAGATGATTAAGCATGTTACCCAATAGAATTTGTAATACTAATCCACATTTTATATTTAGATGATACTTAATTAGTCTTCTATTCTCCATCTTATACTTATACTTATAGTTCTTTCAAATGGGTAGCTTGGACTACAGAACACTGGAAGCCCATCCTCAATTATGTCCCTACTATTAGCTTACTTGCCAATAAATGGCTTGTCTTTGTCTTCCTTGAGGACTCTGATGCTTCACGGATCCTGGACTTGCTCTGGACCATTGAGAATGGATCCTTGGTACTCAATCAATGACACTCTAACTTTTACCCACTCAAAGAAAGAGTTTTCAAGAGAAATCTATGGGTATTGATGCCTGCTCTTCCCTTTCCCCTGTGGAACAAGGATTTTTTGATTGGCATCACCAATACCATAGGGAGGTTCATTGCACTGGAAAAGGACTTTCACCTTATTTTCGATAAGAGAATGGCTAAGGTTCTTGTTGAGCTAGATGTATCGAAGGGACTCCTTCCGGATATCGATATTGTCTGTAATAGTTCGGTCTTTACTCAGAGACTAGACTATCTGAACATGCCTTTTAGATGCAATTACTATCACGAGACTGGAGATTTGAGGAATAAATGCTCTTCTTTAATCCATGGACATTCCCTTAACCTCGAATTCTCCCTAGAGGTCCCTCCTCCTATTGACTCCTCTGGCACTCCCACACCTCTCAGCCCTTATGAATCTTGATCTCCTACCTCCTTTGGTGACCTCACAAAGGGAGAACTACTGTATATTCAGGACGTTGAAAACTTAGCTCTGGCTCAGTCAACTACTACTCCTTATTTGGCTCCTATACCTGCCTCCTTAAAACATTTCATTGCCCCTACTCACCTTCCTACTGACACTACCCCCCCTTTCACTTTGGAGGATTTTCCACCTCTGCAAAGGAGCTCCCCCCCCCTCTCTAACTCAGCTCAGAGTCCTACTGCCTCCCCATCCTTCATGGATCCTTCTCTTCTTAAATCCTTAGCCATTTTCTTGGACAAGTCTCTGGTTTCCCCTTCTACTCTCCCTTTGGATTCGATCAGATTCAAGAATTTCACTATTCGAAAAGCCAGGAAAAGTAAGACTTATTTTGTACCCTCAGATGAAACTGGCTCCTCTGGTCTCTATACCCCCCTCTCAGCTAGGATCAAAGTTGCTTCTAGATCTCAGAACTTCCTCGGGAACTTATAGCACAGTCACCTATAGAGCAGGTTGACCCATGAGGATTCTCTCTATGAATATCCGTGGGTTTGGAGGGATTACCAAACAAAAAACCCTCAAGTCACTGTTTGCTTCATTAAACCTTGACATAATCCCGTTACAAGAGACTATGTGTGACCATTTTTCTACTCTCAGTATGTTCTCCAAGATGAGGCCTGGATGGGAATTTTGTGATCTTGACTCCCAGGGCCTTTCTGTAGGTCTTATCTCTAGTTGGAACCCTCACCTCACTTGCTGCAAGGATTACTAGTCCTATGTTGGAATCTTAGTCAAATCTATATTTAAGGGACTTGACTATGTCTTCTCCATTTTGAATTGTTATGGACCCTACTCTAATAGAGCTTTTTTATGGGACAATGTTCTGGTTGGGTTATCTTTGACTATCCCAATCTCATTCTGGCTGGGGACTTAAATTTCACTCTTTCTAATGTTGAGATTTGGGGTGAAAAAGCTCGTATAGACAACATGGTACACTTCTTTTCCCACCTTTTGGATTCTACTAACATGGTGGACTCAACTCCCCATACTCTGGGTCCTACTTGGAGGAATGGTCATGTGGTCCATGAGGGAGTAAGTAAAAGACTTGATAGATTCCTAGCATCTATTCATCTTCTCCCTGCTTTGAACCACTATAAATCATGGATCCAACCTTCAGAGATATCATATCATTATCCTGCCTGTCTGGAGTGGAACTTTGCTCCTTCATGTCACCTTACACCTTTAAGTTCAATAGAGCCTAGATCTTGGAAAAGGATTTTTGTGATCTTGTCAACTCTTCGTGGGTTTCACACATTCCCTCCTCTTTAGACTCCATGTATGTACTCACCTTTAAACTTTAGAGACTCAAGAGTTCTGTCCAGGACTGGGAAAAAAGGAAGAAACTAGCCAGAGCAAAAGAAGTCACTGAGATTGATGCAACCATCCATGATCTCATTTTCTCTCGAATCTCTGGTATCTTGACTATTGAGGAAACCTCTCAGCTCTCATAGTTGAAGGCTAGAAAATAGTCTTTATTGGCCCATCATGTACTCACTTGGAAACTCAAAATTCGAGTGGACTGGATTAATGAGGGACATGCAAATACTAAATTTTTCCACTCTTATGCATCTTCCAGAAGGAATTCGAAATCTATTTGGGCCCTTCAGAACCAACATGGTGAGCTGATTGAGGATGAAACTAGGCTTAAGGTTATGAATGCTCAGCACGTTTCTAACTTATTCTCTAATGATGGTGCTTCCAATATTGAGGATCAACTCAATCTCATTAAATTTTTCCCTTCATTTGTACAGGAAGAAGATAAAGAGGCCTTTCTGGCAGATATTACACTCTCGGAAATTGAAAGTGTACTAAAGGGTTTTAAGAAAGATAAAAGTCCTGGATCTGATCGGTGGCATGTAGAATTCTTCATCCATTTCTTTGACCTAGTTGGTCTCGACATCCTCAGTGTTGTGGTTCAGTCTCGTGATGAGGGGAGGGTAATAGGTTCTCTTAATGCTACATTTATTACCTTCATACCTAAGTGTGATAAGCCACTTTACTTTGTTGACTTTAGGCCTATATCCCTTTGTAACTTGGTATATAAGACCATATTTAAGCTTGCTTCCATCAGACTAAAACCCTTACTGGACAAAGCCATCTCCAGAAACCAGTTTGGGTTTCTCCACAACAGACAGATCATTGAGCCTGTAGGCATCACCCAGGAAGTACTGGATTCTATTAAACTGGAAAAGAAGAAGATTTTGTTCCTTAAGTTGGACCTTGTAAAATATTTTTATAGGGTTAACTTGACATTTCTTAGATTAGTTCTCTTGCAGATTGGTGCGCCGATTGTGGGTGTTAACTAGATTATGGGCTGCGTGAAATCCTCCAATTTTGTTGTGCTCATTAATGGGATACCCTCGAAGTTTTTCTTGTCTCTCAGGGCATTAAGCATGGATGTCCACTTTCACCTCTCCTCTTTATCTTGATTATAGAAATTTTGATCCTTCTTATATCAAATGCACAACGTAGAGGTATCATTACAGGTATGAAAATGTCTCCTAGTATTAACCTTACACACTTGTTATTCATTGATGATGTTTTGTTGTTTGGTCTAGGGACAGTAGAAGAATGGCATAATTTCAAATATTTATTGGATCTCTTCTGTAATGCAATGGGTATGAAAATCAATGATGAAAAATCATCTTTTCTGTATAATGATATTGAGGAGACTGTCAGAGCTAGTATTTTCTCCTTGCTTCCATTTAAAATGGAGCCTTTGACTGTTGGCTTCAAGTATTTGGAGTACTACCTCAAGCCCCTGGCATACTATGTTAATGATTGGTGTTGGCTTATCAAAAAGTTTGAAACACGGATTAGCAATTGGACTTACAGGTTACTATCACTGGGTGGTATACTGATATTGGTCAAATCCGTGCTTATGGGGTTGGCGGTATATTGGATCTCTCTGTCCCGTATGCCCAAAACTATTATAAACTATATTCGATGCTCCATATTCAATTTCCTCTAGGGGAATTATAAAGGGAATCACAAGGCTCACCTGGTTGATTATCATACGATTTCTAGGCCATATGCATTTGGTGGATGGAATATTAAGAACCTGGGCTGGTTCAGTTTGGCTCTTAGACTGAAAGGCTTCTAGCTAGTATTAAAAGGAGAGGGAATTTGGTCATAGATTGTTAAGCATAAATATATAAAAACAAGTTTGTTGCTGAGTGGTTACGCTTACATAGGTTTACTGTCCAAGGTACATCCTATATTTGGAATGGTTTCATCAGGGCGATATCTTGGATCACTAGATGTCTAGGCTGGAAGGTAGGAAATGGACAAAGCATCAAAGTGGGTGTAGATCTCGTAGCTTCGATTTTATCTTTCCTGAGGATATCAGGATATATCTAGCTGAATATGGTATCTCATACCTATCCGATGCTCAAAATGGGGGTCTTGTCTCATCCTCTCGGGCCTACTAGCTTATTGTAGAAGATATTGAAGGGCGGTCACTGGAAGGAAGCTTGGACATTGTATATTGATGGGTTATCCCATGGATGCATCAGACTTGGTGATAGGGTGGACTCATTAGTCTGGATGTTCAGTAAAAAAAATGGCTCAGTCAGTGCAAAATTGGCTTACAACTACATTACTTCATGCACTCTTCTTGACAGGCCTGACATGGCTCTCATTCTGATATGGAATTGTAACATTCCACTGAAGGTTATATGTTTTAATTGGTTATGTATCTCAAACCATATAAACTACTTGGATAACCTGATTAAAAAGGGTTGGATTGGGCAAAATTGGTGTAGCTTATGTAAGGGTGCAGTTGAGTCTGTAAATCATCTTTTCATAGAATGTTATTTCACACTTAGTGTTATCCAGCTCCTTAGATCTACCCTACTCTGTCCCATGGTATGAAATGAGGTCACATTCCTACAAAATCTGGATTATTGGTTCAACTCTGAAAAGAAGCTTATAAATATCCCCCTCTTGATGACTTGGAAAATATGGCTTGCCAGGAACAGAGCTATATTTGAGTATCACAAGCCTGGCATTAAATATGTTGTTCACAACATTCTGGATCAGATTCAGTCACATCCTGTGGTTACTCAACCAAGGATCAAAAGGAGAAACTTAAGTACTGCTCCTGTTGTTGATTACCCTGCTATATTTTTTGATGGAGCATCTGGCAAGAGGATGGGTGGTATTGGTGTATACATTCTTATTATCCAGTATCATTACTACTGTTTGAAATTGGGCTATGGTCAGAGCTCAAATACTGGAGCAAAAATTCTTTCTCTGTGGGTACTTCTGGTTACTGCAAATTTTTTTGGCTTGCCTTACCTACATATTCGTGGCGATTATTATGACATTATAAACTGGTTCATTGGGAGAGAAGACCTCTTAGATATTAATTTAGATGGTTGATGCCATAACATCAGATACCTCGAATCGTCCTTTCTCTTCCTCAATTCTTGTCACGTGTACAGAGAATTCAATGGGAAGGCGAATGTCTTATCCAAGGAAGCACTTGATTTGGCTTCGGGCCTTTTATTATATTCTGAATTCACTACGGGTGAGTGTATTGGGAATGGTTATTTACAATTATATTATCTTTTACTTATGTAACACCCCGTTTTGACATTTCTACCTGAACTACTATTATATGTTGTATTTGTTTGATTGTGAGACCTCGTCGGTTTGACGACACTGTGGACATATGGTTCTATTATTTTGCCGATATATATGTGTGTGTGTGTGATGATAGTATTATGGTTGGTAGTCATGTTTAGATATGTATCATGTGTTAATTATGTCAAATATATGGAAATTACTAAACGATGGGTACGTGGATACCGTTACAGATATATGTTGAAATAATGAATGTTATGCCAAGTGCATGGCGAATGAATGAGTTTATTGTCATCATGTTATGATGAGATATATGTATACATATCGAGGATTATGCACAATATCCTATATTGTATGTCGAGGACTGACTTATAGGTTGGAACGACTAAGTGATAGCTGGATCCTACGAGGTGGGAGGGCCTCGGGGACATGGACTTCGAAAGATAAAATGGTATGCGAGTGATGCATTATTTACTTTCGTATGGTTATTATGCTGTTTATTATGATGTATGTTATGACAGGGGCAGGGTAGAGTTCCAGGAAACTCAACCGCCCAGGTCGGTTATACGATAACAGACCGAGTACAAGTGCAACGCTGTTGTTATGTCAAGTAGACATAGTCCCTTGTTCCATTAAGGGGGGGTGGAGGCTTTACCCACCGTTTATCCCCGAAACCCAGAGTCATGGGAGGGATGTGCTACGACGCGCTCCCCAAGGTGTGTGATGATGACTGGTGGTTTCTTGCTGGGGAAGCTTGGTCGATGTGGTCGACACTTCCGCTTACGGGTTCTAGCTGGAACCGGTCATGACTTGACATTCCAGGGTAGTCCAGCAGAGGACAGGATAGGATGTGGAAGTTAGTAATGATGTAGGTAGATATATGTAGCGTGAAGTAGGGGTGAAAACAAGATCTAACTGTAGGTGTGTAAAACCCTTGGTTAGTATGTGTCGTAAATCAGTGATGTATGAATTGTCGTAACATGGATTTCAGTAAGCTAATGGATCATACCTTGTAAACTATGCTAAAACATGTGTCGGTAAATAATAAGTTTCTTGATTATGATTGATGTATGTGAATTATTACTTTTAGTGTACTTACGTGAGGAATGTAAGTAGTAGCTACGCTTACATAACTCGCCTACATATTATGAATTACAAGAAATATTGTTGAGTAATAATGTCAATTAGTGTCGCTTAATATTAATTACTGTCGTTTAGTAATTAACTATTGC
>LPNX010405581.1:389227-479652 GCA_001517045.1 Pseudotsuga menziesii | reverse complement strand
AGATAGGGGTAGTAATGGGGAGGAAAGGTCGGCAAACATGGGGATAAGAGGGAGAAAGGAGGGAGGAGAAGGGGATCCTTTTTACCTTAGGATTTTGGATAAGGTTGGGAGAGCAGAGCTGCAAAGAAGGGGTTTTGTTGGAGATTGTTTTGAGGGGATACAACAGCTTAGGGCTTGTACTCGGTTTGGGCTCGGGGATCCAAAGGGGTACCTTTGGAGCTGGGTGGTCGGCGAGACCTCGCCAGTTGGCAGGGTGGCAAGACTGGTTTGGACTGGTTGAGTTTCAGAGCTTTGGGAAGGAATTTTGGCTGCAGGGAAAAGCAAGGAAAAACGGAAAACAAGGACAGCAACAAAGGTGGACCTACTAGCTACCTACAGGTATTTTCCAGCAGGTATGTTATCGTTTCTACCTTGGAAAATTCTGTTTAATTAAATTTCAAAAGTTTATATGCTGTGATTATCTTTGCTACCTGCACAGTCAACAGTAAATTGTTAGAAGTAGATAAAACAGATTTATGAATTTTCAAATCTGAAAAGAATGAAATGCAGATTTTATATCGTTTTCAGGCATGTAAATGAGCAAAAGTTAGAAATGAAAACATGAAATTAAAACAGAATTTTTATTGTTCAATTTTGTAAATATAAACACTTTATTTTCTTTACAGCCCAAAACTAGTAAAGGAGAATAGAAACACAATTAAAGCAGGAACAAAACACAAACAGAACAGAACAAATTTTTTGACAAGAAGTGAATTTTCTGTCTGTATATAAAAGTTAAAAGAGACCTAGTTGGGGGCTTTACAACTTAGCCTACTCCTTTCAGTTCATATTTGATGTTCTCGAGTATGGAAATACTTTTTTTGATCCTTTGGATCTCAGAGATGGACATGTCCTCTCTTTTTGATGATATTCCCAGAAGTGCTTCCTTGGATCAACCACCCTATCTTTCGATTGACTTCTCAGTATCATGGTGGTTTCAGATGAGATTGATGATATTGGATTCTTGTATTCTCACGGAGAGTATGATGAGTTCTTTTATATGTGGAGTTGACTGTATATGTAGAGGCTGAAGATATCCTTTTTTGTTGTGGACTTGCTTTGTGTAATTGTTCAACTTGTGATGTAACTAGGTTACCTTTGATTCTGATGAATAACAAGGAACTGATATTTTCTTCTGGAAAATTTATTTCAAGGATACAATTGTCTATGGGATTTGTTTCCAAGGGATTTAATGTTCTTACTTTGAATCACATGATTTCATTGCTAACTTTAGTAGCTAACCCTTCAATCTCAATTGCCAAAGTTCATGTTGATCCCTTTGTGTCATTCTGATACTCTTTACAAAAATGCATGTTTTTGTAATCATGTTGACCCATGTGTACTTGTGTGTACATTGCATACAAAAGTGTGTCTTTTTGTAATCATGTTGACCCCTTTTTACTTTGCATATAATTGATAATCTCTTAATATTTGCAAAACCATTATGAGATTTTCCTTGTTCTCTTCTTCAAATTTTAAGTAAATATGTATGTCATCAATGAAAACAAGTACAAACTTATCCAAATACTTACTTAAAAACTATTCATAAGGAACATGAATGAGGCTAGTGCATTGGTACTACCAAAAAATTACAATGAAAATACCTTGTCTTGTGTATATATTGATATTTAATTCTAACTTGGTGTTAAATCAATCTTTGAAAACACCTTTTCCTCTCTTACTTAATCAAACAATTCACCAATCCAAAGCAAAGGGTTTTTTCCTTTATTGTAACCTTGTTCAACCATGTGTAGTCTATGCACAATCTGAGGGTCTGATATTTATTCTTCATAAAACAAATTGATGCTTCCCAAGGTGACACACTTGGTGTAATGTATCCTATCTCTAACAATTCTCGCAATTGAATATTCAACTCCCTAATTTCAGGGGTACTCATTATGTAAGGAGATTTGGATATAGGTGCAACTTTGGAAATGATATCAACTAAAAAGTTAATATGCCTCTTGGTAGCTGACAAGGTATCTCATCTGGAAGCACACCTTTGAATTATTGTCATATTGGATGATACCCCCAACTTTGGTCACTTTATTTTTGTTGATCCCAACACATTAAATAATTACAACTATAATATCTTTTTGAAACTCTTCTTGAACTATAAGACTGAAATTTGTCTTATGGAAATGCGGCCTTTGGAATACATTTACTATTCTTGGGTTACCATCCTCATCCGTATAGTCAAAGGATTTGTTGAAGCATTCAAGTTTTACCTTAAGTGATTCCATCCAATCCATACAAACAAAGGCATCATATGAACCAAGTGGAAAGATCTTTAAAATTATACCATGTTGAAGATCAATTATTTCGAGTGGACAAATTTGTACCAACTGACTTACTTTTCTCTTTGTATATGTGGCCAACTGCACTAACCAAGATTTTTTATGTTTTTGTTTTTTAAGAACACATGAGTCAAAAAATTTAGGTGCAACATATATGTGACTAGATGTTGGATCAATCAAAATAGAAATATATTGCTTAACATTATTACCTTCAATTTCCACCACTGATGCTTGGTCATATGCTTGTCTATCCTTCAAAGTTGGATGGATTCTAGGAGTGGTAATTTATATGTCATTAGTTAGTGCAGCCCCTTGGATGTTGTGGAAAATGCTATTGTCCTCTTGTCTATGGGGACATGATTTTAGCAAGTGATCTTCTCCACATCCCTAGCATTTTAGGGGTTCTCTTGGCGTCTTCATAACTCCTTCAACTAGTTTATGTTTTGTTTATGTGGGGTAACTTGGTCGAAAACTCCTTCACTTATTTAAGTATGGAGGAGGCTTGAATATTTTATTTCTTTGATCCATACTTTACTTATTTTCCTTCGATGCCTTACCGATCCCTAGTTTATTATTGTACTCATAATAATAGCTATCCTTTTTGTATGCATATTTCCATAGTTTTTTGTAATTGTTAAAGATTTTGGAGATCAACTATGTAGATGCTTGTTGTTGTTTCCCTTAATGATGGGTGAAGTGTTCACTAGAAACATTGGGACATTCAAAACTTCAACATAGTTGATCTCTAGAAGCTTTAACAATAATTATCCTTCCTAATTACTTCATCAAGGTTCTTGGGCTCTTCAAACTCAATCCCGACTTTATAATATTGAGGAAAACCACTTAGAAAGTGTTGATCTTTTACCTTCTCATCTTTGATATACTTGACATATTGTAGCAACTCCAAAATCTTGTTGAGGTATACTAATCCTCTCTTAAGTACAAACAACCATGAGACGAACATGCACCCCCTACAATCCACTGACACCAAGAGAGATAGCCCAATTGTGAGCAATCAAACATTCAAATGGATTAAAGAAGATGCAACAATTTGATGTGTGCATTCAAGTGGTTTCCATTTCTAATGATTACAAACTAGGGTGGCATGTTAATAACCAATTTGATTCCTTTCAAACGTGTTATTTTATTAATTTGTGATACCAAACATGGTTGGGAGTTTGTTGGGATATGTCAGAACATGTTCCCCATAAGTATTACAACTACAAGTCGAATGCAATCCAGATATACATATCTAGATCCATATATGGCATATGATATCTGATGTTTGGCCATGGAAATATAATTATAAAGTTTTTTAAATTATCAAATTTGTTTTAAAATGATGGAAAACAACCCAATGGGATGAAAACCTAGTGATAATGTTACCCCAACTCAATATTTGTGAGAAGAGCGTGCCATTATTATGTATATAAGGGATTTATTTGAGTGGATAGGTGTCATTATTTTTAGTTTTTCACTTATTTGAGACATGCAAGTTGTACTCTATGCAATGAAATTTGATACTTGATATTTTAAAAAGTTTTGTTTCCATAAATGCAAAAACATTAAATAATTTTAGATACAATAATTTATTGTCATTTTATTTACTTTAGATATTATTAATTATATTTCTTCAAGCAAACATGGTCCACATTTCATGATATACATGTGCAAAGACTCCTTAATAACATTACATCTGTTAAACAAAGGTGCAAGAGTGATTCCCACAGGGGTGTAGACCAAGTGACGATAGAGCATACTATTGAGGAACTCCTTGCGATGCCATGAGTTCAAACCTCAGCTAACATGTGCCCCATGCTGAGAGGTTGTGTGGATGCACCTAGGGGTATAGTGGTAGCAAACGAGAATCATCCCCATATCACGTGAGTACGAACCTTGCCCCAGTTGCTGATTCCCCTAGTAAAAGATGAAAAAAAGTGTGCAAGAGCGAGGGGACATTGCCATCTCGTTTCTCTTGTTATTATATGTATGTGTTTATACTTTATAAAATAAAAAAAATTAAACTCATCAGCACTACAAAATGTGCAAAGTTATTGCTAGGAATATAATGGAAGATATATGGATTACTGACTTTTGAACTCCTTTGCACTACATGCATTTCTATTTTTGAGGTTTACGAAAAAAATCTAATATCACAAACTAATGTGCAAAGTTATTTTGCTAGGAATACATGCATTTCTATTTTTGAGGTTTATGGAGAAAATCAAATATCATAGACTCTAGACTGGTTATAGAATAAAATAGAAGTTTCATGGGGGGAATTAAGAGAAAATTGATTGCTGGGAATCTCGTAGAGTGTCAAACCTATAAACTAATGTAATTGACATTATGGGATTATCCCATGAAGAATCCACGATATTTTTTTTATCATCGACATCAGGGTTCGAACCCGTGGGGGAAAATCCAAATAGATTTAAATTCTGACTCCTTAACCACTCCTTAATCCAGGCCGAGCCACAAAAAGCATTTAATTTTCAACAGAATATGCAAGGACCAGATCTGTGAATGAAGCCAAACTTGTGATTTTGAAAAATAAGTGGAAACAATAAGGTCATATGCAAGGCTGGCATAGACTTCACCGTTTTTAGTATTATGCGTCCAAATAATTGTGTCTCGATCCTCAGATAGTTTAATACCCCCATGGGATAATCCATTGATATACAAGGATAATTCATACTTCCAATTGTCGCCCATGTTCAGATCCTTTTCAGTAAGCCAGTAGGAGTGACCCAAGGCTCCTTCTCCTCTGTTGACTGCATGGTTAAGAGTGCTTATGCCCAGGTCCAGGAGATAGCCCCGAAGCTCTTCAGAAAGAAGAAAATAAGAGTTTAGACCCAATATGAGATCAATTCCCAGATTAATACTAACATCGTTCCTGCTTTCCATTCCAACTTATAGCTAAGACATGAAATCGTTTTGATAAAGCCATTTCAGAAGCTGGAGTTACCCTTGACTAAGAACCGTTGCTTTCTTAACTAGTCCTCCAGGGATAGATTTTTAATATATTTGGTATTAATCAAAAAAATTTAGATACATGAACCTTTCAAAACTGCCCATAAAATTTTGAGCTGAAGATCCATGCCAAACCATTCAATATTTTTAATGTTCCATCCACCATACTCATAGGGTGTCTAGAGAGTCTACTAGTCCACTAAGTGTAACCTTCTCTTATGAGCCGTGTTACCCCAAATAAAGGAGAAGATTCTTTGACAAAGACTATTCAGAATAGTCTTGGGAGTTTTTTCCAAAGAAAACTATTACATTGGAATCCCAGATAACATAGAACTAATAAGGATTAACCTACCACCCAAAGAGAGAAACCAGAGGGACCAAAAACTGATTTTATTTTCAAATCTTTTGAGGATCCATCTCCAGTCGTTTACACCATATCCCATTGGATTAAGACAGTATGCAAGATATTTGAAGCCACAATCAATGTGTTCCAGCTTGAGGGGAAAGATCCCGGAGATACCCCTACACATATTCTCATCAACATCACTATAAAGAAAAGAATATTTAATCAAGATTATACACATACCTGAAGCTGAGCAGAAGTGATCCAATCTGTATTTATACTCAGTCCATTCATCCAAGGTACCAATTCCAAACAGAACCACATCATCCATGAAAAGTTGATGTGTTAAATCCAGATGCCTAGAGAGCTTGACCCCCTTGATAGTACCCCTACATTTAGTCTCATTGATGAGTATGTTGAGCCCTTCAATATCTAATATAAAGAGAAGGGGATACAAGGGACATCCTTGGAGAATGCCCCTTGAAGCCTCGAAAAAAGACCGATGGCGATCCATTTACGAAGACCGAGAACTTAGGAGAAACAATACAACCCATGATCCAATTAACCCCATCCAGGGGAATGCCAATTTGTAACAGAAAAAGTTGCAAATGCGTCCAGATCACCTTGTCCAAAGCTTTGAAAAGGTCCAGCTTCAGAACTCAAGCCTTCATATTTTTTGACTTAATGGAATGCAGGACTTCCTGTGTGGTCCCCACAAGTTCCATGATTTTTTTGTTCTTCAGAAAAACATATTGCTCCGTTGAGATAGTCTTATCCAAGATAGGCTTGAGTTGGTTCACTACAACTTTAGAGATAATCTTATAAATCAGATTGTAGAGGGAAATGGGGCGGAAGTCAACAAAATATCGAGGCTTTTCACATTTGGGAATAAGGGTTAATAAAGTTGAGTTGAGGGAAGAGTGAAAACTCCCTTCAATCCTGGACTGTTCCACCGCCTTCAACAGATCACCTCCCACCATCTTGAATAACTAGAGAAAAAATTATACAGGCCAACCATATGAACTTGGGATTTTGTCCTTTTTTAATCCCTTCAAAGCCACTTCAACCTCTTCCATAGTCACTACAGAGCAAAAGGATGTTGCTTCTTCGATAGAAAGAAAAGAAGGGTACAGTATGATCACCTTTAGTTGATCAGAAATGTGAGAAGTACCATCATTTTTCAAGAGTGATGAGAAAAAAATCTCTCTCGGAGCTTTGAGTTGCGCCTATTCATTTACCAATTCTCCCACCTCATTTTTCAAAGCCCAAATAGTATTAAAATTTCTCCTTGCCGAAGTTGAATTATGAAAGTTTTTTGTATTGGCATCCCCATGATTTATCCAATTGATTATGATTTTCAGTTTCCAAGTCAAATCCTCATGAGCTATATTTTTTCTTTTTTACATTTCAGGGAAGCTAAAAGGATGGAATTATCCACTGAGAAAATGCCTGAGGGATAAGAATCGAAAAGAGCCCTTATATCAGCTTGAATTTCCTAAACATCCTTACTTTCTTTTAGCTATTCCTTTTCCCACCCTTTCACCACACCTTTTAGACGTTTGAGCTTGAATACCAATCATATCATCGTATCATCGTCAGCTGAAATAGGAACAACATCCCGCTAGGAATTTTCAACAATTTGAGCGAAGTCCTCATTCTGTAACCAAGAACGATTAAATTTGAAAGGGTATGAGTGCTTGGTATTACATTCATCCCATTCCAAACATATTGGATAATGGTCAGATATTTCCATGGGATAAGACTAGGATCTGAATTTTTGAATATGGGGCAACACCTATTGAGAAGCTAAGAAGCGATCCAGTCCTTTACTAATGCCAGCGTCCCTAGAACGACCATTGCGCCAAGTAAAACCCGTGCAAGTAGGTGCAAGGTCCACCATTATAGTACTTATCATCACCTAAGAGAAAAAAGAATCCAAGGGATGAATGGGAGCACTAGAGCCCCAAATCTCAGAATCCGAGAGGGTGAAGCTAAGGTCTCCAACGACAAGTATGTTAGGAAGATTAACCCCCCCCCGAGACTACATTATTCTAGAAAAATTCCTTGTTGAGATACGACCTATAGCAGTTGAGTGCATAAAAAACATGGTCGATACCCCTGAAATTGACCTTAACAATAATCCCAACACACGAAGAGAAAGCTTTACAATGGAAAATCAAGGGGTTCCAACCCATTAATAAACCCCCCAAGAGGCCTTCAGATCCTATAGAACAAAACTACCAACCAGGCTTCAGTTTTGCAAGGAGATAAGGGCTTACATGTGACTACACACCATTTCGTGAAAGAGGACCATGTCTGGATTGATATCAAAGAGAAGCTTCCTAAGCGATTTTAACTTGGTGAGCCCTCCAAGCCCGCAAATATTCATAGAGAGATTTTTCATGAGGACCCCAAGACAGAGGGTGACATTTCTATAAGCACCCGAGAAGAAGAGGGACAAGAGGGAGGGGTATGGGATCTGGCGACATCCTTGATCCGTACAGAAAGTAGTGGAAACACAACTGATCTTCTTGCGACCTCAGAGGGTTTAGAGGGCTTGGGATTCCTAGACCTACGAATAGTAACATTCTCAAATATGATGGAGTCAAGGGGTAGGGTAGAGGGGGATAGGGGTGTTCTATCTGTGAAAATGGAGAGAGTACTCAAAAGAGAGTGTTACGAAAAGGAAGGAGAGGACCTAGGATGATGAAATTATTCAAATAACTGAGAGGGGGAGGGGGTGAATTAGTTATTTCTAAAGCTTAAATCATTTTCAATATTTTGAACATTATCACTGATTGCATATTTATAGTTATGATAATGCAGCAAGTATAACAGAAGGAATGATGATCAGCAATCCCACACACATGATAGAGACAAACAAATATTCATCTTTATTTGAGCACCTACTCAAATGAGGCTGAAACCCATGTTTACAAATTCCTTCTTATGGAGAGCACCAACCCTCATGTTTTTCTAGCACCCACTAAAATAACATTCTCTAGCTACTATTGAGTGGAAGCACCAACTTCCACTTGTACAGGATCCAACTTGTACAGAGAAGACAACATGTTTTTTCCTAGCACCACCCTACCACCCTTGTTCCTTAGATTCAAACATGTTCATTACAATATGGAGAAAAATAGATATAACAATGCATACAACCTCTGTTCTAATCTACTTCTGGATTTGCTTATGCACCTTGGTTCCCCTCATTGTCTCTGTTTTGGATATTCTTGAAATAACTCATAGTCCTCTTTCATTACACAATCCCCACTTCTACGATGGTCCATGCACTAACTCTCTTCCTGCAAAGAGCGCACCCCTTGCTTCTTCATGCACATCCTCTTATACTTATCAATATTTAAACCCTTCACCTGTTCGTATGCCTGACTGTTGATCTTCATAACCAATCAAAATCGTTCGATGCCTTATGACAGACAATGAGTCCAATCGACGTGCAATCATGAGTTTCTGCAACGCATCTTCGCAATTTTGGCCTATTGTCTTTTTTTGCAACTATGAATCCTTTTGCAATTTTCCTTTTTTGACAAATCATAGTTTCTGTAGTTCTGGTTCTGCAAGATTCCTTCCGTGAGACCTCTTCCACACCGTCGATTTCATGTGGCCTCTCTTATGATCATTGATCTAAAACCAGACTTAACAAACACCTGCTTCTGCACATAATTTTCTGCAAACTCCTTCCATGTTGTCGATTTCTTGTGCACCATTTCCCATTGTCGATCTTAGATCAGATGCGGATTTTGGATGTTGGGTTTTCCAAATTTGTTTAAACAACTTCCACAATTTCCGCCTTCTACCTTTCGCCTTCCACTGGTGGACTCCGGGTTGCGGAAACCCATGTTATTTTATACTTTGATTTCTCATCTTCTGCATTCCTCCTTCCACATTATGCTGGCGGACTCTGGGTTGCAGAAGCCCATATTCTTTTAGACTTTGATTTCTCATCTTCTGCATCCCGCTTTCTGCTTTTCACCTTCCGCTTTCCATCTTCCGCTTTTCTTCTAAACCTTTGATTTCTTTGCAGGTTCACTCTTGACCGTCTGATCTGTTTATCATATTTTATTTCAAACTTTGTGGGTTTAATCCTAACCGTTGGATCTCTGTACAAACCGTCGATTCTTTTGAATCGTTTGCTTATTAGTTTGAGTCCTATGCTTATCTGGATCATATTCTATTTGTTTCCATCAATGACAACCATATCACAATCTGATCTATTTCCATATGATTTCAATACCTATCATAATTCCAACAATATCCCCCTTGGGAATTGACGGAAACCTTCAAATTATGGATGCATGTTGTACTTGTAATCACCAAATGTTTATCATTTGTAGCAAAAACAACTTCTCCCCCTTTGACATCAATGTCAAATAAGATTCTATATCACAACTCCCCCTATCAAAGTGGACATGTTAGTTGGAATAAGATATGATGCCCAACTTATGGCGTAGACACTCAAACTATGTCTTTGGTAAGGGTTTAGTGAAGATATCAATAATCTATTCTGTAGAAGGAATAAAATTCAATTGAACCACTATGTTTGTAACCTTCTCCCTTAAGAAGTGATACTTAATAGGTATGTGTTTAGTCTTGGAAGAAAGGACTGGATTTTTGGACATATTAATGGCTCTAGTATTATCACAATGGAGAGGAATGGGATCAACATATTTTACCTTCAAGTCTGCCTGTGTCTGGATCATCCAGAGTATTTGTGTACAACATGTGGTAGCAGCAATGTATTCAACTTCTGTAGTGGATAAAGATATCGAGCCTTGCTTCTTACTCAACCATGCAACTAAAGAATCACCCAAGAAGAATGCACCTCCACTTGTGCTCTTTTTTTCATCCAAACAATTTTCCCAATCGACATCTGAATATGAAATTAACTGAAGATTCTGATTTCTAGGATACCAGAGACCATAAGTCATTGTTCCCTTCAAATATTTAAATATCCTATTAACAAACACCAAATGACTTTGCTTAGGAGCAGGTTGAAATATTCCTACCATTCCAACAGCTTGCATTATATCAGGACGAGATGTTGTGATGTCTAATAGACTTCCTATCATTGGCCGATATGTTATTTGGTCAAAATTGGGTGAGGGATCATCCTTGATAGGTTTACAACCAACAACCATAGGTTTCCTAACAGATGGAAAATATTCCATCTAAAATCTCTTCAACATCTCCTTCAAATACTTCTCTTGGGAGATAAATAAACCTTCAGAACTCTGGATAATGCCAATACCAAGAAAGGATGACAATTCTCCTATAATTGACATCTCAAACTTAGATTGCATGGAATTAGAAAACCAATGAACAAAAGTATCATTATTGCATCCAAAATTAATGTCATCCACATACACCAAAACAACTAATAAACTATCACCTTCAGATTTGATATACATGTTACTGTCAACAATACCTTTCTTGCACCCTTTGTCTTGTAGATATTTATCTAGTCTATAATACCAGGCTCTTGGTGCTTGTTTCAATCTATATAGAGCCTTCTTTAGTTTGCAGACATTGTCAGGATTGTCTGTTAGTTGGAACCCTTCATGTTTCTCTATATAGACTTCTTCTTCTAGATCTCCATTGAGAAAAGCTGACTTAACATCCATCTTATACACTTTGAAGTTCTTATGACTAGCATAGGCAAGAAACATTCTGATAGCTTATAATATTGCCACTGGTGCAAAATTTTCATCAAAATCCCGTCCCTCAACTTGTGCATATCCCTTATAGACCAATCAGACTTTATTCCTCATAGTTTGTCCTTGTTCATTCATCTTATTTTTAAACACCCACTTGGTGCCTATTACATTTTTATCTGCAGGTCTAGAAACCAACTCCCAAGTATTAATCTTCTCAATCTGATTAAGCTATTCATTCATGGCTTTAATTCAATATTCATCCTTGTTGGCTTCTTCAAAATTCTTACGTTCCATCATAGATAGGAAAGAAATCTGAGATTGATCTGAAGCTTTAATCAACTTCCTTCTTGTCTGAACTCCTTTAGATTATCTGATTTTCAGGATGATTCTTCTAAACGATTCTGGAAGGTGGTTTTGTTTTTGTCTGCTGTCTTGAATCTGCGTGAGTGTTTTCACTTTCATCATCTGACTTTGAAACTTTTTTTAAAATTCTTGGACCTGCTCTTCCTTATCTTCAACTGTATCTTCTGTATTTGGTTCAACACTGCTTATTTGAATATCTTTTACATGGATTCCTTCATCGATTTTAATGTCAACACAATCAACCAATTTATGTAGCCTCATATTATAACAAGTGTATCCTTTACTATTTGAATCGTATCCTAAGAAAATACCTTCATCAGCCCTGCCATCATATTTTCCAAGATGTTCATCATTATTTATTTTTAATATAACATTTACTTCCAAAGACTTTAAAGTGTTGGATAGAAGCAGGTCTTCCAAACCATAGTTCATAAGGAGTCTTATCACTGTTTGGCATTAAGTGAGCTTTGTCAATAATATGGACATCCGTGTGAATTGCCTCTACCCAGTAAGTCTGAGAAATATTTCTTTCATTCATTATTGATCTTTCCATCTGTTGTACTGACCTATTCCGTCTCTCAACTACTCCATTCTGTTGTGGAGTCCCTGGAATAGTGTATTCTCTTTTAATTCCATGTTTATCACAGAATTCTTTGAAGTCTCTTGAACTGAACTATCCTCCTCTATTAGATCTTATTGTCTTCAGTCTCTTTCCTGTTTGATTCTCAGTCAGATCCTTGAAAATTTTGAACTTTTCAAACGCTTCATATTTTTCTTTCAGAAAAGAAACCCATGTGAGTCTAGAATAATCATCAATGACCAACATAAAATATATTTCTCTTCTTGTGCCTTCCTTTCTTGACGGTCCACACAAATGGTTTGTCTCTTGATGTGAAGTTCTTGGATTTAAATCGTGTGCGAGTCAATTTTCTCATTTGACAAGGTTTACAAACATAGTCATATGGCTTTGATATTTTTGGAAGATATTTTACTGCCCCATTGTTCACAAGCTTGATTATATGATCAAAGTTTAAATGTCCAAGTATCCTATTCCAAAGCCAACTTTCATCATACTTGCTTAGATGTCATTCTTCTTTTCCTTGTTTCAAGACATAGACATTTTTTTATGTTCTTATGCCTTTTGCAACCAACTTTCCCGAGGGTAAAGATTTTAACTTGCAATCTTTAGAGGTGAAAACAACTTCACATCCTCTATCACAAAACTTACTAACACTAAGAAGATTATGTTTTAATCCATCTACAAACAACACATCTTGGGCTTTCCCTTTTCCATTACTCAACTTCACCATTCCTTTTCCTTTGATTTCCCCTGAAGCATGATTTCCAAAAGTTACGTTTCCTTATTTATTTTCACTTAGAGACATAAACTTACTTTTATCATCATCCATGTGTTTGGAACATCCACCGTCAATATACTAGGGGATTTTTTTCCTTTGAACATAAAGGACTAAGCCACATTTGTTATTTTCTTTATTATTCCAAACTTTAGCACTTTCAACAGAGTAATTCACTCTTGGGTATGTTTTGTAATCCTTCAGATGACAGTTTGAAGCCTTGTGTCCAAAATTATGACAAACATAACATTATGGCTCGTTGTATAGTAGATCAAAAGAGTTTGTTGATGTATTTGTAACTTCGGAATGTATTCACTTGTATATTTCATATATGGTATTTCATTGGTCCTTGATGTTTCTATCGGGAGAATCATTAATGTAATCAAGTCATGTAAAGTCATAGAGGTTAACCCTTCTTGTTGATCGGGGGGGAAAGTCCCCGTAGTTGAGTGATGCTTCATCTGAGTTGGTTGATGCTATGATGTATCGCCATATTATTGGGTCCTTGATGTACCCGACGAATACGAGACTAGATCTTTGCTTTGCTGTGAACACATTGAGCCAGTTCCTGACATATTTGAGACATGTTCACCTAATTGCTACAAAGCATATTCTGAGGTACCTGAAGGGTACAGTTGATTATGGGCTCAAGTATGGGGCGAATAAAAAGATTAAATTGGAAGGTTATGTGGATTCAGATTGGGCAGGCAGTGCCATTGATAGGAAGAGCACTTCAGGGTGCTTCTTCAGTATGGGATTAGGTGTGATCTCTTGGTTTAGTAGGGAGAAATCCTGCGTGGCACTAAGTACAGCTGAAGCAGAGTATGTCGCAGCTTGTTCGACTAGTTGTGAGGAAGTATGGCTGAGGAAGATACTATCTTATTTTTTTGATCTCCAGTTGGATGCTACTTGTATATATTGCGACAACCAGAGTTGTGTGAAGTTGTCGTAGAACCCGGTGTTCCATGACAAGTCAAAGCATATCGAGATCAAATACCACTGTATCATGGATATGGTGCAGAGAGGAGTAGTGAAGCTCCAATATGTTGTGATGGATGAGCATATAGCTGATGTGTTGACCAAGCCATTAGCTAGAGTGAAGTTTGAGTACTTTAGGGAGAAGCTTGGTGTTCTCCAAATCGAGGTTCCTTCCAAGGGGAAGTGATGAGTTTGTGCGCCTTTCTGACATGGTGGTAGGATTGGTTCCTCCCATGGTCAGATGTAAGTGCAGAGCCCTTCTGACATGGTGGTAGGATTGGTTCCTCCCATGGTCAGATATAAGTGTAGAGACCTTCTGACATGGTGGCAGGATTATTTCCTCCCATGGTCAGATGTAAGTGCAGATCCCTTCTGACATGGTGGTCGAATTGGTTCCTCCCATGGTCAGATGTAAGTGCAGAGCCTTTCTAACATGGATGTTGGATGTGTTCCTCCCATGGTTAGATATAAGTGCTTAGCCTTTCTGACATGGATGTTGGATGTGTTCCTCCCATGGTCAGATATAAGTGTTGAGCCTTTCTGACGTGGATGCTAGATGTGTTCCTCCCATGGTCAGATGTAAGTGTTGAGCCTTTTCGACATGGTGGCGGACCGGGCCTCCCATGGTCGGATGTAAGTGTTGAGCCTTTTTGACATGGTGGTAGGCTGAGCCTCCCATGGTCGGATGTAAGTGCCGAGCCTTTTCGACATGGTGGCAGGACGGGCCTCCCATGGTCAGATGTAAGTGCTCAGCTTTTCTGACATGGTGGCAGGTTGGGCCTCCCATGGTCAGATGTGAGTGCTAGTCCTTTCTAACATGGATGTTGGATGTGTTCCTCCCATGGTCAGATATAAGTGTTGGGCGTGCCTTTCTGACATGGATTCTGGATGTGTTCCTCCCATGGTTAGATAAAAGTGTTGGGCGGGCCTTTCTGACATGGATGTTGGATGTGTTCCTCCCATGGTTAGATATAAGTGCTGAAGAAGATGAAGACCTACTTGGAGGTTAGGCCTACAACTAGCATGAAAAAGGGCTGGCTCTATAAAAATTCCTCTGATGAGTAGAATTGAGAGATAGCACCATTTGATCGAGATAGCGGGAGAAATGATGACGATCCAGTGATGATCCAGATTTGATGATGATCCAGTGATGATTTAGCTTTGATGATGATCCAGTGACGAAGACTTATGCTGATGAATTGTGTTAAGAGAATACATTCCTAGTTAAGAGGGAGTGTTGATGTATTTGTAACTTCGGAATGTATTCACTTGTATATTCCATATATTGTATTTCATTGGTCCCCAATGTTCCTATTGGGAGAATAATTAATGTAATCAAGTCATGTAAATTCATAGAGGTTAACCCTCCTTGTTGATCGTGGGGAAAAGTCTCCACAGTTGTGAGGCACTAGGGTTATTAAACTCTCATAGAGAAGTCTACCCTGGTAAGTAATTGTCAAGTTGGAAACTAGTATAAATAGAGAGTGAGCCTCTCTATTTGAGAAACACACTCACCCAGCTATAGCGCATAGGTGAGAGAAGAGGAGCTCACACAAGTGAGAGAGAGAACAACTATTGGATATCATCTTTCTGTCTTTGGGTTTTACTGCTGTCATTGGTGCTCATTCTATCTCTGAGGAAGTTGCGGGTTTTTCTCCTTTATGGTTTCCCTAAGGAAAATCTTTGTGTCTATTGTCTCTTGTGATTGATTGATGTGCATGTTATTCTCTCAGATAATATCCTAAGATCATATTGCTGAAATGATAAAAATCTAACAGAGTTGTTATATCTATCATGGGTTATTCCTTTAATTGTGAACTAAGCTGTATGCAGTTCTTGTTTACTTGCTGGATGTCTTGTTCTATGTTGCAACAATTGACTGTTATTTGATTGCATATTTCTAAAATTAAATGCACAGTTTGCATCTTTGTGGCCAAAATTAGAACAACAATAACAGTAACCATGGAAATAAATTTGGTACCTAAATCTTGGTTGTCTTCCTTTTTGTTGACTTTGTTTCTAAGCAATCCTTGGTTGATAATTCTGATCTAAGTTTCTGATTTTGGTATGTGTTTCATTTCCTTTTGTTTGCACAGTATGTTCACATTCTGACTGTTTGTTGCTTGATCCTTCTTCATAGCCAATACCTGTTTTTAACCATGGGGACCTTTGCTTACTCAGAATGTTGTTCAGTTCTTCTGAAGCTTTAATACTTCACAAATTTTGGTGATACAGAGCTTGGAATTTCTCCAATTCTTTTCTTGCTGTCACTACTTCTTCTTCCAAAGCTTCACATCTCCTTTTTCTTTTTCTGTTAATTGTTGTTTTATAATATCTTCTATTTTCTTTGCCTCTTCTAATTCCAATTTTAACGGGGAAATATCTTCACTTGATTCTTTACCATTCTTTTCATTCTACATCAATAATTGTTTTTGTTTCCTCTTCTTTATTCTAATTCTGTCAATCTCCTCTAGAGAACTGATTAGTTCACCTTCCATGGCAACCATAGATTCTTCATCATTCAAGTCACTTCCTGTATATTCATTTCCAAAATATTCTATGGCCATAAGCATAAAGTTATTCACTTCATCTTCACAAGATGAATCACCGTCTGTCTCTTCTGAAGAATCAACATCATTTGCACACAAGATTTTCCTTTTATATTCAGCCTCTTTATTGTATTTATTGAATGTATAGTTTTCTTCATTATAAAAAGTCTACCTCTTTTTCTCGTGGGGACATTTATATACTAAATGGCCTATTTCACCATAGTTAAAAAATTTAAAGGGCATCTTGCCTTTATATTTACATGATCCTTTCTTCAATCTCCTTACAAATTTTGCCTCAGTCACATCCATTTCGAAGTCAGTGTTCTTATCTACTTTAAAGGATGCTTCTCTAGTGGTAGATTTATCTTTACCAATCCTCATTTCATAGGATGTTAGAGTACCCAGGATTTGGTCAATAGGTAGAGTTTTAAGATCACTTAATTATCCTATTGTAGAAACTTTGGGATTAAATATTTCAAGAAAAGATCTCAAAATTTTCTGAACTAAAAATGCTTCATCAATCTTTTCACCAATACCCTTCATAAAATTTATAGTCTCTTCTATTCTTATGAAATATTTACTAATAGTCTCATCCTCATTCATCTTTAGCTGTTCAAATTTTAGTCTATATGTCTGCAGTTTGGAATCCTTTACTTTCTCATTTCCTTCATAACTACTTATAAGTTTATCCCACATCTCTTTCGCAGATTCAATATGCATCACCTTAACAAACTCAACCTATGCAAGACCACTCAGGATAGTGTTCATTGCCTTTGCATTGAAACTAAATTCCAACTTATCATCTTTGGAGGCTAGTAGAACTGGCTTTACGTAGCCAGTGTCTACTACATCTCAAACATCAACACCTAAGGACATTATATAAGTTCTCATTCTAACCTTCCCAAAGGAAAAAAATGTTCCATCAAACAGAGGAACCTTATTGGATGAAGTCCCTTCATAACTTGTCATGTTTAAGCTTGCATATCTGCCTTTAAATAAAAGGAACCTTCTCTAATACCAATTGATGAAATTATTCAAATAACCGAGAGGGATGGGGTTAGTCAATTATTTCTAAAGCTTAAACCATTTTCAACATTTAGAATATTATTACTGATTATAGAATTATAGTTATGATAATGCAACAAATAGAAAAAAAGGAATGATGATAATCAATCATACACACATGATAGAGACAAAAAAATATTCATATTTATTTGAGCACCTACTCAAATGAGGCTGCAACCTCTGTTTACAAATTCCTTCTTATGGAGAGCATCAACCCTCATGTTTTTCTAGAACCCACTAAAATAACATTCTCCAGCTACTACTGAGTGGAAGCACCAACTTCCACTTGTACAGGCTCCAAGTTGTATACAAAAGACAACATGTTTTTTCCTAGCACCACCCTACCACCCTTGTTCATTAGATTAAAACATGTTCATTACAATATGGAGAAAAACATATATAACAATGCACACCAACGTTGTTCTGATCTAAATTCTGGATTTGCTTATGCACCTTGGTTCCCCTCATTGTCTCTGATCTAAATTCTGGATATTCTTGAAAGAAATCATAGTCCTCTTTCATTCCTCATTCCCCACTTCTACAATGGTCCATGCACTAGCTCTCTACCTGTAGAGAGTGCACCACTTGCTTCTTCACACGTATCCTCTTGTACTTATCAATCTTTAAACCCTTCACCTATTTGTATGCCTGACTGTTGATTTTCATAACTGATCAAAACCGTTTGATGCCTTATGACATACAAGGAGTTCAATTGATCTGTAATCATGAGTTTCTGCAACGCATCTTCGTGATTTTGGCTTCTTCCACTATTGTATTTTTCTGCATCTCTGACTCCTTTAACAATTTTTCTTTTTCGACAAATCAGAGTTTCCACAGTTATGGTTCCATGGGATTCTTTATGCAAGACTTCTTTCCCGTAGTTGATTTCGTGCGGCCTTTCTTCTAATCATTTATCTGAAATAGGACTTAACAAACACCTGCTTCCTCACATCCTTTTCCACAAACTCCTTTCACGCCGTCGATTTCTTGTGAATCATTTCCCTATCGTCGATCTTAGAGCAGATGTGGATTTTCGATCTTGAGTTTTCCAAATTTTTTAAAACAACTTCCACAATTTCCGCCTTCTGCTTTCCGCCTTCTACATTCCATTAGTGGAATTCAGGTTGTGGAAACTCATGTTATTTTAGACTTTGATTTCTCATCTTCCGCGTTCTACCTTCTGCATTCCATTGGAGGACTCTGGGTTGCAGAAACCCATATTATTTTAGACTTTGATTTCTCATATTCCGCATTCCATTTTCTGCCTTCCGCTTTTCATCTTCTTCTTTTCTTCTAAATTGTTGATTTCTTTGAGGGTTCACTCCTGACCGTGGGATCTATTCATAAGAATTTCTTTCAAACTATGCGAGTTTAATCCTAACCGTTGGATCTTTGTACAAACTATTGATTCTTCTGAGTCTTTTTCTTATTCATCTAATTCCTCTGCTTATCTAGATCATATTCTATGTTTTTCCATCAATGCCAACCATATCACAATCTGATCCGTTTCCATATGATTTCAATACCTATCATAATTCCAACATAGGGATTTCAGGCCTTGGAGCAATAGAGGCAGGAGAGGTGTGAACATCAGTGAGGGAAGGGAAATCATCCCTAGAGAAGAGAGGAGGATCTTCATCGATCAAAGGGAAAGCTGAGGTCTCAGGAAACATAAGAGGAGGAGAGGCCAAAAAAATATGACCGAGGAAGAAAATAAGGATCCACTTCGGGAAGGAAAGGATCTAGAGCTGGGCCCATTACCACCAGAGCTACCAGGTTAGATAGAGGAGCAACTAGAAAAGGATGACCTTTTACAGAATCAGAGACCGGTCTCGCCAAAGAATTAGTCACACTTAGGCCAACGAGTTCACATTTTGTAAGATCTTCGTAATTAGTAGGTAAGACAGATGTGTACATACCTTCTAGGGTTGAAGAAGAAGGTTCTTCAAAGGATGAAGTAGAAGCAGGAGGAGGAACATAAGGATGAGGCATATTCCTCCTAGTACGACCATACAAGAGAGAGGTACATGATCTCCTAAGGTGACACGTCTTGTGGCAGGAATTAAAATCGAAAGGAACAATTAGGTATTCAAGTCGCTGAGTGATAATCTGATCATTGCAAATGATATCTATTTTAGCCATAAGACCACACGATATGTTTAGTTCAACCAAGACCCTAGCCATACACTTACCAAAGATATGTGTAAAGTTGTCCTCAACAGCCACAAAATGTCCCAAAGTGTTAGCAACGACCATAAGCAGATCCTTGTTCCAAAGCGGCGAAGGGAGAGCCTAAAGTAAGACCCAAAGGTGGATCTTGCGAGGACGTTCCCAAATAGGATCAAAACCAATGTGCCAATGGTTGAGCATCAACAAACCCTTGTCGATAGTCCAAAGATAGTCAAGTATTCTGGAGTCGTCTTTGTTATCTAGGAAGACAAAATCCAACCACCTGTTTTCCAAGACCCAATGGTCAAGATATAATCCAACATTGGCTTCCAATTTTTCGTTTCCTAGTCCACCCACTCACCTTTGTTCATGCTGCAATATTCCAAATGCCCCACTAGGGCTCTATTGCATAGGGCCTCCACTTTTTCCATGAATACATCCTTTCTCGGTACATAGTCGTGCTTTGAATCATTAGCTTTAATAGCCTTTGATTTTTGGCATGAGCGAAAAGAGGCATGCCTTTGCTGCAAATCCGACCCAGGACCCAAAGATATAAGCTGGTCAAAGGCCATAAAAAACAAAAGGAATACCACCAAAAATCCATATGGAAAACCAAAACCCGCTCCACAGTAATGAGACCAGAATCAGGTAACCAAAACCCCACACACAAAGGGTAAAATGTGACACCAACACAAGGGTTAATAAGAAGTCGTGCAATAAAACCATAAGAAAACCACCCTCAACCGTGAGGAATCTGTCCAAAGAATCATAGGTCAGAACTTCCCCAATATTTTGCAACCAACAACAATAGAAAAGGGACAAAGCTTGCCTAGGCTCGAAGCTTCGAAAGAAGGACTAATCAAAGTCAACAAAAAAGGTAAAAAACACAGCCCCGAGTTCCCAAAGATATGGCATAGAGTGGGTTCCCCGACCATAGCAACATTTGCACCCCAAGACCGACCCTAGCTCCAAGGGCAGAAGAGAGACCCCAAATGGTGAGATGTCCTCCATTTTTTAAAAAGGTTTTTCCATGGTAACTAATGTAGATTGGAAATAAAAAGTTGTGCATCTATGGTATTTATTAAAAATATTTATTTCTTGAAATTAAATTTAATTCATGAAGTCACATATAAATAATTAGGAGTGACTGAAAGATTATTTGATTTTTAATTTTTTTTAATGATAACCAAAAATATCTAGAAAAAACATATGCATTGTTGGAGAGCCTCAACATGTGAGGGAGGTACCCACGACATATATATTTCAGTAGTTCCTTATTACTTTTTCTCTTAAGTTTGATAGACCAAATTTTGTTTTAGCATATGTGATCAATCATCATCATCATAATGATCTATAAAATGATTTGGATATTATGATGGCAAGATCTTCAAAAAAAATATATAAACTTAAAACGACTACAATGAGTCTTTGTTTAATTATTAAACTATTTTTTGTATTTCTAAAATTTAAACATAAATAAAATCACCATTCAAAAATTTCAACTACTAGGACATATGAAATAAAAATAGTAAAGGCACACACACACGAATTAAATATACAATCTTAAGTAAAGACTCCATAATAAGAGATTGTAGAATATTATAAGATTTTTTTGATATGATGTTCTAGTGGAATATCTATGCTAGTTTATAGATCATATTGGTATCAAAGAAATTTTCATTGGCGTTTCTGTGGGAAGTTCTAGGATCTAGGAAGTGGCATAAGGAAGCAGTCTTAGAATCCTAGCCATAGAGGATGAGTATAATTATTAGAATCCAAGGGATGAGTTGAAGGAGATATTTTCAAAGCTAGAAGCACACGTCACTAACATATATCCCTACGCCGCCATGATACCAAGTAGATTCCATACTATCTCAATTACTCACATAGGTGGAGTTATTCACATGTGGAATTTCAAGAAGATTATAGAGGGTCTAAAACCCTTACATTAATTGGGGGTATATGAATACAAAAACCCTAAAACTAACCCTAGAAACTATTAGTCTATGTTAAATATTGGGCCATTACGAAAAGAAAGTGTTCCATTCTTATTGTATTGATCATTGTTCCATACCTTATCAAAGCATGTGGGATTGGGATATAGAAGCATAAAAAAGGAAGTATAAGATACTATAACGGCCATATTGGGCACAATTTCCATGGAAACTCCATAGTGAGTGACCCTTTATTTGTATTTTCATTTTAGAGATGAGAAGAAAAGAGCAGAGCATAGGCCTCACCTTCTAGCTGGGTTTTTCCTATATTTTGTTTTCCTAAGGTAGATCTTGAGTTTGTTGTGTGTATGGTGTTATTTTTATTTTATTCTTTCATTTGAGTTTATTTCAACATTAAGTGAGTAAAATTAAGTATACAATCTAAAGTAAACACTCCATAATAAGATATTGTAGAATATTATAAGATCTATTGTGATGAATTGTTCATGTTGAATATCAATGACATTTTATAGATCATATTTGTATCAAGGTATCTTTCTTTGGGGATTTTTCTAAAAGTTAGAGGATCTAGGAAGTGGCATAAGGAAGAAATCTCAGAGCCCTAGTCATTGTCATCTCTCATGACATGGCCTCTAGAGAACAAGTTTGGGCCTTTTAGGAATGTGCTAGCTCTAACTCAAAAGTTGGGTTGAATGGGAAATCAAGAGACAATGAAGACCCAAATATTACACAAAAAAGAATCATGAGAAAGATAAACCAAGATACAAAGCCATGAATCCTTCACAATGTCTATTCAAAGTGGAAGTGAAAGTAGACATCAAACCCTACTAATATGGGAATGATGGTGTTAAAATAAATCAATGGTTGCAACAATTAGAATTTTCTTCTAGTGTCCATAACATATTAGGAGAAACATGTGTTTTTTACTTTGTAGTAGTTAGAGGACCATTCCCTAACTTGGTGGGGCAGTCACATGGAGACAGTTAGGATTGGGGGTGATCCCAAGTAACTAGGTGAGGTATTTAAAATCCTCATGATGTCCCAATTATACTTAATTGGGTATGGACATGAGTGGGACATGACCAGTGGATCCATTGGTGCTACTTACAATAGAAGCAAGGGAAAAGTGTGCAAGAGTACATCTTGGATTTCATAAAAATGGACATTATGTTGGGTATATCTCCCAAGAACTAGGAAGTACTCCTCAAGTGTCTGAGTGGTCTAGACAATCACTTAGAGAGGAAAGTGATGCTCTTCAAACCTAGGAAAAATTATGAAGCCTTTGTGCAAGTACAATGTCTAGAGAATACGAGTAATACCAAAGAAAAACCAAGTGGTTCCAAGTAGAAATACCACCAAGATACTTCTAATGAGGCAAGGAGAAGTGGAAAGGAAAGTATAAGAAGACAGCAATCGTGAAACATCAAAGCAAGGATCCAAACAACCATTACAACCATTATAATATTGATAGTAACATACAAGATAAGTAATAAAGGCTACATCTTGATTTGAATCCAAAGAATTATAAGAATGATGCTAAGAAGAATAACGTGATAGCTATGGATTCACGAAACCAGGTAGAGAGTAACCTAGATGTAGATGAAATATTGTCTACACTACAGTGTAGAAAGAAGCTAATTTGAGTATCCTTATCCTAAAGAATAAAAAGATATGACTAAACTCTTCCATATTAGGATCCAATTCAAAAAGAAAAAGGTTGATATTCTAGTTGATAAAGAGGGGAATCCCTAGATGATACAGATACCTATTGCAAATCCAAGAATCATCAGAGACACCTAAACTTGAAATTTAAATCTTGCTGGCCAGTTCAAAATCTATGTTAAACTATGAAAATCCCAATGCAACTATACACTAAAAAACACAGTAATAATACAACAGTATATAATTAATAGAGTGTTGTAGATGAATGTTCTGAAGCTGAAATACCAATTTAACGGCATGGAAAATAGTGTAGGAAATGAATATGATGTTGGGCACGAATCCCAATGCAATTATGGATGAAAAGATAGAAGATGCATGCTACATGTTTGAAAAAATACCTAATAGAGATTTAGTCTCATGGAATGCAATGATTCCAAGATATGCTCAGCAGGAGTGGAGCAACAAAGCTTTGGAACTCCTTTTCCAAATGCAAGGTACAAATGTGAAACCTGGCTAGTTTACTCTAGCCAACATTTTGAGTGGTTGTTCCAACCTAAAAAATCTGGACTATGGCAACTAGATCCAATACCAAACTATCAAGAATGGATTAATATTTTGTGTCTTTGTCAGTAATACACTTGTTACAATGTATGCCAAGTGTCAAATCATTGGTGATGCAAGACAAGTATTTGATGAATCACTAGAAGCCAACACCATTTCTTGGAATGCAATGATTGCAGGATATGCTTAGTATGGATATTATGAGGAGGCCATAGAACTTTTCTTCCAAATGCTAAAGTCAAACATAACACCAAGGAAATTCACCTTGGCCATGGTGTTAAGTGTAGGTGCCAGTCTAGCAGCTCCGAATTGTGGAAAGCAAGTCCATTCCGACATTATCAAATCTGGATTTGGCTCATATATTTATATGGGAAATGCTCTGATCACCATGTATGAAAAATGTGGAATGATAGAGGATTCACATAATATGTTCTATCAAATTCCTCAACGAGACGTTGTATCATGTAATGCATTAGTAGCAGGATATGCTCAACATGGAAATGGAAAGGAGGCTATCCACCTATTTGAAGCAATGTTGATGACCGACATAAGCCTATTTCATATTAATTTTGTTTTCCATTCTCTCTGCATGCAGCCATGCAAGTCTAGTGGATGAAGGTTATTACTACTTTGAGTCCATGAGTCAAGATCACAATATTATTCCTGGATAAAACCATTATGCATGCATGGTTGACCTGCTAGGCTGAGTTGGGATTCTAGATGAGGCAAAGTGCTTTATCAACAACATGCCCTTTAAACCTGATGCTAGCATATGGTGGGCATTGCCTAGTGAATGCATAGTTCATGGTAATATGAAGTCAGGAAAATGTGTAGTTGAATCCCTTTTTGAGTTTGAAACAAAAAACCTAGCAATATACGTGCTTTTATCAAACATCTATGCCGCAGTTGGCCAGTGGGATGATGTGGAAAATATTAGGACATCGATGAAAGGTCACCGGGTTAAAAAGAAGCCAGGATGCAACTGGACTATAGTCAAGAACAAAGTGCACACATTTGTGGTAGAAGACATGTCACATCCACAAACAACAAAATTTTATGCAATACTGGACATATTGGTTGAATAGATGAAGGAAGCAAGGTATGTTCCTAACACATCCTTTGCACTACATGATGTTGAGGAGTAGAATAAGAAAAGCATCCTCTCCTATCATAGTGAGAAACTAGAAATTGATTTTGGAGTTAATAGTACATCCCTTGGAATACCCATCCAAATTATAAAAAATATTTGTGTATGTGGTGACTGCCATACTTTTATGAAGTTTATTTCAAAGATTATTGGGGGAAGGAGCTATGAAAGAAAAGAATGGAGAAAGAAACAATACGGGTAGATGATTGCCTTCTCATTATTCAGAGGAGTTCAAATAGGAAATACAAAACAATATTATTGTGGGTGAATACCAGAGTTAGGTAAATACCGCCGTGGGTTACCTAACTCTCTAACCTAACTACCGGTGAGATTACTCTCTTCAACACACCCCCTTAATCTCAACTTGTAGTAAATCATCAACATTGTCAATGCTTAAAGATGCCTGCTGGTATATGTCTCAGCTAGGCTTACATTTCATTCAAAAAAACTTCAGCTTGACTTTTTTCCTTGAAGTGTACTTGGAAGTCTTTTTCTTTGTCTTCTGGATCTTAATGCTAAATAGTTGATCTTCTTCATCTTCTGGAAAAGAGTGAAAGTATTCATCTTCAGTTTCAACATGATTCTTCTGATTGTCATCTTTACCTGCACACTCAACATTTTTGTTAGAAAAAATATGAATATATTTAAGCTTTTCTTGGAGAGCATTCACATCTTGCTATTGCTCATCAATGACAACCTCATTTGCTTGATTCCACTATGCATCATTCAGTGCTTCTTCAAAAAGTGTGGGCTGAGAAGAAAACAGAGCATACTGTAGATGCTCATCAGGAGCCTGCTCATAGATCTCCCTCAAACTTCTAGTTTTTTTTTATTTTTGGAGAGACTATTACTCACATTATTGAGTACCACTGCAGTGACAGGTTGGATTTCACTATCATCATCAAACATAACTGGATCAACATCATTTGCTGGGATTACATGATCACTAGTTGCCTCTTTGACATAATCATCTTGATTGTCTTCCACTTCAGTGTGGGATTATTGGTGCTTTGCCTGACTTACCAAGTCATCTTCCTCTACCGTTGGTTCCTCACTAAAGAATTCTTTCAGTGTATCCCATGCTTTCTTTGGAGTATCAGCTTCTACAATGTAGTGAAATAGAGAATAGTATATACTGTCTTGTATGAGACATAAGGCAACAACTTGCCTTCTTTCTTTTTTGAATTATGTCAAAGAATTAAAAGTTTCTGGGTCAAGGGGATCCTCTCCAGCTATGAAGTGCCACAAATCTTGTAATTTTAACATATTAATGACTTTAATTGCCCATACATCATATTGATCTCCATTAAAACTCTGCCATAAACGTTGTGGTGTTAGGATTTTTCTTACCTCTTCATATTCTTCTGGGACTGCTTTTGGTAGAACCATATTAAAGAATAGATGTTTTCTTACAATAGTGGATCCCTCAATCTATTTGTCGACGGTTTGATTCTCAGCAGCGGATTCTTTCTCTTAATCAACAAATCATAATTGAACATTGGATCCTTCCCAACAAATAGTGGCATCTTCCACTAGCAAATCAAGATTTCTGGTCAAACAAGTACAATGTTTCCTTTTGCTCAAGCGCAGTCTGTGCCACCAATTCAAGATTGTAATACCACAGCCCCTGTATCTGACTCCCTCTGGACCAACTTTGTGCCAACGACTGGTGGAGTTTCTCTAACAAATGTCGTCAGCATTTGTTAAAGGCATTATATTTTGTGTACATATCTTGGACCATTTAAAGCATAACCTTTACTTTTGTTGTTTCAGGTAGCCATGTTCTTTAGTATATATCATGTACAGATACAGAGTCATTCTGGCATTTTGATGATTTAAAAAAAAAATACTAGTCCCTGCAATGGGTGTTTTTTTTTTCAAAAAAAAAATTCGATTTCAGATTCACCTTCAACACCAGCGCGCAAAAGATAAGGTTTGCCGGATGAGCACAGTCGTGGTGTGATGAGCAGGGATCGCAGGCCCTACGATGTTGAAGCTCAAAATATGTCGTTCCTAATCCAAAATGTCCAGTCACTCGGTGCTTGTAAATGCAGGAAGACCGGAGACGACTCAAATCTTTCTGAGGCAACCGACCTTGACTTTCAGATTGGCCCTCACCCCGTATGAAATAGCTGCGAACAAACTCTAACAGAATGAACTTACCGATTGGATCTTCGATCAGATCTGCGATTTTGCCATATCAGATCTGTAAAAATCCTCCACGCTCTTGGAATCCCGTGGAGGTAAGAAGGATCCCCTTCAAATCTCAGATCGATCTGAATGCAGCAACGGTGGGTAGCAGTAGATCTGGGAGAAACAGACAAAGTTAATGCTTACCATGTAACACAACGATGCCCTTCGGATCGATCCTGGCCATCTCAAAGCACTCTACAGGAAAGTTCGTTCTCTGCTTGGGATGAGGCACTATGGGGATGCGTGCGAATGTTTGAAGCAAGCTGACAAGACCAGCCTTGGGCAAACGAAAATACAAGAGGCACTATGACGGGCCAAGACTTTGAGATCTACTGAGTCTTCTTGCTGCTGTACTTCCAATCTTGGAAGTCTGATAGAAACAAAATATCCACACTTTTTTTTAAAATCAAGCTGTCAATCACCTGTGATGAACAACAGATTGGATGGAGCAGATCTGCTCTGTACGGATCTACTGAGTCTTCTTGCCGAATAGATCTGGGAGAATCAGTAAAAAGAAATATTGCCGAGTAGATTTGTGTTAAAAAACGACCACCTAGAGAGTGCATGCGCAAGAGGAAGCTGATCTTTGTTCCAAATGGCTTATGAGCTCCGTAGAGTGCTTTCCACTATGTGAAAAAGATTACCTCAACAATGGAAGGATCAGGCCGTCAGCTCTGATACCATGTGAAAGAAAATAATGGAGCAAGAAACAATACGAGCAAATGATTGCCTTCTCATTATTCAGAGGAGTTTAAATAGGAAATAGAAAACAATATTACTCGGGTGAATACCACAGTTAGGTAAATACTGTCGTGGGTTACCTAACTCTCTAACCTAACTACAGGTGAGATTACTCTCTTCAACAGGAGCATGCCCTACTCATCGCAACAATTGAAAACAATCTGGAAAAAAAAGTATTTTTATGGTTGTGTAAGTTATTTCCTAATTCCATTTTTTTCATAATGAATTTGGATGCCCAAGATCCAATTTGCAAGGATTGAAACTTGGTTTTATCATGAACCAATAATTATGGAATATGGGACAAAAAGTTGCACGAGAAGAAAAGACCAACTTCCCAAACAGAGGCAAGACTTAATAGGAGATTTTAACATTTAGAATGCAGAAGACAGAGAGTCAAGAAGATGTTGCAATGTCTAGAAAGTGAAAACCTCTTTGAAATCTCAATTTCTTGGGTAGCAAGTACTCAACCATAATTTAGCAATTGAAAGACAGGTTGCAACATTTGTGCTAATTTGATGAATGTTGTATGGTGTTCCACAGGACAAAAACTGACAAAGATGTCTTATGGAATTGTCAAGTGGCTAAGGTGTTCCAGGAATGGGTTGTTTATAAGTTCATCATCCTTTCTATTGGCCCTCTACATTGTAAGGGATAGGTGGGATGATCAAGTAGCATGGTAGAGAAATATGACATGCTACATATTATGTAAAGAAAGCTAGACTCCTACATCTAATTTACTGATTCTGAGATCAACTGGTTTAACTAGCTATGTGTTAAGGATTAAGTTGTGTTTTATGCTTATAAACCTCCAAAATCTTATTGAATTCAATTGAGGAACTAATCAAGAGTTGTTGTGGGAATATTCTCCAAAAGGATAAAAGACTGTAACTTGCATAGATCTCATAACCTTGCTTATTTCAATTTGAATTTTGACAATTGGTCAAAATGGTCAGACTAGCTTAATGAATCAACAATTTGATATTTGGATTTAGACTAGCTAAATGAATTGAGAACAAGAAAATGTGAGGCAAGATTTTACTTGTATATTCTGAAATTGTACTTTTGTATTTTTCTCAAGGCATTGGACAAAAGTAATCTTTGTTTTTTTGCAATAACTCATTGGTGGAGAGAATGTGGCTTTGACACACCAAGGCTACGAAAGTTTTCCATTAGAGTTTTTATTTAATCTTGCAGCACATCACATTATGAGCACAATTGTCCAATGTTTGAGCACATCCACACAAAGAAATGCTACAAGTTGGAACATAAGCAACTAGACAAGTTGGCCATGATTTACTACAACCTTCCCCTAGTCACAAAACAATTACAACCAACCAAATGATATAGATCCAATTCCATTGGATAAGATTTAACCAAAATATGGTCGGGCAATGAAGTATCATTCTCTTAATGATTATGTTGGCTTGACACATAACTTAATGATATCTTTGGAAACTAGGAGTGATTAGTACTATAGGCCCTAACTCCTCGAGGATATGTGTTAGGAATTCTTGACACTCGTAGATGAGATTTGAGATTGGAGCATCGTAGATCGTGAGTTTAAAATTATGTCATGATTTATGTAATAACGTAGTTGAAATATTGAAATTGGTATTAATTGATGGACTGCAAACTATTTGAATTCTTGATGTATGTTTCACACTTCAATTTTTTAGGTAAACATACAATCCATTGTTAAATATGATCATCAAGATAGTAGTTTAAAGCTTTCTCATACTACGGTTGTCATAATTTTCATTTGACGGAGAAACATGAGATGATTTAGAGATACAAACAATACCTTCCCATTGTATGATTGTTCCCATAAAACTCCCTTTGAGATCTAGAGTTGGAAGTCAATCTTTTCTGTTGAAAGCATATTTACTTAAGGCTGACTGTGAGCTTATATATTTGGTTATGACACATGAATAAAATTCTCAAATTAACTCATAGTACCTCTTGGGATTGATGGTTTGCACAGTTCAAAATTTGTGGACGGTTGGCATGAACGTCTGAACAAAAACATAAGTTGGTTACACATATGTTGATTTCTGTACCTTCGAATCTGAGTTTGAGATAGAAAAAAATTTGGAAATATGCATCCATGCATTTTATAAAGAAAGTGCACTGCTACATTTTTTTAAAGTTTTTTGGTGCAGTGCATTTTGGATTAAATGAACCAGTGTGTGTGTATATATCAAGTGCATCTGCAGTATTATTTTTTTTTTAATAAAAAAAATTATAAGGACACCTCCATATGTTTTTAAAAAGTTTTTTGGTGCATTTTGGATCTAACGCACTAGTTCTTGTTTATATATCAAGAACAACGAAAGTTTTAGTGTTTTTTTTATAAATAAGTTAAAATAAAAGGGTGTTGCTATATTTTCCACCCTATACGATAGGAGCCAGTTGTCCTCCACCCTAAAAATCCATTGCTCATTCTGCAACTACCTCTCTATCTAGATGATGACATTCGAATCTCCCTCCACCACCATTAGATCCCATCCCTTGATCGTAATCAATATGATACCATATAGCAATCCTTCCATCTTCGTAGTGTCATTTGTTTCACCTCTAATGAAACCATGATAAACCTATAATATACAGCCATTTGAGTTTCTCATCACTCCACCAAATCCTGCAGACCCCAGGTTTCCTTTAGAATCCCCATAAAAGTTTAATTTGAAATGGACCATAGGAGGAGGCATCCAAACTGACGAACTAACCGAAGGGGATTTTCTGGGTTTGATCCTAAATCAACCTTGAAAAGAGTTTCTTATACCCCAACTAGACAAAATACTTTTCTCCCCATCTCCCATATTCCAGTCCTTCTCATTCCATTTCGTTACCTTAATCATTTCATGTATTGGAGTCTCCACTCTGCTCTAAATCTTCTGCTTCATGCTTTTATTTCCCAATAAAATTATGTTATTTTATTCCTTCCATGTTTCCCACATAAGAAACCCCAGGAAAATAAGCCATATGTTGATAATTATTGAATTCTTGAAGGATTTGGTGTCCCATTCTATGAAGGTTTGATCACGATGGCCCCTAATATAATTCAATCTATGAAATATCAGATTAGGGGCCATCCACAATATTGACAGTCATATCGTAGCACCTCATGCATCAAAGCCATTGTTTCACTTCCTTCCCATACTTTCTTACCTATTTTTTGCATGCTTTCAAAACTGCACTTTGTTTCTTGTAATAATGATCGTCGCTGGTTTTTCCATCCTCAACTTGCTTCGAAGAGTCTTGATTTTGCGGGGGTGACTCAACCCTTATATATTCCATGTTATTACCTTCATTGCGTAACCCGATTAACTTAAAAGAAGGCCTCCTTTATCGTGGGGTATCTCCCTGACTCGATTAATCTTGTTCCTACCTCAACAATTCTTTGTTGATTTGTCTTTCCTCCACACTTGTCACCTTCCTCCGGTTGTTTCCATTTGCTCACCTTTGGAGGGTCCTTTACTACACTTATATGGGGGGATTCCCTATTTTTCACAATGGCCTCATCCAACAGTTCTATTTGTCTACTAGGTACAAATCCCTTGACTTTCTTACTGCATTCTTTTTCAATTGGATCCAGATCTAGCTCCCTCGGGTTCATATCATCCACCTCATCTTGTGGGTTTTTTTCCATAACTTCTAATTGCTCTTATTTGTCCTTCTTGTTTTCCTCCAAGGGGGCCAGGGTTTCCTTCTCCCTCAAGACCAAATATTTCTCTATCCATGTTCCTACATCTCCAAGATCCTCCCCCACTTGGTTAAGGATTTCAAATCTATTCCCATGGTTGGTATTTTTCCCAGTATCATTCCTAGTCTGAGTCTAATTGTTGGATCATCTCCCTTGTTTTTGCCTATTTGTTACATGTATAAAACCTTTATCATCTATCTCCTTCTCCTGGATCACCTCAGCTGAAGCTTGGGTCTATCGATTTTGGGGGTGGTACCTCCCTAGATGACCATATTCATGGCATTGTCTACATCTAAATGGGAGTTTCTTGCAATCAATGGGTTGCACCCAATCTCTATCCTCCCAGGAAAGATTGATTGCTTCTGAAAACTCCCGAGACGGGTCCCTATACACACAGATCCTAGAGAAGGATGTATACTATTGTTTCTTAAACTTTCTTTGTTTGTTCTGATGCCTCCACAAATTTTCCCAAGGTGTTTCCAATTGCTTCCAATATCTCTATATCCCAGTATTCATAGGGTAAATAGTACAACCTGATCCAAATTGGGGCAATACTCATATATCCGTTATCTGGGTTGAATTGTTTCTTCCAAGGACGTAGGTAGAGCACATCCAAGAAAAAGAAATACGATCCTCCCTGCAATATCATGTCATAGTCCTCTTGACTGAAGAAGATGATCATGAAAAAACCCTTTGCACCCAAATGCAGATCATAATGAACTCTCGGGTTCCAGGTAGCTTTGATCCATCTCAACAGGTCCCTTTCCTTCGACCATATTCCTATGAATTTTTCAATCAAGGATTTCTCCTTCCAGTGCTCCACCCATTCCCTTAGTTTTCCATGATTTAGAGTGAAGGATTTCCTGCAGATTTTGGCAGACAACCTCCTTGTCGCCTCCGTCAATCCAGATGTCCCTTTAATTCCCTGTCACTTCTCTCATGTTCCCCTTCCGAATGGTTCTTTGTTGAAATATCCCCCAACCAACAAAGTGTTGTGCGAATGGGGGGGAGCCTCCCCCTCTAGGTGGCCTCATCTAGAAACCCTAGGTTCTCACATGATCATACTCTGAATCCCAAAATTTGTCTTTACTAGAGCGCCACTAAAGCTTCGTTATGTGTACCTACACATTGCGATTGTTACTTCTAGCACATTTGATTTATTACTTCTGATAGAATATTAAGTGGACTATGAATAACAAGGATATGTGGTAGCAAGTTCTGTTGAAATAAATATCAAAATATAGAAGAAATGTAAAAGAAGTTAAGCATGGATAAATTTGTTTTGTTAATACTTCTAATATTTAAGCAAAGTAATAGGGTAATTTATATTCCACGACATTATTATACCATGCTTGGTGGTAAGTATATGTCCAAATCTCGTTAAAGGGATAAAAGATTATATATTGTAGAAACAAAAGTGCTCAAATGTCAAGATAATGTTTTGTTTCAATAAAAGTTACATACATTATTCATCCCTTCCATTTTGATTGACCCAATTATTATAGTTGCACTAATTTAAGTGCCATAAGTTCTATAGATGATTCAATATTGAGTTGAAGAGCTAGGGGTAGCAAGAGTTCATTGAAAACCAGTAACCGAATAGGAGGGATCAAGTCATGTACAAATTATATAGAATGGAAATATGCCATGTTCGTGGGTCGTTCATTCAACTTTGATTTTTTACTCCATGATAGTTCTAGTCGATACTTTCTTAATTTCTAATGTCATATAGATTGTTTCCTAATACTAGATAGATCAAGAAGAAATAGATTTTTTTTGGCTTAGTACTGAAAGTATGTATAATATTACATATATGACACATTGTATAGTGTTTCATAGCAATATAAAAGTGGTTGTAACACCAATTTCCTTAGTGTGATATCATTATTTCCCTCTCCTCAATATGATTTATAATATCTGACATTACCTAAGTGACACCTACCTAATGTTTGAACTGATACGTAGAGATTGAGTTGGAGCATAGTTGCCACATATCTTGTATTAGCTAGCTGGACAAACCTATCTCTTAACATTACAACTGTCTACCTATTAAAACAACAATAATGTTACACCCAAGATAATAAGGGTATAAGGATAAGAATTAGAGCTAGGAAAAGGGAAAACAACCGTCTCACTTAAATAGAAGGGAACTAAAGTGTTGCTTAAGAAGATAAAATTAAGCTAACAATGTTCATATCAAAACCTTTCTATGCTTTTGTTTTGACACATGTCAAGTCAAGCATTTGAAAATATAATTCTCAGGTCTATTACTGTTTATATTGGATGTACAAATGTCAAACAAATCTGAGTGCATCTTAGCCATTCTCTCTTCTCTTATTGCCACACTTCGCTAGATGTAAATAAAGTGTGTCTTGTTTTTCATTTCTAATTGCAACTATGTTGTGTTTGAGGAGAGAAAAGGAAAATAAAATCTCTTACATATTTTGCGTACATTGTCAATAACCTTTGAGGACCTTATGGCTCGACTTCTCGAACAAGACCCTAATGCCTAAACCCCATTTGCTTATAAGAAACTCAAAAGTGTCTCTTTTCAATTGGACTTTTATTTTATAGTTCCATGGTATATATACAGGCTAAAGTTGAAACCAAATGAAAATTGATATGGTCAAGCATTTCAAAATATAATTCTTTGGTCTCTTATTGTTTCTATTGGATGTACAAATGTCAAACGACTCTGAGTGCATCTTAGTCATTCTTTCTCCTCTTATTGCCACACTTGGTTAGATGTAAAGAAAGCGTGTCTTGTTTTTCATTTCTAATAGCGACTATGTTGTGTTCAACTATGTTGTGTTTGAGGAGAGAAAAGGAAAATAAAATCTCTTACATCTTTTGCATACTTTTTCAATAACCTGTGAGGACCTTATGGATCGACTTATCGAACAAGACCCCAATGCCTAAACCCCCTTCCCAATGCCTAAAACCCCTTTACTTATAAGGAGCTCAGAAGTGACTCTTTACAATTGGACTTTTGTTTTATAATTCCATGGTATATATACCGGCTAAATTAAAGCCAAATGAAAAATGGTATATTCTTACAGTTTTTGCATACTTTGTCAATAACATCTGAGGACCTTATGGCTAGAATTATCGAACAAGGCCCCAATGCCTAAACCCCCTTTACTTATAAGGAGCTCAAAAGTGTCTCTTTGCAATTGGACTTTTGTTTTATAGTTCCATGGTATATATGTAAAGTTGATGCCAAATGAAAAATGATATAGAATATAGTCACAAGGAGCTCAGAAGTGTCTCTTTGCAATTGGACTTTTGTTTTATAGTTCCATGGTATATATTGGACTTTTGTTTTAATGGGGAGTGACGGAAATTTTTATAGGAAATATGTCCGTATTTGTTATTATGAAGAATCTAAAGTATGACTAAATTATACAGTGTTGCAAACAATCATCGACTCATTCATTCAGTGTAACATATGATAATTTCAATGAGTTATTTTCACGTTTAAGACTCCAAATTTTCACCAAATAAATTTTTTTAATCTTTGTTTGATAAACGAAGATGGTTTTGTTTCGCCTAACAAATATTATTGATGGTTTTGTTTGATAAAGGAAAATTCATAAATGGAATATCATTAAGGTATGATAAGCAGAATGCAAAGCCAGAGAGTTTGACAATTGCATGAATCAACGAAGTCATAGTTAGTATGATCGATGACGGAATCTTGACAACAGGGTCTATATTCTGTCATGTGGAACAATAACCTCTTCACAATGAGGTTAAGGAAAATAAATTTAGGTCTCAAACTAAGGGAGTTTAGTGAAGACTTCTTTTGTATATCTAAGTAGCTTCCTTGACAGAATAAGTAAAGAAAGGCATTAGGTTAGGAGATCCTATCAAATTGTTGCTCCAAAAAACCTTTGAGTAAAAAAAGATCAAGATGATACATGATTTCACCTAGATACTTTAATGGCTTTGAAAATCAACATATGCACCTTCGATGAGAAGTCATTTTAGAGGAACAATGTCGTTTAAGACACAAGTTGATTTTGACATCCCTCTATTTGAATACAACATAAACGTGAGATAGAAATAAAAAATTTAGAAAGGCAGTTAAACTCACTAGAGGGTTATTTCTTCATTCACAATATTTCTAATCGTGAGAAGATTAATTTCACAATCCTAAAGGCCCTTCCCCATGTCAAAAATTAGTGGGATGCATACTTTGTGCAACATAATCTCAATGACTCTAAGATGTTTATTAAAGAACCCACTTGGAGGGATTTCATCAATGCCATCAAGGAGGAGTATTTACTTGTTGGAATCCATGAAAAGTAGCATATGAGATGGACAACTTTGCGCTAAAATAAAAATTGGGTGTATCAAAAAACATTGGCACCTTTCACACTTGATGTACAAAAATGAGTATTTGATATTCTGAATGACACTAGGTTCTAAAATATTGCAAAAGCCTACATATATAAATACAAATAAAAATGGATCAATGAAAAATATCATACCAAACAACGAATCAATGAATTATAGATTTGAATTTAAGATATTTTTGTCAATTCGAAAGCATGTGATGCCTAGAAAATAGATAATTAAGCATGTTACACAATAGAATTTGTAATTATGAATCCACATTTTATATTTAGATGATACTTAATTACTCTTATATTCTCCATCTTATACTTACAGTTCTTTCGAGGATTCAATTGTCTTTGGGATTTGTTTCCAAGGGATTTAATGTTCTTACTTTGAATCACATGATTTCATTGCTAACTTTAGTAGCTAACCCTTCAATCTCAATTGTCAAAGTTCATGTTGATCCCTTTGTGCCATTTTGATAGTCTTTACAAAAGTGCGTATTTTTCTAATCATGTTGACCCCTATGTACTTGTGTGTACTTTGAAAACAAAAGTGTGCCTTTTTGTAATCATGTTGACCCCTATGTACTTTGCATATAATTGATCATCTCTTAATATTTGCAAAACCATTATGAGATTTTTGTGGTTCTCTTCTTCAAATATTAAGTAAATATGTATGTCATCAATGAAAAAAAGTACAAACTTATCTAAATACTTACAAAAAAAAACTATTCATAAGGAACATGAATGAGGCTAGTGCATTGGTACTACCAAAAATTTATAATGAAAATACCTTGTTTTGGAAGTTGTCTTGTGTATATATTAATCTTTAATTTTAACTTGGTGATATCTTGATCTTAAATCAATCTTTGAAAACACATTTTTTCTCTCTTACTTAATCAAACAATTCACCAATGCAAGGCAAAGGGTTTTTTCCTTTATTGTAACCTTGTTCAACTATGTGTAGTCTATGCACAATCTGAGGGTCCCATACTTATTCTTCATAAAACAAATTGATGCTTCCCAAGGCGACACACTTGGTGTAATGTATCCTCTCTCTAACAATTCTTGCAATTGCATCTTCAACTCCCTAATTTTAGGGATACTCATTATATAAGGAGATTTGTATATAAGTGCAACTTTCAGAATGACATCAACTAAAAAGTTAATATGCCTCTTGGGAGCTGACAAGGTATCTTATCTGGAAGCACATCTTTGAATTATTGTCATATTGGATGATCCCCCTAACTTTGGTCCCTTGTTTTTTGTTGATCCCAACAAATTAAATAAATACAACTATAATATCTTTTTGAAACTATTTTTGAACTATAAGACTGAAATTTATCTTATGGAAATGGCCTTTGGAATACATTTACTATTCGTGGGTTACCATCCTCATATGTATAGTGATTTGTTGAAGCATTCAAGTTTTACCTTAAGTAATTCGAACCAATCCATACCAACAAAGACATCATATGAACCAAGTGGAAAAATCGTTAAAATTATTCCATGTGGAAAATCCATTATTTTCAATGGACAAGTTCGTACCAACTCACTTACTTTTCTCTTTGTATATGTGGCTAACTGCACTAACCATGATTTTTTATGTTTGCATTTTTTAAGAACACATGAGTCAAAAACTTTTGGCGCAACATATATGTGACTAGATGTTGGATCAATCAAAATAGAAATATATTGCTAAACATTCTTACCTTCAATTTCCACCACTGATGCTTGGTCATATTCTTGTCTACCCTTCAAAGTTGGATGGATTCTAGGAATGGTCATTAATTGGTGTATCCCCTTGGATGTTGTGGACAACACTATTGTCCTCTTTTCTATGGGGACATGTTTTTAGCAAGTGATCTTCTCCACATCCCCATCATTTTAGGGGTTCTCTTGGCCTCTTCCCATCTCCTTCAACAGGTTTATTTTTTGTTTGTGTGGTGTGACTTGGTCGAAAAAGCCTTCACTGATTTATGTATGGAGGAGGTTTGAATTGTTAATGTCTTTTCTCCATACTTTACTTATTTTCCTTCCATGCCTTACCGATCTCTAGTTTATTCTTGTACTCATAACAATATCTATCCTTTTTGTATGAATATTTCCATAGTTTTCCGTAATTGTTAAAGCTTTTGGAGATCAACTATGGTGAGGCTTCTTATTGGTTCCCTTAATGATGGGTGGAGTGTTCACTCGAAACATTGGGACATTTCAAAACTTCGACACAGTTGATCTCTAGAAGATTTAACAATATTTATCCTTCCTAATTACTTCATCAAGGTCCTTGGGCTCTTCAAACTCAATCCTGACTTTATAAGATTGAGGAAAACCACTTAGAAAGTGTTTATTTTTTACCTTCCCATCTTTGATATACTTGACATACTGTAGCAACTCCAAAATCTTGTTGAGGAATACTAATCCTCTCTTAAGTTCAAACAACCATGAGACGAGCAGGTACCCCCTACAATCCACTGGAACCAAGAGAGACAACCCAATTGTGTGCAACCGAACATTCAAATGGATTAAATATGTTGCAGCAATTTGATGTGTGCATTCAAGTGGTTTCCAGTCCTAATGATTACAAACTAGGGTGGCATATTAGTAGCCATGTTGATTCCTTTCAAACATGTATTTTATTAATTTGTGATACCAAATATGCCTGGGAGTTTGTTGGGATATGTCAGATCATGTTCCAGATAAGTATTACAACTACAAGTCGAATGCCATCCATATATACATATCTAGATCCAGATATGGCATATTGATCTTTGATGTTTGGCCCTGGAAATATAATTATAAAGTTTTTTAAATTATCAAATTTGTTTTAAAATGATGGGAAACAACCAAATGGGCTGAAAACCTAGTGATAAGGTGACCCCAACTCAATATTTGTGAGAAGAGGGTGTCGTTATTATGTAGATAAAGGATTTATCAGAGTGGCTAGGTGTTGTTATTGTTAGTTTTTCACTTATTTGAGACATGCAAGTTGTACTCTATGCAATGAAATTTGATACTTGATATTTTTAAAAGTTTTGTTTCCATAAATGCAAAAACATTAAATAATTTTAGATATGATAATTTCTTGTCGTATCATTTACTTTAGATATTATTAATTATTTTTCTTCAAGCAAACATTTTGCACATTTCATGATATACATGTGCAAAGGCTCCTTAAAAACATTACATATTTTAAACAAAGGTGCAAGAGCAATGTCCTTAGGGGTGTAGACCAAGTGGCGATAGAGCGCACTATTAAGGCACTCCTTGCGATGTCACGGGTTCAAACCTCAGCTAGCCTGTGCCTCATGCTAAGAGGTTGTGTGGATGCACCTAGGGGTATAGTGGTAGCGTACGGGAATCAACACCATATCACGTGAGTACGAACGTCGCCCCAATTGTTGATTCCCCTAGTAAAAAAATAAAAAATAAAAAATAAAAAGCATGCAAAAGTATGAAGACATTGCCACCTCGTTGCTCTTATTATTATATTTATGTATTTATACTTTATAGAATATATATTCTAAATTATTGCTAGTAATAAAACTACATAATGTTCTAAGTTATTGTTAGCGATAAAATGGAAAAGATGGACCACCTGAATTTTGAAGAGACTTTGAACTCATCAGTACTATAAAATGTGCAAACTTTATTGCTAGAAATACAGGCATTTCTATTTTTGAAGGTTTATGGAGAAAATCAAATATCACAGACTAATGTGCAAAGTTATTGCTAGGAATACAATGGAAGAGATGATGGATTACTGAGTTTTGAACTTCTCAGTATATGGGCATTTCTATTTTTGAGGTTTAGGGAAGGAAATCAAATACCAGACTCTGGACTGGTTATAGAATAAAATAGAAGTTTCATGCGGAAAATTAAGAGAAAATTGTTTGCCGAGAATCTCGTTAAAACCTGGAAAGTAACGTAATTGACATTATGGGATTATCCCATTAAGTAACCACGATATTTTTTTATCTTCGACAGCAGGGTTCGAACCTGTGCGAGCAGCGCCAAACAGATTTAAAGTCTGTCACCTTAAGAGACATTTGAAAAGATAAGAGACAAAAAAACATTACCGATGGCAATTGTGAAAGTAAACAAACGAATTTTCTCTCAAATAAATCTGTTGTTCCTCGGAAAAATATTGATCCTGTTGTATATAATATATTTATCGATACAGTACAGCCTGTTTGTGTCAGTTAAATGGTATTTTCAAATTAATAATAGAATAAGTCTAGCTCAGTTGCATTAAAAGTACAGCCCGTCTAGCTCAGTTGGTAGAGCGCAAGGCTCTTAACCTTGTGGTCGTGGGTTCGAGCCCCACGGTGGGCGCATATTAATTTTTTCCTCCAGTGTGTCGTCTGTCTTTTCACATTTCGGCTGGAATTGAGTAGGATATAGTGAGGGAAAGAAAATAAGAAAAGTTTCTAATTAAAAGAAGAATAAGATGATACACTATTTCACTTAGACCTTCTGTCTTTTCACATTTCGGCTGGAATTGAGTGGAATTGAGTAGGATATAGTGAGGGAAAGAAAATAAGAAAAGTTTCTAATTAAAAGAAGAATAAGATGATACACTATTTCACTTAGACCTTCCAACTGCTCACAACAACAATATATACACCTTTTATGAAAAGCCATTTCAAAGGAACAATGCCTTCTACTGCTCACAACAACAATATATACACCTTTTATGAAAAGCCATTTCAAAGGAACAATGCCTTCTAGGGCACACCTTACTTTTATATACACCTTTTATGAAAAGCCATTTCAAAGGAACAATGCCTTCTAGGGCACACCTTACTTTTGAATATAAGATAAAGGTGATATAGAAACAATAACTGGATAGGCAATTAAATTTACTGGAGGGTTATGTCTCTGTTCACAACATTTCCAACAATGAGAAGATTACTTTCGCAATCCTAAAGGCCCTTCCCCATGTCAAAAATGAGTGGAACACATACTTTGTGCAACACATCCTAGATGATTCTAAGATGCATTATATAGATCTTACTTGGAGGGATTTCATCAATGCCATCAGGAAGGACTATTTACTTGTTGGAATCTATGAAAACTAGTACATGAGATCAACAACCTTGTGCAAAGGTAAAAACCAGTGTTTGTGTCAAAGAACACTAGCACCTTTCATACCCGACGCATAAAAATGGGCATTCAATATTTTGAATGGCACTTGATTCTAAAATATTGCAAAGATATGCATAAATACATCCAAATAGAAATGGAATTTCTAGACATTTGTTCATAGTTGCTTACCATTATACCATCAAAATTGAAGAAAATTATTTGAATTTTTTTTTAGAAATAATTAAGAATTAAAAATTAACTAATAATCCTAACTTTCAAATCAAAATATAATAATAATATACAAAAGTCCCTCTCACATAACAAATATCACACCAAACAATGAATTTTAGAGTAAGAATTTCAATAAATTAATGATTTAAATAATTAGATTCCCTTTGTCAATGTAGAAACATGTAATGTCCCATATACATGATTAAGTGTTAAGTATGTTACACATTAGAAATTGTAATTACTACTCCACATTTTTATATTACGCTGATAATTAATTAGTTTTAAAATGAGAATTAATTAGTTTTTCAGCTTCTCCGTAATCTTAAAAATAATAATTAATTAGTTTTAAAATGAGAATTAATTAGTTTTTCAGCTTCTCCGTAATCTTAAAAATAATAATTAATAGTTTTCAGTTTCTCCGTCGATTATGGAGACAGTTCTTTCAGGGATCCAATATTCTATGCGAGTTGTTTCCAAGGGATCCAATATTCTTACTTTGATTCATCAAATGATTTCATTGCTAACTTTAAATGGTGAGATGTCCTCCATTTTTTAAAATTTAATTCATGAAGTCACGTATAAATAATTAGTAGTGATTGAAAGATTATTTAAATTTTTAATTTTTTTTAACAATAACTAAATATATCTAGAAAAAACATATGCATTGTTAGAGAGCTGCAACATGTGAGGAAGGTACCCACGACATATATATCTTAGTAGTTTTTTACTATTTTTTCTCTTAAGTTTGATAGACCAAATTTTGTTTTAGAAAATGTAAACAATCATCATCATCATCATCAATAAAATGCTTTGGATATTATGATGGCAAGATCTTCAAAAAATATCTAAATTTAAAATGACTACAATGGGCCTTTGTTCAATTATTCAACTATTTTTTGTATTTTTAAAGTTTACACAAATAAAATCACCATTCAAAAATTTCAACTACTAGGACATATGAAATATGAATAGTAAAGGCACACACACAAGAATTAAATCTACAATCTAAAGTAAAGACTCCATAATAAGAGATTGTAGAATATTATAAGATTTTTTTGATACGATGTTCTAGTGGAATATCTATGCTAGTTTATAGATCATATTGGTATCAAAGAAATTTTCAATGGGGTTTATGTGGGAAGTTCTAGGATCTATGAAGTGGCATAAGGAAGCAGGCTTGGAATCCTAGCCATAGATGATGAGTATAATTATTACAATCCAAGAGATGAGTCGAAGGAGATATTTTCAAAGCTAGAAGCACACACCACTAACATCTAGCCCTACGCCACCATGATACCAAGTAGATGCCACACTCTCTCAGTTATCCACATAGGTGGAGCTATTCACATGTGGACTTTCAAGAAGATTATAGAGGGTCTAAAACCCTTACATTAATTGGGGGTATAGGCATACAAAATCCCTAAACCTAACCCTAGACAACTATTAGGCTATGTTAAATATTGGGCCATTAGGAAAAGAAGGGGTTCCATTCTTATTGTATTGATAATTGTTCCATATCTTACCAAAGCATGTGGGATTGAGATATAGAAGCATAAAAAATGAAGTATAAGAACCTATAACATCCATATTGGGCACAATTTCCATGGAAACTCCATAGTGAGTGACCATTTATTTGTATTTTCATTTTAGAGATGAGAAGAAAAGAGCAGAGCATAGGCCTCACCTTTTAGTTGGATTTTCCTATATTTTGTTTTCCTGAGGTAGATCTTGAGTTTGTTGTGTGGATGGTGTTATTTTTATTTTATTCTTTCATTTGGGTTTATTTCAACATTAAGTGAGTAAAATTAAGTATACAATCTAAAGTAAAACACTCCATAATAAGATATTATAGAATATTTAAAGATCTATTGTGATGAATTGTTCATGTGGAATATCAATGACCTTTTATAGATCATATTGGTATCAAGGTATCTTTCTTTGGTGATTTCGCTAAAAGTTGCAAGATCTAGGAAGTGGCATGAGGAAGAAATCTCAGAGCCCTAGTCATTGTCATCTCTCATGACATGGCCTCTAGAGAACAAGTTTGGGCATTTTAGGAGTGTGTTAGGTCTAACTCAAAAGTTGGGTTGAATGGGAAATCAAGAGACAATGAAGACCCAAAGATGACACAAAAAAAGAAGCCCAAGAAAGATAAACCAAGATACAAAGCCATAACTCCTTCACAATGTCTATTCAAAGTGGAAGTGGAAGTGGACATCAAACCCTACTAAGATGAGAAGGGTGGTGTTAAAATGAATCAATGGTTGCAACAATTATAATTTTATTCTAGTGTCCATAACATATTAGGAGAACAATATTATGTTTACTTTGTAGAAGTTAGAGGATCATTCCCTAACTTGGTGGGGCAGTCACATGGAGACACTTAGGATGGGGGTGATCCCTAAGTAACTAAGTGAGGTATTTAAAACCCTCATGATGTCCCAATTATACTTGATTGGGTATGGACATGAGTGGGACATGACCAGTGGATCCATAGGTGCTACTTACAATAAAAGCAAGGGAAGAGTGTGCAAGAGTACATCATGGATTTCATAAAAATGGCCATTATGTTGGGTATATCTCCCAAGAACTAGGAAGTACTCCTCAAGTGTCTTAGTGGTCTGGACAATCACTTAGAGAGGAAAGTCATGCTCTTCAAACCTAGGAAAATTTCTGAAGGCTTTCTGCAAGTACAATGTCTAGAGAATACGAGTAACACCAAAGAAAAACCAAGTGGTTCCAAGTAGAAAGACCACCAAGATACTTCAAATGAGGCAAGGAGATGTGGAAAGGACAGTATAAGAAGACAACAACCGCGACACATCAAATAAAGGATCCAAAAACCATTACAACCATTATAATATTGATAGTAACATACAAGATAAGTAATAAAGGCTACATCTTGATTTGAATCCAAAGAATTGTGAGAATGATGATGAGAAGAATAACGTGATAGCTATGGATTCACGAAACCAAGTAGAGAGTAGCCTAGATGTAGATGAAAATATTTTCTACACTACAGTGTAAAAGGAAGCTAATTTGAGTAGCCTTATCCTAAAGAATACAAGGATATGACCAAACTCTTCCATATTAAGATCCAATCCAAAAAGAAAAAGGTCGATGTTCTATTTGATTCTGATTCTCAGGCCAACCACATAGCATAAGATCTTGTAACAAAGATTGGATTGTAATTTCATGGCCATCCTCAACCATATCCATTGAAATGGGTAAACAAGGATGCAACGATTAGGTTACTAAGCAATGTAAGATACATTTTTCCTTAAGTGCAAACCATATCGACGAAGTGGTGGTAGACCAAGTACTAGTTGGTGTGTGTATAGTGTTTGGGAGCCCCAAAATTTACTTGAAAGATGCAATATTCATGGGAATAACAAACTAGTACCACCTAATCAAGGATGGGAAGTCCTTCAACATCAATGCATGTAAAGGTAAATCTAAGATCTCTCTATTGATTATTAAATGAGACATAGAATTGATTAGTTAAAGTAGGAAGTTTGTATTTACCTTTTTATAGAGAGAATCATATAGGAGATGAATCGCTAAGGATAAAGGAATATATAGAGGGATGTACTAAAGAGTAGAAATACTAGTTGTAGGTGTTTTTTCAAGCATTCATAGAAGTGTCACGGGATCCTAAATGGTTGCCGATGAAGAGGGAAGTGGAGCATGAGATACAATTGTTACCAAAATCCCCATTGCAAGATATTGGATCACACAAACAATCCATCCTAGAAACAGATGTAGTAAAGATGCAATTGGTGCAATTGTTGGAACAAGGAGTAATTAGACCAAGAAATTCATTAGTGCAATTGTTGGACCAAGCCTATAATTATACCAAGGATCAAGTGGAGCATGAGATACAATTGTTGACAAACACCCTCTTGCAGATTATTTGATTGTACAAACAATCCATCCTAGAAACAGATGAAGTAAATATGAAATTGGTGCAATTGTTGGACCAAGGATTAATTAGACCAAGAAACTCACCTTGTGGATCATATATGATCATAGTACCCAAAAATCATGGGACTTTGAGAATGTGTGTCAACTACAAATATTTTAGTCTGAACACCTTCAAGGATCAATACCCTCTACTCATGATTGATGAATTTCTAGATCAACTACAACATGCCAAGTACTTCACCAAGTTGGATTTGAAATAAAGATACCATGATGTATGAGTCAAAGAATAAGACACCTAGAAAACTACCTTCAATACAAGCCAAGGTCTATATGAATGGATGTAATTGCATTTTCATTTATATTTTTCACCAACTACATTTATGTGTTTGATGAATGATGTATTTCGCCATTTTTATAGATTGATTTGTAATAGTGTAGTTGGATGATATATTGGTTTATAGCTTTAACTGGGAAGAGCATATCAAACATTTAATGTGGGTGTTAGATACCATAAAAAAACATCAACTATTGACAAACTTTGAGAAATGTGAATTTTCTTAATAGTCATTATTGTACTTGGGGTATGGGATTGGTGATGGTGAGCTCAATATAGATCAGCAAGCATGGAGGTCATCCTGAAGTGGAAAACTCCTATAATTGTTGTCGAGGTTAGGATATTTATTGGGTCAACACAATACTTATTTGAGTTTATATCATCCTTTTCAACTGCAACTACACTACTCCAAGCCATAACAATTAATGCTAAGAGTTTATAGTGGGGAAAGAATCAGTATAAATATTTTGAATATTTTAAAGGAAATATTAATTAATCATTAATACTTGCATTTCCCAATTTTGTTGAATCCTTTTGAAGTGGAGATAAATGCAAGTAAATGTGTTATGGGAGAGTCTTAATGCATGGAGGTAATCCAATACGATATCACTCTGAAATGTTTCATGGTTAAGTCATGAATTAACCTATATATGACAAGGAAATCTATGCTTTGGTTCAAGTTGTTAAGAAATAGAAGCATTATGTTATTAGTGGGGAGACCATAATCCATATTGAGTGCCAACCATTTTAGTATTCACAAGCCTAGAGTAAGCGTCATCAAATCATAAACTACAAGAGGATGGGGTTTTTACAATTGTTTCATCTAATCGCCAAATATAAGAAGGGAACCACTAATACGTTTATAAACATTATTTTAAGGACATCCACATCCATGACCATAAATTTGGGAACTCTTATGCACATGGATCCTTTCATCCATAAAGTGTTCTACCTAGGTATGTTACTGGTTATTTTGGGTACTAGTTTTGAAGTTTCGATCAAAGTGTGAATGGAACCATGGCCGAATGATTATGGAAGCGGTCAATTCCAAAATTTTAGGCGAAGATTGAGGAAAACTAACCATAGGGATGAAGTCCAACCAAAATTTTGGTTAGTTGGTTAGAGTTTTTCTCCACTTACATTTATGAGATCGGGTAGTGGGAGCAGGATGTGAAAATAGTTATTAGAGCCTATAAATATGTAATGGGTCAGGATTTTTCGGTTTATCCAGTGAGCCAGTTAATCTATTTTGAGAGAAGATTACGTTTTTTGTAGATGTCGAAGAGTAATGTAATGTATTTCACTAAGAAAACGATGACTTTCAAAGTATGAGGTTGCTTTGCAGGCTGTGTGTAGATCTTATGTAATGGAGATATTAAAAAATGTTTGTAGGTTGTGTGCACAGACTTAAAGCGTTCGATTTGTTACTCTTGCTAATAAACGAACACTTTTATGTTTTTTCCCATCCTAGGTTTCCACGTTAAACCTTGGTGTCTATTGTGCATGATGTGTTTGTGTGATGGTTTCTTGTTATTTCTCATTGGATGAATGGATAACTATGGATACCTAAATGAATGACAAAGTACCGGTTAAATAAATTGTTACGAATACGATTAATATTGTGGATATTTCTCTGGGTATCGGTCACATTTTCTTATTTGTCAGAGTTAGTTACGTCAATGTTTACCAATAGTGAATATCCCCTTCACCACTACAAAAACTTGGTTCTTGCAACTCCCATAGGTACCTCGAGTGAGACCTTATCTGCTCTGTAGATGTTGCCGAAAGGGTCGAAACCCTTTCAGGCCGGTATCTTGGGATTTGTTGGTATGATGTGTGAACCTAGGTTAGTTTAATATTGTGCCAACAAATGGTTCCATTGTTGGGATCGATATCGTTGTGAGGGGGACATGTTTTGGCATCCAACGATGCCTGAAATCGAGGCGTGGTTAGATCATAAGGAAAAATAATTTTTGAAAGAAGAAAATATAAATCCACGACTGACTCCAGGAGACTGGGTGGGAAGGTATGTTTACTTTGAGATTCACAATATTTTCTTCAACATATTTCCTATTATATTGTATGAGTGGTTGGAAATATTGACACTCCAAACAAAAAAAATTCAAGGAGGCAATCAGATAATAATATTGAATTCTATATGCACGCTGATGCACTAAGGCATCACATTGAGAAGATTCCAAGGATGGAAGCTGCTATTGTTCAACTTTATAGGAATATTATAATATTTACTATGAGGCCTCACCATATTTATATTCAGTCGCAATGGGACCCCCATGACCAATTGTTAATGACAAGATTTTGTATAACTAAAGAAGACCTTGATGCCATTGTTAGAGATTCACAGGAAGAATGTAAAGAACCAGTAGTCAATGACCAGTTATCTGTCGAAGTTGATACGCCGTAGGAATGTGCTTCTGGTACCTAGTTGGGTGGACAACAAGATGAAGAGAACCCTCCAAGCTCACACCATGAAAATGACCAGGAGTCAAGTTCCACTCTGACGGAACCAAACTTGGGGGATAAGTGAAAAGTTGTGGAGTTGTAGAAGAAATCACGTAAGAAGCAAAAGGATCTAAAATATACTACCCCAGTTGGTTTGATTGATGATGATTACAACCTCCTAGCGGATAGGATAACTAAACTTGGAAAGGATACTCGAAAGAAAGCAAATTAACAAAACAGTAAGATTATTAGAAGAGTCACTGACCTGCTTCAGGTCTTCTGCACAGCTGTGAAAGAAGTCTAGGTCATGGTAAGTAAGACAGAGTTGACGCAAATAGAGGTTGGTTCATCTAATGATCAACTAGCTAAGGTAACCACATCAAATAAGGGCTACAATATTTAGATAAAACCCCAATCAATTGACTTGGGTAATGTTGAAAAGAATACTGCAATATATGGAATGGGGTATGTCATCTTGGATATGCCTATTCTACAGATGTTCACATTGCATAATATCCTACATAAGGAAACTGGAGAAATAAAATTCATAGAGCAGGTTGCCTATGATCAGCTGAAGAAATCTAAGAGCCATGTGGATACTATGGAGGTTGAATCAATAGAACATAACTGATAGAAGGAACAACTGCGATTGGATAGGAATCGACTGGAAAATTCTATTGAAGTCGCATGTTGAGGAGTTTCGGAAGATGATATCACTCATGGAATATTCCTCGAGGAAAAGGTAATAAATTTAGGTGAAGTCATCACTGAAAAAATTTAATACCTCTCGTAAAATATATAATCTGTAAATGTACCTGTTAGTAATTACCCAATATTGCCCTTTGCATTGCTCAATTTTGTATGTCATTATCAATCCATTAAGTTCTATATGTATTCAAGCTAATCATATTAAACTTATATATAGGTTGTCACCTAGCATCAGGACGAGGCAACTCGCGAGCCAAGAATTCCCAGATTCAATGACTCGGGAGCCAAGAAAGCCAAGAAACAAGACTAGGTCGAATCTTTGTAATAGAGAAAGGGACATTGATTATTATTTGACCATTGACTATGAGCTTACCGATTCGAACGCTTGCTTATTGGTTCCATAGAAAATTAAACCACAACATTGTAGATGGATCCTTGAGCAATATAAACCCTCAAGATGTTAAATATCCTTGAACAATATGTCGATACTTCTGAGATTATGTAGAATGAAGGTGTGTGGTGTGTCTGATGGTGTTTTTGACCAAGGAGTCTATTACATAGTGTGGCAAGATGATAATGCGATAAAATTTCACCTGATGTACTCTTTTCGATGCGCTCTCAAGTTGTGACCCAAAGTGTAGTGTTGCATTTCCACGAGTTGTTTGAGGTATGTTTTTAACTTGAAATGTGTGTGTGAATTTATTGTGAGTAGTTTTTAAATTTTAGTGATATTTTGATGTTTTTTTTATAGTGGATTGATGGATTTTTGTCCATATTTTCATGTTTGCCTTGGTTTGATTTTAAACACCCTGTATTTTAGTATTGTCTAATCGTTTGCGAGATAAGCAAGTAATTTACCTTTTTTTTATAACAATTATCATGTTGGATGGCAGCATGGCACATCATAGATTATCATTCCCCCATCTCCTTTGCACAGTTGGAAAACTAGTTTTAGGCCAAGTAATCACTGTACCTAGGCACGTTTAGTAGGGAAATGTGAAACACTTGGCCAAGTAATCAATCATATGAAACGATTGCAATTTATAGTTTTAAGGCAAGTAATCAATCATATGAAACACTTGTGTCAGATAAAGGGAAATGTATTTTAATAATTATTTGGTCTTCATGTGTTACCCCCTACTTTGCAAAGGGGTGAAACAAGGAGTTGCATAGGTTGTGTTGGTCACTATTTTGATGTTTATTTTTGTCATAAAAATCCATGTTTTTCCTTCAAACTCCATCCATATCCCACATATTTTATCCATATTTCCTTCAAAACTGAGTATATGAAGTATAATTTCCCCTTCTTTTCATGAATTCAATTTTTCAATTTTAAAGCATTAAAATTAAAATTTTTACATAAATTACAGGATTTACAACTTCGCGTAATTGCTCCTAGATTTTCATACTTGTAGGATAGCTGGGAACGATCTGAGACATGTGGAAGAATCCTTGATGTCCAAGGATGGATGAATATCTATCAACTTCACAAAAATATTTTTGTGGGTTTCTGATCAACGTTGGTTAAACCACGCCACTTATACAAGAAAAACTTTGTTTTCTAGCATAAAATTTGGGTAGTTTTTATATTTCGTGGGAATTTACTCCTTTTTGTGGATATGAAGGATGAATTCAACCCTATGAGAGAAAATATAGGATCTCATCCTCATATCAAGAGTAATTTTAGTATTTGTGGTTGTAAAAACTTTTGTATAAAGACCTCAAAGCATACATAGTTTGATAACTTAAGAATTTGGAATTTGTACTTGGGATTTAATAGAATTTGTAGAATTTGAGTTGTTATCAGACTGGTGTTAATTCATGTTGCTGGAGTAATTTATCAGTAGTTAGCAGAGTTTATAAGATCTGATTATGTTCAAGTGTGCAAGTGAAGCAATGTATGGCCCCCTTTGCCAAGCCTACGTATTCATTCTTTTTCCATCTTTTTACTTATGGTATGAATTGCATCTTCATTTACTGTAGCTTTTTATTGAATTCATATTCATTATAGTATTGTTTAATTCAAGCTTTGATTCTATCATTTACTAGTTTAATGATTTTTAGGATGCACATCTAAGTTGTAGCATTAGCATATATTGTGAGTTAATTTCTTGTAAAAGAATTCAATGTATAATTTTGTCCTCAACAACATGATGTTATAGTTATCTATGATTTTTAATATCTTAGATTTAGAATAGTTGATGAATAAAATGTTGATGGATGTTAAGGAATCTAATGATATTATCCCTTGTAAGGGATTTTAATACTTCTTAATCCTACAATGTTCAATACATCTTAGATTTATTTGTTTTAGACTAAATTTAGAGCTAAAACCATATACTTTGGATGTGCTTCTAAGTTTTAAAAATACTGGATTGACAATTAAATTGTATGCCCTAGTTTACATAAATAGATTAGGCCAACATTTTTAGCGCCATTGCCGGGGAAGCGCATTTAGAGATAGACTTAGAAAAGTTCATTTAAATAGGTAGATTTTATAATAATAAAAACACAAACACATAATTTATTTTAATTTTAGTTATGTTTCATTATGTCTTGACAAAGAGATGATAAAGGTATATATTTGAAACAAAACCCCCCCAAAAACGAATAAACCTTCACAAGGAGCATGAACGTCTACATCTGAGAAAAAAGAATTCACTACACCAACTGCTGGAAAAATCACATTGGAAGAATTAGAAGAAAAACAACGTTCATGACAAAGGTTAACTCTCATTGAAAGACAAACTTTGTTGGATTATGAAGTAAAAAGGAAACAAACACAAGTAGCAACATCTTCTACACAACCTATCCTTGAACAATTAGAAAAAGTTGAAGAAAAATTACCTCCCATCCATAGTGAAAAATCGAGAGAGGAATTAGAAAAGGATTTTTAGGATCAAGAAACTTTAACTAAGGAACTTTTGGAATCTAGGATGGATGAAGAATAAACCTCGAATATACCAAGAAGAGGACAAACCATAGAACAACATAGAGTATGATAGACAAAGGGAAGATGAAAGAAGAAGAAGAGAAAGAGAAAATGAAGCCAAGAGAAGAGAAGATGAAAGGATTGGAATAATAGAAGAAGACAAGTCCATACTTTCAAATTTCCAATCTTAGATACTAGTGCCATTATAGGAGAAGAGGTAAAAATGAAAAATATTCCACCATCTACATTACCTAACTTTTATGGTATGGTTTCAGAATATCCATAATCATTCTTGTTTGAGTTTGACATTTTATGTCGTACTTATGGATATACTGATGATACACTTAAGCTTCATCTCTTTCCTGCTACTCTTAATCCAACTGCATTAAAATGATTCATGGGACTAGGAGAACATACTATAGCCAATTGGGACGACATTAGAAAATTCTTCCTTAAGAAATATCAAGCATTTTGTAAATCTAAAGATTCAAAGGGTGATATTTTTAGGATGTCTTAGCAAGAGGGTTAAATTTTAGAGGAATAGCTTGAAAGATTTCTATATAACTTACAAAAAATCTAAACACGATTCTTTGACTTCTGATATCACCCGAACAATCTTCCTAAAAGGTATACGAGAAGAATATCTTGATGTTCTTAATTTAATGGGAAAATGAGATATTTCTTACTTACCATTTGATGAAATTGCAGAACTATGTCAAAAGTACTCAAGAGGTAGAGCAAGAGATGGAAAAAGAGATGTCATTTCTAAAATTACCAAATCAACAACATGAAGTATAACAAGAGTTGAACTTGGAAATTTATTATAATATTTCAAAGATGATCTTTTAATTACATTAAAGACACAACTTGAGACATTAAAAACTAGAAAAATACAAGAAGAACAATACCAAGTATTATGCATTTTCTGTCCCAAATGTAGGAAGAAGCATCCATTGAAAGAATGTCCTCTAGATAGTATTCTGATTTGTGGACTTTGCGCAGAGAATCATATCACTGATGATTTTCTTAGGTTGAAGGAACTGCAGGAAGCCTGTATGGAAGAGAGTAAAGGCATGGAATCTCTTTATTATTTAGCACCAAAAATACCTTGGAAACCACCTTTTTCAAGTATGTATCAAAATCCTACACAACAATTTTCTCAAAATTATCAATATCCTATTCAAAATTCATGGAATGCTCCTATGCCTTAGAAAAACTTGCCTTCTTCAGCAAAACCAAAACCAACCTTCTCAAGGTTGGCGAGGATATGATTATGGAAATAAAACATACCAACAACCCTACCCACAACCATACCAATAACCATACCCATAATCATACCAACAATCATATCCTCAACAATATTTTCCTTATTAACAATTTCAGAAAAATCAACCACAAAATTCATTTTCTCAACAACCATTACCTGCACCACAAATAACCCAACCTCAACCAATCCAGTTACCTTCGAACTAACCCCCACCTAGACCAACTCAGTTACCATCCCAACCAGTGGAAAATCCTAATAATAAAGTGGAAAAACACATGTATAACATTGATGAAGGAACATCATTTCCTACATACTCAATCCTCCCTATTCAAAACATCCACTTAATGTTTGGGAAAGTTTTACAAAAGGATTATCCTATGAAAAAGTAGAAGAATAAAAGATTCATGGAAAACTAACACAGAAGATTTGCCAATAGACGATCATATTAAGAAGGGTAAGACAATGATAACCCAAACACCTTAATTAGGGAAAAATTACCAATATCTCTTCCTGAGTTTAATGTCTTAGATGAAATGAAAACGTCTATGTAAAAATTCCTTTATTGAAACCTATTAAATAAAATCCAATTTATACAAAGGCAATCAGGGAATTATGTCTAAAGAAAATTGGCAAAAGAAAGAAACATCTACCAACAATTCATGTGATTGGAAATTTAGCCGGCTTAATGTCAAACACTGTTTCAATTGAAAAATATGTTAGTCCAGGGATTCCAATGGTAATAATAACTATCAACAATTTTTTAATTTCTAAAATATTAATTGACTTAGGTGCAGCTATCAATGTGATGACATTAAAAACAATGAAATATTTGAATATGCAAAATCTTCGACCAACCATTACAATCTTAGAACTAGCTGATAGATCTAAAGTAGTGCCAAAAGGTATACTTGAAGATATCATAGTTTCTTTGGATTCTTGGGAGTATCCAATAGATTTCTTAGTTCTTCAACCAAAATCTAATCTAGGAGGACATCCATTAATTCGTAGAAGACCTTGGTTAGCCACAACTGATGCTTTCATTGGTTGTAGAACATGGAATATGATCATTTCACATGGAACTGAAAAGAAACAGATCATACTTTATCCTCCTTATAAAACACCTTTTGTAGTAGATCAATTATCATGGCTTGATGAAACAAAATAACAACAAGAGGAAGTGATTCAACCTATTTTAAGTAGTAATCAAGCTTCTGATTTTAGGGTGGAGAATAATGAATACTTGTTAGACAATTTCATTTTTGAACTATATATCTCTGGACAATTGAGAAACATACAATGCACTGTTGCAGATCAGGTTTTAGTACAATATTTTCAAGAAAATTGCATAATCAATTCTTTAGGATCATCATTTAATGATAATTTTCTTGTTAACTCAATAACAAATTCTCAAAGCAAAATAATTGCAATCAATCCTAGGAAATGTTTGAATATTGGTGCAAATCTTGAACCATCTCAAGAAGAACAATTGATTACATTATTGAATAAATGTCATAAATCATTTGCTTGGGAATACATTGATATTCCTGGAATTCATCCTGAAACATGTACTCATCATATCTACACAGATGAGGATCTAAGACCTCTAAGGAAACCTCAACAAAGAATAAATCCAATGCTAAGAGAGATAGTTAAACAATACTTGCAAAAATTATTAAAGGTGGGATTTATCTACCCTATCTCTGGAAGTCAATGGGTTTCTCTGTTAGTTGTTGTACCTAAGAAAAATGGAAAATGGATAATCTGTGTAGATTATAGAGAATTAAAGAAAGCAACACTTGAGGATTATTTTTCGTTACCATTCATAGATCAAGTCTTGGACGCACTAGCTGGGAAAATGTGTTTTTCCTTCCGAGATGGATTTAGTGGCTACAATCAAATCAAAATAGCATTAGAAGACAAAAACAAAACTACTTTTACATGTCCCCGAGGTACATATGCTTATAAGGTATTACCTTTTGGTTTATGTAATGCTCCAACTACTTTTCAAAGAACAGTTTTGGCTATTTTTGTTGATTGTATAATACATGAATGTGTAGAAGTATACATGGATGATTTTTCTATGTATGGCAATACTTTTGATGATTCCTTGAAGAATTTGCAAAAAATACTAAAGAGATGCATAGAAACAAATTTGTCTATTAGAAATGAAAAATGTTTCATGATGTTAATTGAAGGAATAGTATTGGGTCATTATATTTCATCATCGGGGATTATAGTGGATCCTGTAAAAATACAAATCATTGTGAACTTATCATAACCAATAAAATAGAAAGATGTGAGAATTTTTCTTGGATATGCAGGCTATTATCGAAGATTCATTGAAAATTTTAGTAAAATAACCTTGCCATTATTCAAATTACTTGAAAACTATGTACATTCCCATTGGGATACTAATTGTCAAACTACCTTTCAGAAGCTCAAAGAAAAACTATCATCAACACCTATCTTAAGAGGACCTAATGGGGATTTTCCATTTCATATCTTTAGAGATGCATCAAGTACTACAATACATGCATCTTTGGGTCAAAAAGAAAATCTTATGACTTATGTTATTTATTTTATTAGCAAGAATCTAACCCCTGCATATTTGAATTACATAGCCACTGAGAAGGAAATGTTGGCAGTAGTACATGTTGTGAATAAATTTCGTCACTACATCACTGGTTATGAAGTCTTTATCCATATAGATCATTCTTCCATAAGATATTTAATGAACAAGCATGTTACTAATGGTAGGATAACGATATGGTTGTTATTGATGTAGGAATTCAACATTATTGTCCTAGATAGACCTCGAAGAGAAAATCAAGTGGCATATTTCATATCTCGATTAAATAATTCTGGTGAGATTGTTCCTATCTCATATAATTTTCTCGATGAACACATATTTTCGATTTCAGTTATAACTCCATGGTATGTTGATATAGCTAACTATTTATCACCGGGAGAGCTACCTCCACCTTTTTCATCAAAAGAAAAGAAAAGAGTAATTAAGCAAGGTGCTAGATACACATAGGTTAATGGAGACCTTTTCTATACAAGATATGATCTTATCATTAGAAGGTGTGTAAGACAAGATGAGATATTAGAAATTTTGAAATCTTGCATAATGAACCTTGTGGTGGCCATTTTGCAGATAAAATAACAACATACAAAATACTCAACTTGAGGTACTATTGGCCATCTCTTTTCAAATACTCCAAGAAGTCGTGATATTTATCAGAGGATGGGAAGACCAGTACCATCTAATGAAATGCCACTTAAGCTGCAAGTTCTCATAGATCCATTCAAAAAATGGGCTCTTGATTTCATCGGTCCTATCAATCCATCATCAAAAGGAAATAGGTACATCTTGGTATGTACAGGTTATGTTACAAAGTGGGTGGAAGCCAAAGCATTTCCAAGATAAATAGAACAAATAGTAGTCAATTTTCTCTTTGAAGAAATATTTGCAATATTTGGGGTTCATAGAGAAATTGTTACTGTTAAGGAGCACAGTTTACTTCTAAATCGGTACAATACATAGCATACAAATACAAAATCAAGCATCATAAATCAACGCCATATCATCCTCAAGCCAATGGATAGGTAGAATATACTAACAAAAATTTGGAAGCGATTATAACCAAGACAATTCAAATGCATAGGAAAGATTGGTTAGATAAGCTTAATGAAGCTTTATGGACATATAGAAGCACTTGGAAAAACACTATTGGTATCACTCCTTATCAGCTAGTCTATGGTAAGAAAGTATTGTTACCAATTGAATTTCAAATTCATACTTTCAAATTAGCAGTTGATTTAGGAATAGATCTCTCTAAGGCATAAAGGGAAAGGGTCATGCAATTGAATCAATTAGATGAGATGATACAAGCAACAGTAGAAAAAATTGTTTTGGTACAACAATAGAGAGCACAATGGAATGATAAATTCATCAATAAGAAACCGTTCAAAGTGGGAGATTGTGCCTTATTATTTGATTCAAAATTCAAAAATTTCAAAGCTAAATTTACAACTCATTGGCTTGGTCCATATGATATTTCAAAGGTGTATGATAATAGCTCAGTCAATGATCCATATTTATGCAGCAATGCAACAGAATACACAAATAACAAAGATGCAACAGAAATAACACTTCATTTCATTAATCAAATAACTAAAACTTGTTTACATACATAATGGAAATAAACTAGCTAGAGTGTTGGTAGCTTATCTCTTAGAAGAGATGTGGTGGCTACATGCCTCTGAAATCTATGTTCCAATGAGGCTCGAAGGCCTATATATTATTGAGAAATAATGGAAATCCTACACATCCAAAAACCTAAACTTAGGAGGTCAAACGCCAGAATGTGGGCCCCATTGGGTAACTTGGTACATCAATTTCCTGGGGTTGTAACTTTGGCATACTACCTCCATTTGACACACATGATACATCGTTAGAAAGATCTATTCAAGGAATACATCCATAAAAACATATAGCAATTTTATAATGGACTCATATTTCCCTGACCATTCTATGCCGAAAAAAATGTCGTTTAGGGCCTCAAAACGACTCCGGAAGTTTAGGACCCAAAAACTGCCAAAAATAATAAATTGTGCTACAATTAAGGAAACTAGAAAACTGAAAGAAACAATGGTGGTGGTCCAAGTGGAATAGGCGGGTGGCCACCAATATCCTCCTGGATCATTCCTCCCCCCTTATGAAGCAATGGTCCCTATTGCGTTGAGTTCCTCCATGAGACGAGGAAACTTCTGCTGAACTTGGTCCCTGGTGAGCCACTTTCCCTGGTGAAGGAGTTGGCCTACTTTGACAACTCAATATAGTTGGATCTTCTACTGGTGGGTGTTCTTGATATTTGTGTCCATAATCTGATCAATGGTGGCTTGTTCCATGTAGTCTGGGTTTAACTCTGTTAGTGTGAGTTGTTCTGGGACGTCCGATGTGTCCAGTAGAGGTGGAAAGTAGGGCCGAAGGTGGTCCACATTGAACACTGGGTGCAGACCAAGGAATGGTGGAATATTGAGCTCAAAGTCATTGTCCCTAACAGCCTTGGTGATGGTGTATGACCCATATTAGAGCAAGCGAAGCTTGCGGTGGGGTCCAGTGAGGTGCTTCTTCTGCAAATGTAGCCACACTTTGTCGCCCACCTGGAAGTTGTGTTGCGCCCAATGCTGATCATGCCTCTGCTTATACTTAGAATTGGATCTATCCAATATGTCATGAACCTTTTGGCGAATGTGTTGAACGTGCTCAATGAAGTTGTTTTCCTTGGAAACTTGAGACTGGACATGAGCTTAATCATCTTGAGTAGCTGCAAATGGCATGGCTACATCAAAGGGACATAGTGGCTGGAATCCCAAGTCCACCTGAAAGGGGCTGTGATCGATTGAGTTGTGGAGGGCCCAGTTATAGCTATGTTGTACATAGGGGAGGCTTTCATCCCATGTGCGTGGATGCTTTGAGTTGTACATGTGCAAAATGTGTACGATCATCCTGTTGACGACCTCTATCTAGCCATTAGTCTAGGGATGGAAAGTTGTGGACTTTGTGAGCTTGTTGTCTAGCATTGACCATAGGCTAGACCAGAATGTACTAAGGAATCTATTGTCTCAATTTGATATTATAGACTGTGGGATCCCAAAGTGTACCCACACTCATTCAAAGAAGAGTTTAGTAGTGGCTTCTGCTGTGATATTCCCATTGAGATGGATTCCCAAGGTCGACTAGGGGTAGGCAACCGAGTATAGAGGCCTTGCTTCTTGATGGATGGTTTGGAAATGGCGTAGGCAATGCAGGATCGAATGTACTTCCTGACGTCCTGTCGAAGGTTCGACCAATAGAAATACTTTTGCAGTGCTACGACTGCTTTTTCGACCCCGAAATGCCTAGCGACCCGACTGTAGTGCGCTTCCTAAATCATCTTGGCACGCTCTCTTGAAGGAACACAAAGGTGTCCCATGTGACATAGTAGTGCATCCTGGAGGTGAAAATTTGGAACTTGGTTTCCCTCCAGGAGTGTCCTGTATGTGTGGCTGAATTCTGGATCGCTCTTGTAGAGAAGCGGCCAATCAAAAGTCTCCTGTCCATAAGAGTTGAGCATGATGGTTATCGCCATAATTAGTGGTTGGCTAAGGTAGTCTAAAAAATTATTGGTGCTTCCCTTCTTGTACTTGATGTTCAAATGAAATTGTTGTAGATATGTGGACCACTTTTGATGGCAATTGTTCTGTAACTTCCCTTGTGTCTGTATGAACTGTAGGGGTCGGTGGTCTATGTGGATGATCATTTCCTTCCCCAAAATGTAATGATTCCATTGTCGGTAAGCTTGTACAATAGAATACATCTCTTTGTCATAAGTGGGATATTTGCAGACTGTGTCAAACATTTTTTCACTGTGATATGCCACTGGATTCCCTTGTTGAGTAAGGGTTTCCCCAATAGCATAGTCAAAGGAATCTGTCTCGATCTCAAATGGTTTTTGCAAGTCTCGTAATGTGAGCACTGGGGCACATCAGAGGCGATGTTTCAATTCTACAAACGCCTTCTGTTGAGTTTCTGACCAGAAAAATTTTGCTTTCGCTCCTCCCTTGGTGACTTGACTTAAGGGCCAAGTGATATGAGAGAATCCCAACACGAACCTACGATAGAAATTAGCAAGACCGAGAAGGATGCGAAGCTCTGTTAGAGTAGTTGGGCCTAGCTAATCCCGAATGACTTAGATCTTGTTTGGATCCACATGTACCTCACACTCATCAATAATGTATCTCAGATATTGAACCTGGGTCATGCCAAAATTGCACTTTTCCAAATTGGCACACAACTTGTGCTTCCACAGTGTTTGGAGGACCTATCGGATGTGGTGGAGGTGCTCTTCCCAAGTCTGGATGAATATCAGGATGTCATCCAAGTACACTACTACAAATGAGTTGGTGAATGGCCGCAAGATGTTGTCCATCAGTCTCATGAAGGTTGCGGGAGCATTCGTCAGCCCGAAAGGCATGAACAACCATTCGAAAAGGCCCTCCTTGGCTTTGAAGGCATTCTTCCACACATTGGTCGGTTCGATCAGTACCTGGTGATACCCGAACTTTAAGTTGATCTTGATAAAATATTTCGACCCCTTAAGATATTCCAAGAGGTCATCAATCCGTGGGATTGGGTACCTGTTCTGGACAGTGATCTTGTTCAGCGCTCGATAGTCAATACAAAGTCTCCAAGTCCCATCCTTCTTTTGTACCAACACAATCGGGCTCCCATAGGGTGATGAACTTAGTCAGATGTGAAATTTCTAAAGCAGCTCCTGAATATGCCTCTTGATTTCATAGTTATCCAGAACAAAGCGTCGATAGATCAGTCCATTGGGCAATGGTGCACCTGGGGTCAGATTGATGGGGTGCTTGACCTGACAGTGCAAAGGCACCCCTGTGGATGAGATGAATATGTCCCGGTACTCCTCCACGACCTTGTCCATTTGTTGTTGTCGAGTGGAGGAGCCCTATCTGGAGGTCGTGGCCACAATCTTCTTCTTTCCCTGAGGGCGGATCATCAAGAAAACAATTTTCTTGGTTTTGGAAATTAGCTTACTGCATTGTTTTGCAATAACCAAAGAGATAGCGGCAGGAGGTGGTACCTCTGGTATCCTGTACAACTTATTTCCCAACGTAATAATAACAACGTGAGGACAGGACTCATACACAGCATGTCACTTCCATAAGTATGGTTGACCTAATAATACATCACAAACATCAAGAGGAGAAATATCACATAATACCTCATCGGTGAAGGGCTTGATGCCGTAGGGAAGGTGGCACTACTGGCTGACGCGGAGATCCCGTCCTTGGTGAAGCCAGCGGATGGTGTATGACTATGGGTGTGCTGTGGTTGGCAATCCCAACCGCTTCATGACCTCTGATGAAATGAGGTTCTTTTGGGCCCCACTGTCAACAATGAACCATAGCGGGGAACCCTTTACCCACATTTGGGAGTGGAAAAGATGCTCCTCCTCCTATGAATCTTCTGGTTCTTCCTTTTGGTTCTTCGTGGTGGCAATGGTGGTGTTGGGCTATGCATCGATAATATTCTTCCCTCTATCATTCCCCTTCTCGAGTTTCTATTTAGTGTTAGAGTATGCATCTGATTCGGAAGCCTTTATCTTGGCCACCAGTGACTACTTGGCCTGACACTCACTTGTGTTGTGAGTGGGGCTCTTATGGAACTCGCACCACTTTCCCGCTTCCTTCTTTGGCTTCACAGTGTTTCTCTTTGGTTGCGGATTTGGCAAGTTTTCTTAAGTCACCATGCCTTAGCTGTGTCCTTGGTTCTGCGGTTTGGGGGAACCTTTCACTTGCTTCTAATTCGCAAATCCAAAGTATCGCTTTTTCTGTTTGAATTTTTGCTCAATTTTGGCAGCATACCGTTATGTCGTACTAAGCGAGGATATTTCGAGGAACTCCATTTACTCCTGAATGTATCTATGCAGACAAATGCGGTACTTCAACACTAAATGTTTCTCTGAATCTTTGATACCCAACTTGGTGCGCAGGGTATGGAAGAGATTCGTCAGCTCTTGCACATCTTGATCTCTCTGTTGCCATAGCGTAGTCCATTGTATGTACTTGTCCTCATATCTCCCCATGGCATCTCGAAAAGAATTCCAAGTGGGTATGGCCAAGAAAAAAGAGGGTTCCTCTTCATCCTTTCTCTCATTGTAGGTTTCCTACTAGTCATTAACATGGGGGGCGACTTTGAGTAGTGAAAAAGCAATCTTTTCTTGGTCGAAAAAGTCATGAACCGCGAAATATCCTTCTAATAGATTCAACCATATATCTACTGCGTCTGCATCTATTCCACCATCAAATATGGGAATGTCAAAGTTTCCTTGTACCTTAAAAGGGGTTGCACCTCCAGAGTGGCTGCTAGATGCATATGCGCTGCCAGTAAAAAGTCGTTGAAGGATCTGGGCGAAGTTATCCATCATCGCGTTCCTTTGTTTTTCAAGGGCCTCCGCGAGCAAAATTTTGATAGGATATTCTATACCCTCATCTTTTTTTTCGTCCCCCATGGGCGACCGTCGGGATTTGCGAGGCTGATCTTGCGAAGGTTCAACCAGATCGAGCCCTAACTCCTTATACCCTGCCCTCGTTGGGGACATGCAAAGAAGGATCGAGAAAGAGCAGATTCATCTGATACCACTGATCCAAATTTATGCAGGAACGCAACAGAATACACAAATAACAAAGATGCAGCGGAAATAACACTTCATTTCATTAATCAAAGAACTGAAACTTGTTTACATACAGAATGGAAATAAACTAGCTAGTGCTGGTAGCTTATCTCTGAGAAGAGATGTGGTGGCTACATGCCTCTAAACTTTGTGTTACAATGAGTCTTGAAGGCCTATATATTATTGAGAAACAATGGAAATCCTACACATCCAAAAACCTAACCCTAGGAGGTGAAACGCCAAAATGTGGGCCCCGTTGGGTAACTTGGTACATCAATTTCCTGGGGTCGTAACTTTGGAATACTACCTTCGTTTGATGCACATGATACATCGTTAGAAAGATCTATTCAAGGACTACATCCATAATTAAGAAATATAGAGTCTGAAACAAACTCGTATTTTCCCGACCATTCGATGCCGAAAAAACGTTGTTTAGGGCCTCAAAACAGCTCCAGAAGTTTAGGACCCGAAAACTGCCAAAAATAGTAAACTGTGCTACAATTAAGGAAACTGGAAAACTGAAAGAAATAATGGTGGGGTTCCAAGTGGAATAGGCAAGTGGCCACCAATATCCTCCTGGATCAGTCAAACTTCAAACAATATATGATGAAGTAATCTCATTTATATTCAATGGACATAGGTTAAAGCTTTACAATAAATGTTGGGTAAAATTATTACTACTTAATTTACCTTCAATTTAATTATCGACCGGGATATGTATGCTTTGAGTTACTACACTGCAAGGTAAAATGGTTTCAAGCTCATGCCTAAGGTAACTTTAATCTACTCACACACAAATGTAACTCCTAAAATGAACTATTCTACTGAACAACCAAGATCTGAGGCTGTTAAACCTAATCTAAGAAAAGAAATCAATCCTCTAAGTGCTATTTACAATCAAAAGGTTTATCAAATTTAATAAAAATAGTTTTAAATCATGCTTAGTGTTAACCTAAAAATAACAACCAAGCAATCAAATATTTTCAATGAAGGAAATCCTACTACTAAAAGAGATCTTCAAACTTGTTTATAGAAGAAACACTATTTGATCAATATTTAATATCTCACTCAACTCCACCATAGCTTCTACAACTCTACTTTATACATACTGGACTTCTCAAACTGCTTTCACCTCAAAATAGAAATCTATCACACATCTAACAGATCTTTCACCAGCATTAAAAACTTGTAGATTATCAAACCTTACTCAATGCTATCAAAACAACACTTGCTGCAATGAATTTTGCCTTTCAAGCAAGAAGCAATACTCTATGATCATAACAATGTATTGGAACTATTTAAACAAAACTCTGTTTTAATTCAATTTGAGCAGCTCACAAGATAACAAGAATCAAAATACACTATCAACTATCCATAAACCATAACTTCCTCTTGCTTATTCATTCAACTTCCTTACACAACAAATATGATCATGCTAGCCTATGAACTCTGAAAATGCTAATCTACAAACCCTATAAACTCTATAAATTCTTTAAACTCTTTAAAAATCTGTAAACTCTGTAAATTATGGGAACTATGTAAACCATAACAATTCTGTAAGCTATGGAAATTTTGTCCAAAAGCTTAACAATTTGATTCTTAATACTTTGACAGAAGAAAAAGGATTCGAATCCAACCTGCCTAGCCACTCTTTCTATTGGTTTCAATCCTTTTATTCATTCAATCGAATATGCAATTAAAGATGAGATCGTCCCTAAACTAAATACCCTATCTTTATATGCTCATTAACACAAACCGGTTTGTTTCCATACATTCTATAATACTAACCAATCCAGTATAAACACCCATCTATTTTCAATCTTGAACATTGTCAAACTACTAGCATACACATACATAAAAGACAGTATCAAATATCAGGAATAAATGATGTAAATTTGCTTACAGCAATGGAAAGAAGCAAGACTATACATAAGCAACGAAAGTTGAAGGAGATGTCTGATAAATCATATGAACGTTATAAACTCTACAACCTGTAACTTTGCAAACTCTTTAAGCTATAAAAAATTTGCAAATCCTTACAATGTTTAAAAACTTTGCAAACTCTTTAAGCTATAAAAATTCTGCAAATCCTTACAACGTTTAAAAACTTTGCAAACCCTATAAGTTATGAAAGCTCCTAGCTACAAAGTCTAACCCTCCAATCCTCAATACCATAGCCTGATTTAGTTTTGAAGATGAAGGAAGAGAGAATTTAGATCTGGCACATTTCACTATTCTTGTTATTACTCAATCCTACAGTTTACTGAATAAGATCTACTAAAATTACCCAAGCCTGTTCACGCACATACAATAATGTAAACCAATCCAATGCAAGCATCAATACATATCTCCAACCATGAATCTATGAAATTTACTAACACATTGATATACAAAGAACAGTATCGAAACAAAATGATATGATTTTACTTACAGTAGTAAAGAGAAGAGAAAGCTATACATAAACAACAAGAGTTGAAGGTGGGCCTGACCTTCAACACCTCTAGATCTGAAATTGAAGCTTTAAAAAATAAAACACAGCATTCAATTAATTGATTTGAAATCATAGTTTTACAAGATATCATCTCTTTGATCCTTCCAAGGCTTTATACATGAATAGATGGATAAGATCCATCCCAAAAATCAGAAATTCGTGCAACCACCCAGAAAACGACCAACACCAAAATCTGGAAAAACCACGTCTGTTACGGAAAGGATTTCTCCACATTCGCTCAGAAATTCTGAAAATTTCTCATTATCAGGGGTAAACAGGGCCATTTATGAAGTGGGTTTTGAACCGTTTTGAATAATTCCCCACCAATTGCTCAAAAATGGAGCCCAAAATCAAGTTCCTGATTAATGACGGGAATGCCATTGCCAGATTGCTTGAGATTAGGGCCACGACTTTTGGAGGAAACAGAGCATTTGAATGATGACTGATAGCTCAGAATCCATATTGAAATGACCAAGCATAAAATCCATGTGTAATTTTGGACAAATGAATCCCCCAAATATCTGAACCAATCAATACATTCTCAGTGAGTGCCGGAACAGGTGTCGGATCGAGCCACCAGAAAAACAACTGCGTCAGAAACAAGATTTTGACAAATGATCAACATTTAATCAAAAGCTAAAGCTTCAGTTATGAATTGAAATCCATCAAAATGATAAATAAAGTGATAAAAATGTCAAGAATTTACCTGTTTGAAGCATCTTGGGATGTTGTCCTTGAAAATACATATTCAAACACAAAATACAACAAAATAGAGTCAAATATACTTGATCCCATATAGTTTCAAACTAGGAATAGGGTGGTAGACAAGTAAAAACAGTAGATCATCAATAAACCTGTAAACAAAGAAGAATTTTTGCAGCAGATATCTCAGCAGCATGAAATGGAAGTGTTGGACATACACACTCTTGTGTCTGTAATATCCCCTGATTCATCAACATTTTATTGTAATATTATATTCTAGACTATACGTTCTCAAACATTATTTGTGATGATAAGTTCTAAACTATATGTTTTGATGAGTCTGGTTGACTGTGGTGTCTGCCCAAACGGTCCCTAGAGGAAAGTTGTAACAACTACATTTTGCCTTTAATGAAAATCTGGATGAAAGGGATAAGCCAAGTTAAATAGAAGACTATGAATGCAAGGGTGGGAGATGTAGTGTAGTAAACATCAGGAAAGTACATCAGGTTCCGAAAATTCTTTAATGGCATTGGACAGACCCTGGAGAAAACAGGGAGCAGTGGTTAACGAGGATTCAATGGTGAATGGACCATAGTTGCAGAAAGAGATTGGACAGACCCTGTAGAATCAGGGGATGCAGTGGTTGACGGGGATTCCTTGGGGAATGGACCATAGCTATAGAAGTAAGACCTAGGAAACCATTAAACTATAAAAGAGTGTATGTGAGGAGGTAGGATGCTGCTGAGTATGATGGGAACGAATGAAATCTTGTTGTGTGAGCACTCTGTGAAGTGTCAAGCAAGGGTTGAGAGAAACACTTGTTGTTTTAGCACTCTGAGAAGTGTTAGGAAAGGGGTTTTCTTCCTGGAAAATGAACTGAGGTTAGTTGTCTCCACACTTGGCATGCATAATTGAGCTCAGGGGTGATTGCGGACAGAGGCCATCTATGCCTAATCTACGGTTGGGTGGAACGTGGCTTTCCCCTTTTCATTGCATCTCAACTTACCGACAGGTTCCATTACTGGGTTTTGTTTCTGAAAGCTATTGAGCTCAGGGGCAATTGCGGACAGAGGCCATCTATGCCTAATCTACGGTTGGGTGGAACGTGGCTTTCCCCTTTTCATTGCGGCTCAACTTACCAACAGGTTCCATTACTGGGTTTTTTTTTTCTGAAAGCTATTGAGCTCAAGGTGTGTTGTATATGTGTAAACCCATGTTTCATTATCAATAAAATGAAAAATAACATCTCTAGATTTATTAATGGGAATGATTCTTATGAATGGGTGTACTCACACACTGTTTTGTATGATTGTGCCTTACATTTGGTAAGATGATAACTCAAATGGTGTACTATTGTTTATACAGAGTTACCTATATGTTGCGTGAAACCCTGTCATCGATGAACTCAGGCCATGTCTGTGTGTGTATGAATGTATGTTTCAATGTTGTAGAGATGATAAAGGAAGCCTTAAGGCTTAGGTTTGTTGATGAAAGCATTTCTCATGACCTGGTGTATTCTCATATGGCTATGATTACGTTTGTTATGTAATGCACTAAGGGTGTTGTTATCACTTAGTAATTATCCTATGGTTTTGGTAGGAGAATCACTGGGGTAACCATTTCAAACCAATATTTAGACTGTATTCTAGCCTATACAGTTAGAGAGGGCTCTCTCTTTGTCACAGGGTCATTCACATACAAATTTGGATTTAAACAAGTAATCAAAATGATAGATTTCTGAGGGGAAGGGTTGTTTGGAATTTAGAGTTTAAGACAAACAAATATTAAATACCATTGAGCAATGGATTCAAAACCTGAAACATTCAAAGACTTATAGCAAATAATGACTAGTGATAACCTTCGTAGTCTGAGGAAAAATAGGTGTTAGTATTCATCAAAATATATTTGGGAGATGACAGGGGGAAATGAGAAGAAGCCCAATGAGACAGGAGGCACCTATCTATGGATTGATCTCCTGAAACACCTTTAGCAGAAGAAACAATGAAGGCTGATAACTGAAGTGGAGCATCTAACAAAGGATGAATTCCAAGAAATTTACCATAAATGCATAACAAACACGTTATCTGATGCAGGGAGCGCTAAACAAAGAAAAATTCCCTTGCATACAACTAGAAACGCATTAGCAGAAACTACACAAACATGAAAATGAAGCATAAAGGGGAACATAGACTAAACATTGAACACCATGATGAATCTCAGAGACTCATGAAACACTTTGCATTAATAGTTCCAAGAAAGTTGCAGAGCTACAAAACCAAGCACAGAGGCTTCGAAATATGAATGTTAAACCTGTTGTTCCTCTCTTGAGGCTATATTTATAGTGTCATGGCATCCCAAGACCAACCTCGAAACAGATCCAAATTCAGTTACAACGTGGGGATCAAAACCGTACATACCAAATCCTAACAAATTCCGATCTGGCATATTTTCCATGATCACAAACAAATCAAGAAAGAACGCTGGAACATGTGTGGTGGATCAATTTGAGAAAATTTTCCTCCTGGGGCTCAGGCTTGCTTGATGAAAATGACTGTTTAGAGGATCTTTGAGCGGTCTACAATAGTTTCATTCATCCTTGCATCTTCAACCAATGGAATTGTTTTGGACCATTAACCTTTTAGCCAAAAAATTTCCTATCCATTGTTCTGAGATTAGGTTGCGGGATGCAAAAAGTAGAAGTCGGGATTTCTGCTTTCATGATGCTAAATTTTTATATTTTCGCTTTTCGCCTTTCCGCTCCCTTCCATACCATTGATATAAGATCAAAGGTGCGGAAGCTTTCTGGATCGCAGAAAGAGGGATTCTAAATTTTTTACGACCAAACTCTGTATTTTCGCTTTCTGATTTTTCCTTTCAGCTCCTTTCCAAGCCGTTGATCAAAGACTAAAGGTGCAGAAGCTTTCTGGACTGTCGATCCTACGGATCGCAGAATGCAGATTGCATAAAGTGGATTCTCCAACTTTCTTTAACCAAAATTTTTTCTTTTTCGATTCTGCCTTTTTACTTCCCTCTTTTTCCTGGACCGTCGATCTATCCCAAATTCATCCTTGATAGTCGTATCTCGAACTGCAGAAAGCAAAAATCGGGTTTACCATCTTTCACAACCGATTTTTTCCCTTTTTTTCTTTTCCTCTCCTGATTTTTTCCTTGGCGGGAATGATTTGCGGCCTTTGATGTTCTCCATTGTGCATACACTCTGTCCATTTCAGTTAGCTTTTATCCTTGATCAGGTTTTTCCTATCAGCCTCATTTCCAAGGTCGCGCCTAAGGATTTTTCACTGTCTTATCCTTTTGCAGAGGAATTAGTGTGGACGCATATGTAAAATTCCTCAAATTTTACCACATGTGTTAACAACGGCTCCAACTCGAGGATACTATCCTCCCTGTGAGGTAGCAAAGAACCTGGTAGGCCAAGTTCCTGATCCATTGGGCCCTATGTACCTACAAAAACCCCAGCTAACTCCACCACTATGTGCTATCCCAAAGCCCCATCACCTCAAAACTTTTACTAGTGCCTGTAACTTCAAATTCGCATAAAAAAACCATATGACGACTTCCCTTGGGAAACTTACTGCCTTCACCTCGGGCTTTAAGTCTATCAGAGAGCTATCCACACATGCAACATTAAAAATAAATTGTATATACAATGACATGGGAACTGAACTTACTTTAGAGAAAGTGGTGCGTGAGGAGCCTCCCATTTACAGGATCTCCAGATATCAGACCACCATCCATATCCTCCAGTATGTAGGCATTATTTCCTCTAAAAGTTGAAATCTTGTAATTGACCTTCCACATGTGATCAAAATTACCATGCTTCCCTTTCTCTTCATGTGGTGCATCCCATATAAAAAATACATCCCCTATCTAGAAATCATCAGGTTTTGTCCTTTTGTCAAAGATCTCTTTCATCTTGTCCTGAAATTTTTGAGTTCTATCAAAAAGTTTCTCTATTTGTTGTTATAGTTAGACCAATTGATACATCCTCCTCTGATTTGGATGGGTTTCAGTTTCTTCTTCCTTTAGCAGTATCATTACTGGCAAAGTCAAGGAACTAGGAAAAATTACCTAAGATCCATAAACCAGCTGGAATGGTGAAGTGCCAATGGATTTATTTACATTGATTCTTTTATCCCACAAAGCATGAGGAAATTTTGTGTGCCAGGCCTTCTTGTTTTCTTGAAGCATCTTTTTGATGATCCTCATCAGGCTCTTATTTGAAGATTCTGCCAACCCATTTCCCCGTGGATAGTAGGCTATGGAATGCCCCAACTGTATGTGATACTTTAAGAAAAATCCCACCATCTAGTTTGACTTAAATGCAATAGCATTGTCAGTGATCAACTTTCTAGGAACCCCAAACCTTGACAAAATGTGCTCTTCTAGAACTGCATAATCATTGTCTCAGTGGCCTGTCTAGTTGGGATGGCTTCAATCCATTTTGTGAAATAAACAGTGGCATTGAGGATCCACCTGTGCTGTCATGAGGAATATGGTTTTATCTCTCCAATAAAATCCAATATCCATTACTGGAAAGGGGACTCAACATGTATGGGCTTCAGAGGCAATGGTATAATATTCCTCCTCCCTTCAAAGATCTTACACTTATGGCAAGCAACCTCTTTGTGGGTATCAAAAAAGATAGTGGGCCAATAAAACCATGCCCTCATGATCTTGTTCATAATGGCCTTCCAATAATGATGACCTCCACATTCTCCTGCATGGAATTATTCAATGAGATTCTTTACCTCCTGTTCATTTACACAATTCAACAGAACCCCTCCTGGTTCTTTCCAATACAAATTTCCATTTAAGAAGCAAAAACTTGATGCTTTCTGCTCGAGAAACCTGGCCCTTGTTCTGTCCATACCTTGTGGAGCTTGTATATGATGTAACACGAAGATGATGTTAGTGTACCATGGGGATGACATGAAATGCTCAACTACTTGGGGATATGGTTGTCCCTTAGCATTTTTCTCTTCTGCTGACAATTCAACTATCATGTGTAGCCTGAGAGAATCACAATTAGATTGTGCCATGAGTTTTTCTAGTCCCTGGCCTTTAATCATCTTGATGGGATTAATATCCAAGTCATATTCAAGTAGGATTGTTATCCATTTTCCACTCCTACCTTCAGGATCTAGCTGAGTTAGGATATCCTTTACTGCATAGGTGGGGACAAGGGAAATAATGTGGGAGTGTAGGATGTACACTCAGACCTTCTTCAAGGCCTGCACTAGAGAATAAGCATGCTTATCCAGGTTGTTGTATTTCAGAGGAGCATCTCTCAGGGTTTTGCTGTAAAAATCGAAGGGCTTCTTGTGTCCCTCATGATTCTTCTGTAGCAATACCCCTGCGACTGTGTTCTCTGAAGCAAATGAGAATATGAGGAAATATTTAAAGAAATCAGGGATTGCAAGTACAGGTGCTTCTGAGTTGATATCCTTCTTTATATCTTCAAAGGACTATTTTGCTTTAGGCATCCACTTGATCTCTTTGTCCTTTCCCAGCATGTTATTTATACACCTTACTATCTCAGCAAAGGCAACAATAAACCTCCTCAGAAAATTCACCTTTCCCATAAAGGACTAAACCTCCACCTTATTCTGAGGGACTTCAATTTTATGTATTGCCTCAACTCTCTTTGGGTCTATTATGATGCCTTCCCAAGAAAGTATGTGTCCAGGAAGCTTCCCCTCCTTCATAGAAAAGAATGACTTCTTTGGATTCAAGGAGATGCCAAACTTTCTTCATTTTTTGAACATTCTCAGTAGGTGTGTGACGTGTTCCTCATCAGACTATGAAAAGATAGTGATGCCATCCAAATCGATGACCAATGTTGGGCCATGAAAGAGCACAAGAGGGAAAAGCAAGTGTGCAACAAGAAGGAAGACAAAGGAAGGTAAAGGAAGGAAAGGAAGCGCGAGATAAAGGAACTTGCGGTAAGAAATAATGTGATGGAGGAAAACATGAATCTACATGCGTGCAAAAGGATACCCTCTAGAAAGTGACAGACCAGGAAGATCACGGTTGCTAAAGTCGGTGTAAGCCGATAGAAGTCGCACATATGAAGGAATATTGTAAGTCAGACCGATAGTGCCTTGTGTCAGTCTATGGAAGCTTGTAACCATTTTTTACGACTGATTATGACCTATTAAAAACAAACTGTATGTGGTCGACCCTACATGGTCTTGTAGAAGTTATAAATAGGAGGAACTCATTTTGTATAAGGGTGGGAAAATAGTTTAAAAAGTCAGAGAAGAGTTGGATATTAGTGTTGTAGACGGTTGTTGAGCCACGGAACCCATTTTGCAGAAGAGTTGTCGAATAGGAGATTTTGTAGCAATCATTATACAACTGAGTGCGCAAATGGTAGTTAGAAGGGTCAATCCCGGCTGTGTGTGGATCGCTAGGATTAGTTAGAGGAAGAAGAGCATAATAAAACTAGAGAGCATGAGAGCAAGAAAGAGTATAATCTGAAAATACATATCTCAAACTTTCTGTAGTCAAGTTGTAGACTGAAAGGTGCCATATATTTCTCATGCCAGATGAAGAGCACCTTTGTGGTTTTTCTCGGTTGGGTTTCCACGTTACATCTTGTGTTGATTGAATGTTGAATCTTTGTTATCTTGCATTATTTACATTTATTGTTTAAAGTGAATGTTGCACTAATAACAAAAGGAGTTGAATGAATGAATGACCAGTATTGGTGAAAGCATCGTGCATTATTCAAATTTCATTTGTTGTTAAATTGCTAAGGGGTAATATGTGTCGCAAGTTGGTTATGTCACACTGTTAAGTTGTTCATTTGTTGATTAAGTTCATTTGCGCCACTATCGAGTTAGTAAAAGAAATCCAACCATCTGACTCTGTCGAGCTCCTTTTTTGTGCGCCAGGGGACTATAATCCCTCGCTTAACTGCGGGAACATGGTTCTGGTAGTTTCCCATTAAGATATCTCGGGTGAGACTACGACTGCATCGAAGGTGTTGCCAACTGAGCTTGCTCTGTCGGGCCGATATCTTTGGGTGTTTTGTGGGTCTGTTGAACCTGGTTCACGAGTGTTAGGGAAAGTAGCCAAAAAATGGTTTTGTTCCTGGGACCCTTAATAATTTGAGTCGAGGGAAATGTTGTGGCATCCAACAAAGAAGGAAATAGAGGATTGGATGGAGTCTAAGACATTAGAATTTGCGCAGAAAGAGAGTGGAAGATCACGGTTAAGAAAAAGGGACTAGTTGGACCGTTACCTGTACACAGATATTCATGAAATATTCTTTACGGAGTTTCCAATTCTGCTGCATGAGTGGTTGTCAAGATTGGAAACTAGGAAGACAAACTTTCAAAGAAGGTAAGCAGTTGAGTGGAGTGCTCAACTGATACACGATTGAGCAAGTGTAAGTAACCCCATGTCTAGAGCTATTGATTTTTGGGTCGACAGTATTTTTCAAGGATATATTATTGAGTTTGCAGTTGAGATGATAACCTCGTATAGTGAGGCTGAAGAAATTTTTTCCAAGGACCCCGCGGGAGGTACTTGTTGTTTAAAAGTATATGGATAAAAAAATCTCGTCTATGAGAAGGGTATTTTGAAACTGAGCAATTGAGTCACATATTCAGGAGAAAGGATATGTCACAGATGACCTATAAAGAGAATGGGAAATAGTGAGCTGAGATGTTCCCAGGAAGTACAGAGGCTGGACTAGAAGATGGATTTTTAAGGAGTGGAAGAAGATTTCGGTCAAGCAAAAGAAGAAAGAAAATAGGAGAAATATTGAATCCTGGTCTGTTCGGAGGAAGTGAGTATGATTTCAGGTCGCATCTAGACAAAGGATCCTGCGATAAAGAGGAAGAATATCAGCCAATTTCTGAAGGAGCAGAAGAATCAGAAGAATCTGTGGAGACCCCACAATAAAAACGTAACTACACCACACTAGGAGGATCGTCAAAGGTAAGGTATAGAACCTCATCTCCTGAATGAATTGTGAATACTAGTAGTACTAGTGCTGTGACTAGTGCACAAGGAACTCTACCTTCATTAAATTGTTCATTGATCATTCCCGATGCCGACTCAATGGATGGGACAGATATTAGGTTACCTACATTCAATAGAAATGGAGTAGAAGATCCAAAGCAACATTGGTTCCTCTGTGGAGTTGTTTGGACGGTTCGCCAAGTTCAAAATGAGGACATAAGGAAAGCGCAGATGATTATGACTCTGCGAGGTGTGTGTTGGACTGGTTTATGAAGTTCTACATAGTACCAGTAGGAGATCCACATAAGACTCTTGATGAGATCCGTCTCGTGATGATTTATGAGTTTAGAAAACCTAAATATGAATCGTAGTGTATCACCTAAATCAAGGAGATAAAACAGTCACTGATGTAGTCCATATGGGATTTTTAGTAGCGGTTTAAAACTCTGATGGCCAAAGTAATTTTCCAAATATTGGATGTATAACACAAATATTGGTTTATTGTCGCACTGTTACCAGACATCCGAGTACCTTTGATGCAAGAAAAGATTGTGTCGTAGATGAAAGCGCTGGAAATAGCTATGGAGTTGGAATTCTTGTCGATCGGAGATGGTGGTGCACAGATGACGTAGATTTAGTCTCAGTTGACTAATATGATGGCACAAATTCATGATATCATGAAGGGAGAATAAGACTAGGAGGATTTGTGGTGTACACGATGTAGAACAGATGGACGCCACAAGGATAATTGTCCAACGTACATGAACTATATCTCGTCAGGTGCACCTAATCCTTTGAGTACCCAAGGACTAACCCGATGTAGGATATGCCAGACTAGAGGACGTCATGATGAGGACTGTCTATACCTACAGAATATTGTAAGTACCCTAGATATCCTTTATTGTAAATTTTGTAAGTCAGGAGGACATGATGAGAAATATTGCAGAGCATATCAATTATTGAAGGAGAAGACGATAAACACCTACTTAATGAAGAATGACAAGTAGGCTCATGCTGAATAAGAGCAAGTGCACTACCAACCTATGCACTATCCACAATATCATCCTCAATACCCACAAAACTAGTATCCACTACAACAACAACACCCTCAGCTCAGGGGGGTGGAAATTTCAGAGGAAGAGGACAACACCTGGGAGGATTTGGCAGAGGAAGAGGCCAAGTTGTGTGATATAACTATGGTAAGTCGATCCATCATGCTAGATTTTTCCAGGAACCTGCAAAGACATGCTCATATTGCAAAGCACAGGATCATAATGTGAAACAATGTCCCCAGCTGATTGCAAAATGGCAAGCTTGTACCGTGGGATGTCCTAACCCTGCATAGAATCCCAACCCAAATCCTAACCTAAATGTTCAAATGATTGTTGTTGATCCCAAAGAACCAAGTGTTGATGTCGTAACAAGAGGAGGTGCTGCGACTAGAGCATATCAGGATATACAACATGGAAAACCGCAAGTGTGACCCGCAACGCAAAATAAAGTACCATTTGATGTTCAAAAATAGAAGCAATCATTTCTGGATGTGCAACTGGATTTTGTAGATAAGAAACAACCGTCAACCTCATGCGAACTTAGGGACATGCCTGATTGATTCCAATAGATATTCCGGAAGCAGGATACAAAAAGGTTAGTAAGATCAAGTCATTTCTTTCAAGTTTCTTAGCGCTAATCCAAGATAAAGATGTTATTGCAGAATTATAAGTGCTTATAGAGGAAACCCCAATAGAGTCACAACTTGAAAGAAGAGTTAACCATGTTAGAAAGAAATTCAAAACTAGCCACGAGTTAAGAATGACTGTGTAGATAGGAGACTACAATATGGATTATATTATCCTAGATATGGGATCAGACGTCAATATCCTGACGTGAAAAAATTGGGAATGTATGGGTAAGCCACACCTAGACTGGTCCCCTATCTAGTTGAGGCTTGTGAATCAGGTGAAGGTCCTACTAGTTGGTAGGTTAAGTCAAGTACCCGTCGATGTTGAGGGGTTTCGAACATTTGCATATTTTGAAGTTATCGATATTGCCGATGAACAAACCCATATCCCACGCTTCTGGGGATATATTGGGAGATAGACAATTAGAAATCATAAACTTTAAGAAAAGAATCCTCTCATTCGAAGATGAGGAAATGAGGGAAGTTTCTCCCATTGACCCATTGGAGGGACAAAGATATGTTGAACTAGTCTATAGTGAAGGACAAGGTGATTATCTGGACCATATTTATAATGTCATTGCCTTAAAATATAATTACATAAATCCTACAGCAGATGGGAACCTGAGCTAGAGGTGTACTAGCTCATGCACATTAGATTCAGGAGAAGAATTGGGAATTGGAAAAACAGACTGCATGAAGTGTCTATGAGGAGATGTTCCAGGATTACTAGGTTTGTGCGATGAGTGGAGACTCAGTCAAGGGAGTTACCCACATATGAAGGCTTACCTAATCTTGCGACTTTTCTAAGTGATTTTGAAGGAATGGTAACAAAACCACAGCGCTTGTCCGCATTAGCCTTATGTACTGAAAGCTACGCCTGCTAGATGGTGGGGTACGCATAAGCCATCTATATATTAATGGCCACAATGTAGAATATTGCTAGAAGTTATATTCGGTGAGGAAATCACAGTCTCGGGTCCAAAATACACAGGGTTATCAAGCCCTGTTGAGCACCTGAATCAGTGTCGCACGACATTTGCAGAATACCCGCGACAGGAATGGGTCCATCATTTCATACACACATTGGAAACGACAACCAGGAGATCGTACACATCCATGGAGTTACAACAAGGAACTCAGGATTGGGAGGAGGTAGCTACACAATTCATGCACACATTTAAATTTGCTGATGAGTATCCTACAGTTGATGATGTGCTTCAAATGATAAAAGAGAAAATATTTGTTGAAATCCTTGTCGAGATGGTGAATTCCCACCAGTGCAGTGCAACATTCCAACATTGGATGGCTTGTTACAATCTTTCCAGAGAACTAGATTATGATCCAACCAACCTTAACATACCAGAGTCGGAGGGTATGCATGAGGTGGAAGGAAGTGGTATTTCTAGTGAACAGTTGCTCAAGCTGCTCAAAATTAACAAAGTCAACATTGGTTCGCCGAAAAACCCAAAGTTTGCCAATAATGGAGATTACTGGGATGAAGATACAGTAGAAAAAGTCACGGATTCACTGCATGAGTTTCAGGATCTGTTCCCTACCAACTTCTCATAAATTAAGGGAATAGGCGCAGGAGATCTAGGGGAGATGAAAATACCATTGAAACCATATGCAAAACCAAGTAAACAACGACCTTATATGATGAATCTGAGGTATAAAGAAAAGTTTAAAGTTGATTTAAACCGAATGTTAGACGCATGAATCATTGAACCAGTTGAAGAATCAAAATGGATCGGTCCTATAGTCATTCAGGATAAGAAGACAACAAGTGAAGTCAGGATTTGTGCCGACCTGAGAAAACTGAATGATGCATGATTACACGATCCATTCGCAACACCATTCACAGATGAAGTGATTGAAAATGTCAGAGGACAAGAGATGTATTCATTTAGTGACAGATTTTCTGGTTATCACCAAGTCAGAATAGAAAATCAGGTTCGACACAAAATGACCTTCGTGACAGAATGGGGCTGTTATCAGTATACGGTAATGCCCTTTGGTCTAAAGAATGCTCTTGCTATTTTTTCTAGAATAGTAGTTTATGATTTTAAATATTTTATACATAAATTTCTTGAAGTCTACTTTAATGATTGGCCTATGTTTGGTCTAGTAAGAGACCATATTGAAAGTCTGCGCATGGTGCTGGAGCGTTGTCGCCAGTATCAGATCACACTAAATTCAAATAAATGTATTTTTTGTGCACCATTTGGTATCTTGTTGGGACATGCAGTGTGTCGTGATGGAATTTTGGTCTGTCCAACCAAAGTTGCTATTATTCTTAACTTACCACCACCTACATCAGTCATGCAACTCAAATCAACCTTAGGAAACACATGATATTATAGAAAATTTATCAGAGGATATGCAGAGATAATTGCTCCAATGGAGAAACTTTTGAAAAAAGATGCAAAGTACCAGTGGACAGAAAGTTGTCAGGAAATTTTAGACAAGTTAAAAGGAAATATGGCTACCGCACCAATATTGGTATTTCCAGACTGGAAGAAGCAGTTCCATGTTCATGAAAAGGACAAACAAGGACAAAGAGGACTAGAAGAAGTAGTTCCATGTTCATCAACATAACTTTTCCTTCTTTGTCATTTTCATCGACAAAAGCTATGTCCATGGCCTATTGTAAGGTTACCCATGCATTCATGAGTCCAAATGGTTTTTTTGCATACATAAAAATTCCCCAGGGTGTGGTGAAAGCTGTATTTTCTTGGTCTTCTGGGTGTACCATGATATGATTATAGCCTGAGAAGACATCCAAGGTGGAGATCCTTTGGTGACCCACTACCCTCTACAAAATATGGTCCATTTTGGGAATAGGATAGTGATACTTTAAGGAAACTCTGTTCAGGTTCCTGAAGTCAATGCATATTCTTATCTCCCCATTATTCTTTCTCACCGGGACCAGGTTGGACACCCACTTTGAGAATCTAAGGGCTACAATTATCTTTGCTTCAAATAGTTTCTTTATTTACCTTTCCACCAGGGGTAGTAGCTTGGGGTTCAATCTTTTCAAATTTTGCTTGAAAGGCATCTCATCCTTTTTTATGGGTTTAGTGTGTTGGATAATGCTTGTGTCATAAGCCTTAAGATCACTATAGCTCTAAGAAAAGACATGGGAGTATTCCCTCATCAATGAGTTGTACTTATGTTTGGCTTCAGGTGAGAGGGTTCTCGAGATTTTGATGACCTTTGGATGATCTTCTGTCCCAATGTTAACATATTCACAACTTGGGACAAGATGTTGTTCCTTGGCAACATAATTAGGATCAATAAGATTTTATAAAGGAACTAAACCCCTGGGGATAGAGTTACCTTTGAGCCGCAGGATTTCCTTGCCACAGAGATCGTTCGCATATTCCTTTTGTCCATCCATATCATACATTCTTCACCCAAAATCCTTTTCAGTTTTACTTCTTACAACACCCTTAGCAGGGACAGTGGTATCATCACATGGCATTTAATTGGTAGCAGAAATCTGGCTTTGCTAGAACTCCTTGGTGAGAGTAGGCCCCTCTTGGAGTATATCATTTTCAGCAATGGGCAAGCCCTGAAACTCCCTAGTGAGAGTGAGGAAATTATGAATCTGTTTGTCATCTTCAAATACCTTCCAACTCTTGAAATTATCTGGGACAGAGGGTTCGTGCCTAACTTCAACTTCATATTTTCTATTGGGGTGCATGGCATTGTGTAAGATGGCATTATGAATGTTCAGAATGACATAGAAAGGGGGGGAGTATTAATCAGCAGACTCATCTACATGGGGTCCAAATAGGATGGTGGGACTATCATCTTGAAGATTCAGGGAATTTGATATTGCAGAAACTTCTCCTAGAGGTTTCAACACTGTGGAAATTTTGGAATGATATTCATAATTTTTTAACGATTCAATAAGAGGGACATATATTTTAATCTTTGCAATATCGGCCTCTAGACTAAAATAGGTTTGTCTTTGATCTGAGCTTCTTTGATTATCTTCTTTTTCTCTTTCCCTTTTGGCTTTGTTACATTCTTGTAGGTGTCCTTAGGGGGTGGAGTGCTCTTTGGTTTGCTTGTAGAGGCTTTGTTCCCTGCTTCTTTATTTTTTACTGCGGGAACATCTCTATTCTCCAAGAGGAAGATCCTCTGCTTCATGCAAGGAATCATCATGTTCTTTGTTTGTAAAAAAACAAAGGATGAGTCAGTGTCTAGTTGGTGGATGTCACCTTCAGCTTGATTTCCATATTCCTACTCCACATAGTTCTCCTGAAATGGGGGTCTGATAGGTTGATCAAGAGGGTTTCTCTAATCTCTCTTCATGTTTTGGAGGACCTGGGGCCTTCTTACATTCTGGTTCCTATTTTTTTGCTCTTGACCTTCCCTGGGAAGTGGTATCTTATCCATAGTGAGCCTCTCCATCAACTTCTCCATGGTTTTCATCATCCTGTCCATCCTGGCCTCTTGTGGATTAGAGGGGAAGAGTGTTTGGGATATTTATCCTTTCTTCTTTCTCCTTCCTCTCTTCTCCATTCTCCACCATCCCTCTTATTTCTTCTGGAAACAATTAGATTTACCTCTACCTCTATGGCATCGTTCATCATATTGGCCAAGGAGGTTGATTTTCTTTCTCTCAACCACAAGGTAAACTCACTATCAAAGGCTTCGGCATATTCAAGTTGGGAAGAACCAAGGGAGGTTTAAAATGGGCTGGAATAGCATTGCATACCTTCATAAACCTGCTAGAAAATTCTTGGACAGATTCACTCTCCTTCCTCCTCATGGAATGATATTGGGACAAATATAGCTTGGGATTTTTCTTGTATGCCCATTTGTTCTTAAAGGCATCTTCAAAGGATTGATAGTTCATAATGGAGTGGTCTAGAAGGTTTGTGAACCATATTCTTACCTCTCTAGCAAGACATTAGGAAAACAGTCTGACTTTCAGATCATCATAGTCTACTTCCTCCAAGTTTGTCCAATCTGAAAACCACTCCAAGTGTTCCTCAACTGAATATCCCCCCTCCCGGTTGAATTGTTTGATTCTTTGGCCATATCCCTGGGTAAGGTCATGAAGAGCAGTGGGGAGGAGTAAAGGGGAAAACCTAGCCATCCTTGGAGGTAAGGCAAGGTTTCCAAGAGGGATAGCAGGTGGTGTGATAGACAAAATTAGTGTGTTGTGAGGAACTGTAGAGTTATGAGGGGCTGTGAAACTGGATGATGTAGATTGTTTGAGATTGGAAGTGGAGATTAATGCAGTTATTTTAGTGGAAAATAGGGGGCACTTTGGGTCAAAAATTGGTTGAGATCCCTTCCTAGAGGCTATGAGTTCTGGGGTGACCAGGAAATGCGGGAGAAAGGATGGACTCAGATTTAGTCCTAGGGAAAGATAGCCTAAACTCTTAATAACAATGCTCAGATATATCATTAACAGAAACAAAACCTTTAGTAGGAAAGGAAAGAGTTATAACTAACCTTTTCAACTTATTATCCCTTCGAATCAAACTCTCTGGATCAAAAATCTCTTGGAAATATTCAGCATAATAATTGCTCCTCGTGTTGATTCTTCTGGTTACTAGTATTTCCTAGTGGAGTCACCTTCCAAAAATATTGAGTAGAGTCACAAGATCATGTACAACCAATATGTGTGTATGACCTGCTGCTCAACTAGGTCGTACAACTAGAACAATGTTGTTTCCCTGAGGAGATAACAACAATTATTCCCCGACAACGACGCCAAGATGTTATCACCCAATAATTTTCCTATGGTTGTGGTAGGAGAATCATTGGGGTAACCATTTCAAACAAATATTTAGACTGTATTCTAGCCTATACAGTCAGAGAGGGCTCTCTGTTTGTCATAGGGTCATTCACATACACATTTGGCTTTAAACAAGCATTCAAAAGGCTAGATTTCTGAGGGGAAGGGTTGTTTTTAATTTATAGAGTGTAAGCCAGACATGTATTAAATACCATTGGGAAATGGATTCAAAACCTAAAACATTCAAGGAATTACATCAAATAATGACCACTGATAACCTTCGTAGTCTGAGGAAAAATAGGATTTAGCAAAATATATTTGGGAGAAGACAGGGGGAAATGAGAAGAATCCCAATGAGATAGGAGGCACCTATCTATGGATGAATATCTTGAAACACCTTTAGTAGAAGAAACAGTGAAGGTTGATAGCTAAAATGGATCATCTAACAGAGGATGAATTCCAAGACATTTATGATAAACACATAACAAACATGTTATCTGATGTAGGGAGCGCTAAACAGAGAACGGATTCCTTGCATACAACTAGAAACGCATTAGCATAAACTACACAAACATGGAAATGAAGAATACAGGAGAACACAGACTGAACATTGAACACTGTGATGAATCACAGAAACTCATGAAACACTTTGCATTAATACTTCCAAGAAAGTTGCAGAGCTACAAAACCAAGCACAGAGGCTTCAAAATATGAATGTCGAACCCGTTGTTCCTCTCTTGAGGCTATATTTATAGTGTCATGGGATCTAGAGACCAACCTTGAAACTAAGCCAAATTCAATTACAACGTGAGGATAAAAAATGCATACACCAAATCCTGACAAAGTCCGATCTGGAAGAATCGCCATGATCACAAACAAATAAGGAAACCACTCTGGAACGCGTGTGGTGGATCAATTTGGGAAAAGTTTACACTTGGGACTTAGGCCTGCTTGATGAAAACGATTGTTCAGAGGATATTCAAGTGGTCTGCAACATTTTCATTCATCCCTACATCTTCAACCAGTGAAATTGTTTTGGACTATTGATCTTATGGCCAAAAACTTTCCCAGTCGTTGATCTGAGATCAGGCTGTGGGCTGTAAAAAGCGGAAGTTGGGATTTCTTCTTTCACGATGCTAAATTTTTATATTTCTACTTTCCGCCTTTTCACTCCCTTCCGGACCGTTGATCTAATATCAAAGGTGCGGAAGCTTTCTGGACCATCGATCTTGCAGATCGCGAAAAGCGAGATTCTAACTTTTTTACGACCAAACTCTGTATTTTCGCTTTCTAATTATGCGTTTCTACTCCTTTCTGATCCATTGATCTAAGATCAAAGGTGCAGAAAGTTTCTGGCAACGATCATGTGGATCGCGGAAAGCATATTGTACAACTTTTTTAACCTAAATTTTGCCTTTTCTGCTTGCGCCTTTTTACTTCCCATTTTTTCTTGGACCGTCGATCTATCCTGGAGCCATCCTTGACTGTCGCATCTCAGACTACAGAAAGAAGAAATTGGGTTTACCATCTTTCACAACCAATTTTTTCCCTTTTCCTCTTTTCTGCTCTCGACTTTTTCCTTGGCGGGAATGATTTACAGCCTTGGATCTTCTTGTTGATGTATTTGTAACTTCGGAATGTATTCACTTGTATATTTTATGTATTGTATCCTGATGTTTATTCTGAGAAGTATCTGTAATGTAATTGAGTCATTTCATGCCTCGATGTTCCTATCGGGAGATTCAATAATGTAAACAAGTCATGTAAAGTCATAGAGGGTAACCCTTCCTATTGATCAAGGGTTAAAGTCCTCGCAGTTGTGGGGCCCTAGGGTTAGTATACTCTCCTAAAGAAGTTGTCCCTAGTGAGTTATTGTCAAGTCGAGAATTAGTATAAATAGAGAGTAAGTCTCTCTATTTATCACAAATTCACTCACACTTAGTTGTAGTGCATAACTGAGAGAGAAGAAATTGCTAGGACAAGAGAGAGAGAGACTACTGTTGTCAGGAGATCATCTTATTGTTTTGGGGTTTTTGCTTTTGGTGTTGATTCTATCTCTAAGGAAGTTGAGGGGTTTTCTCCTTTATGGTTTCCCCAAATAAAACCTTTGTGTCTATTGTCTCTTGTGTTTGATTGTTGTTCTTGTTATTCTCTCAGTTAAAGATCCTAAGATAATGCTAGCTTGAATGATAAAAATCTAACATGGTATCAGAGCTAACCTGAGAAGAAGACATTGTGCAGCTGCGGAAACTAGGGATTCCTACTTTTTGGATCTCTCTCCACAGATTTTCAGCAAAAGAAGGTTGGGATGACTCTCCTCTCCATGGAGAATCTTTCTATCGAAGCAGAATACGATTCTAAGCATTTTTAGTTTTTGACCCGACACTGCTACCGAAAATTAGGGATTTCCACAGAAGTGGAATTTTTGAGTGAGCCCAAGCCTAGATTGATCTCCTCCTCAAAATCGAAGTTCAGAGATCAAGATCAAAGTTTTTTGTTGGGGAGAACTCCGGGAAATTCAAACCCTAATCTACTCTTGAACCAGCTCTGCAGAAATTCAGCTCAAGATCCAGTTCCAACATCTTGACCTGGTAAGATCTAAATCTTTTTCATTTCCATTTGAGGTTCTTTGTTAAGATGTATCATCATACCAAGCTTGAATAAAAGCTTGAGGGAGCTGATAACTTCCGAGCCTGGAAGTATAGGATCTCCTTGGTCCTGGAAGAAAATGAGATGGATTCTTACATCAATGAAGAGGTTTCAGTTCCAGAGGGAGATGAGGCTAAGGCCTTACATAATAATAAATTGGTCATTGCTAAAAAGATTATTGTTGATTCAATCAAGGATCACCTCATACCATAGGTGTCCTCCCTAAAGACACCTAAAGCTCTGTTTGATGCCCTGACCAAACTGTTTGAAGGGAAGAACATAAATCAGAAGATGACTTTGAGAAACAAATTCAAGAATGTAAAGATCCAAAATGCAGAAACCATCCAGTCTTATTTTTCAAGAGTCTATCAAATCAAGGAATAGCTTGAAGCAATAGATGAAGAAGTAGAGAATGCAGAAATTGTGATGACCACCTTGAATGGTCTCCGTAGATCATGGGACTCCTTTATTCAAGGGATCTGTGCAGAGAAAGAACCTAGTCATTTTCAGTAGACTGTGGGAAGAATGCTCACAAGAAGAATCTCGGATAGTAGCTCGAGAAGAAAAGATGGGAAGTGAAGATCAAGCTCTTACAGTACACTCCAAGAAAAGCAGAAGAAACTCTCATCACTTCAAATATAAGCACTTCCACTAGAAATATAACACTAGAAGAGATTTATCTAAATTCAGATGCTATACATGTGATGAAAGAGGACACTTTGCCAAAGATTGTCCTAGAAACAAAAATATCTCTCACAAGAAGAAGGGAAACAAGAGAAGACATCATGCTCATGTTGTAGAAGATGATGAACCTTCCACAAAGAGAATCAAGCAAGAAAGTGATGATTCTTCAAGTGATGAAGAATATGTCTTGATTTCCGCTCTCACGGGAAACATCACACATGGAATCAATGATTGGCTTATAGATAGTGGGGATTCCAAACATATGACGGGATTCAAAGAATCCTTTGTGAAACTATCAGAACATGAATCACCCCACAAATTGAAACTTGGAGATGACTACCAGTATCCAATAAAAGGTAGTGGGGAATCCTCCTACAAGCTAGACTCTGGAAAGTCTATGATGATGAAGGATGTCTTGTTTGTACCGGGATGTAAGAATAACCTCCTCTCCATATCTGCATTGGATGCAAAAGGCATGAGGGTTGCATTTATAGATGGCCAAGTTCTCATGTGGCCAAAGGGAAATACTATTGATGATGCAGTAGTGATTGGGGAACAAGAGGGAGGTCTATACAAATTTAAGGGCCAACTAGAACAAGCTTTGGTTCATGAATCAATAGAACCAAATGAACTTTGGCATAGAAGGCTTGCACATCTGCATTACAGAGCACTACCACTTGCAAGCAAAGTTGTTGAAGGTCTTCCAGAAATTCAGGCAAAACATGATGGTGTCTACAAAGGATGTGCAAAAGGAAAGAACACAAAGAAGACATTTACAAGTAGCGAGAGCAAGGCAAAAGGAATCTTGGAAATCATCAACTCCGATGTATGCGGTTCAATGTCATCCGATTCATTAAGCGGGTATGTATATTATGTTTCTTTTATTGATGATTTTTCTAGGAAGACATGGATATACTTCTTGAAGAACAAACATGAAGTATTAAGCAAGTTCAAGGAATTCAAAGCCTTGATCGAGAACCATACAGAAAAGAAGATCAAAACCTTTCGATCAGATAATGGTGGAGAATTCACATCAAATGAATTCAAAGCATTATGCAAAGATTCAGGGATTAAGAGGGAGTTAACTACTCCATATAATCCATAATAGAATGGGGTTGCAGAAAGGAAGAATAGAATGATCATGGAAGCCGCAAGGTCCATGATTCATGATCAAGATCTTCCCATGCATCTATGGGCAGAAGCTGCTAGAACAGCGGTGTATGTACAGAACCGTACTCCACATAGAGTACTCGAGAACAAGACACCTGAAGAAGTCTTTTCTGGTAAGAAACTAGAAGTTAGCCATCTCAGAATATTCGGATGTCCAGTGTACATACACATTCTGAAAGAAAAGAGGACAAAGTTAGATCCTTCAGGAAGGAAGGGTATATTTGTGGGATACTCTGAAAGCTCGAAGGCTTACATAATATACTTCCCAGGATTAAATAAGATCGACATCAGCAGGGATGTAACATTTGATGAAGACTCAACTTACAACAAATCCAGAAAGAGACCTGCTGAAGAACCTAAAGAAGCAAAAGTACCCACAATTCATGACACAACCATGAACGAAGAAATTCAAGAAGAAGATCAATAAATAGAAGAACCTCAAGAACCTGTAGATCCACCTCAGGAGAAGAATCCTCACAAGAGGAAACCTGCTTGGGTACAAGAAGTTATCCAAGGTGCAGAAAGATATGGGGCTCCAGAAGAAAATCACAGAGAAAGGAAAAGAACCAGGTCCTGCTTCGGTTATGTAGCCTTATTATGTGACTTCATCGATAAAGAACCTTCCAACTATGAAGAAGCGACAGAAAGGAAAGAATGGAAGGATGCTATGATTGAAGAGTATCAATCAATCATGAAGAATGATGTCTAGGATGTTGTCCCTAGACCAAAGGGGAAGTCTATTGTAACTTCCAAATGGATCTACAAGGTCAAGCATGTTGCAGACGGAAGCATAGAAAAATATAAAGCAAGATTTGTGGCTCGTGGCTTCTCCCAGAAAGAAGGAATAGATTGTGAAGAAACGGTTGCACCTGTAGCTAGATACACTTCCATCATATCAGTACTTTCTCAAGCTATAGTGATGAAATGGAAGATACACCAGATGGATGTCAAGATTGATTTCTTGAATGGTGTAGTGGAAGAGGAAGTGTAAGTGGAGCAGCCACTTGGTTTTGAGACACATGACAGGGAGACTCATGTGTGTAAATTGAAGAAATCCCTGCACGGTTTGAAACATGCACCCAGGACATGGTACGACAGAATTGATAGCTTCCTATCCAGTTTGGGATTTACCAAAAGTAAAGCAGATTCCAACCTTTACTACAAGGTTGAAGAGGGAAAACCTAGTGATACTCCTATTGTATGTAGATGATCTATTTGTAACAAGTATGGATGGGTTGATTGCCGATACAAAGAGAAAGCTTGCTTCCAAGTTCGAGATGAAGGACTTGGGTATGATGCACTATTTTCTAGGCATGGAAGTGTGTCAGAATGCGGATGGAATCTCCCTCGGACAAGGGAAGTATGCAATAGAGATCCTGAAGAGGTTTGGGATGATGGACTGCAAGGCCATGACCACACCCATGGAATCGAATCTAAAGCTTCTAAGTTATGCTTCATCAGATACGGTTGATGCTACGATGTATCATCAGATGATTGGGTCCTTGATCTACCTGACGAATACGAGACCAAATATTTGCTTTGTTGTGAACACCTTGAGCCAGTTCCTAATGGATCCGAGACATGTTCACTTGATTGCTACAAAGCATATTCTAAGGTACCTAAAGGGTACAGTTGATTATGGGCTCAAGCATAAGGTTGATCAGAAGATTAACCTGGAAGGTTATGTTGATTCAAGTTGGGAAGGCAGTGCCATCGATAGAAATAGCACTTCAGGGTGCTGCTTCAATATGGGATTAGGTATGATCTCTTGGTTTAGCAGGAAACATTCTTGCGTGCCACTGAGTACATCTGAAGCAGAGTATGTCGCAGCTTGTTCAGCTAGTTGTGAGGTAGTATGGCTGAGGAAGCTACTGTCTGATTTATTTGATCTCCAGTTTGATGCTACTTGTATATATTGCGACAACCAGAGTTGTGTGAAGTTGTCTGAGAACCTGGTGTTCCATGACAAGTCGAAGCATATCGAGATCAAATATCACTATATCAGGGATATGGTGCAGAGAGGAGCAATGAAGATCCAGTATGTTGCGACGGATGAACAGATAGATGATGTGTTGACTAAGCCATTGGCCATAGTGAAGTTTGAATACTTCAGGGAGAAGCTTGGTGTTCTCCAGATCAAGGTTCCCTCCAAGGGGAAGTGATGAGTCCGTGAGCCATTCTGACATGGTGAGAGGATTGGTTCCTTTCATGGTCAGATGTAAGTGTTGAGCCATTCTGAGGTGACTGTGGGATTTTTTCCCACATGATTAGATATAAGCATTGAAGGCCATTCTCTGGGAGAATGGAGGCACCTGGTCAGTTACCAGGAATACTTAGCCTGAAGCTGAGGGCCATTCTGATGTGACCGTGGGATGTGTTCCCAGATGATTAGATGTAAGTGCAGATCCATTCTAATGTGACTGTGGGATGTGTTCCCACATGATCATATGTAAGTGCAAAGCCATTCTGAGGAGATTGTGGGATGTGTTCCCACATGATCAGATATAAGTGCTGAGCCCTTCTAGAATGGATGCGGGATGTGTTCCCCACATGGTTGGATATAAGTGCTGATCCATTCAAGGATGGATGTTAGATGTGTTCCCCACATGGATGGATATAAGTCCTGAGCACTTCTGACCTGGTTCTTGGATGTGTTCCTCCGATGGTCAAATATAAGTGTTGAGCCCTTCTGACATGGTTCTTGGATGTGTTCCTCCCATGGTCAGATATAAGTGCTGAGCCTTTCTGATATGGTTCTCGGATGTGTTCCTCCCATGATTGGATGTGAGTGTTGAGCCTTTTTGGTATTGTTCTTGGATGTGTTCCTCCCATGATCAGATGTGAGTGCTGGGTCTTTCTGACATGGTTCTTGGATGTGTTCCTCCAATGGTCATATGTGAGTGTTGGGAGTGACTTTCTGAGATGGTTGTTGGATGTGTTCCTCTCATGGTCAAATGTAAGCGTTGGGCAGGCCATTCTGATTAGGGTGAGAAATAAGCATTGAAGAAGACCTATATGGAGGCTAGGCCTAAAACCAACATGAAAAAGGGTTGGCTCTATATAACTTCCTATGACGAGAAGAATCGAGAGATAGCACCAGTGATGATCCAAATCGAGTGATTATCTAGATCCAATGATGATGATCTAGATCCAGTGATGATGATCCAGATCCAATGATGATCCAGATCCAGTGATGATGATCCAGATCCAGTAATGAAGATGACTTGAAGATGAAGATGATGATCCAGTGGATATAGAGAAGAAGACCTTCCTAGTTAAGAGGGAGTGTTGATGTATTTGTAACTTCGAAATGTATTCACTTGTATATTTTATGTATTGTACCCCAATGTTTATTCTGGGAAGTATCTGTGATGTAATTGAGTCATGTCATGCCCCGATGTTCCTATCGGGAGATTCAATAATGTAAACAAGTCATGTAAAGTCATAGAGGGTAACCCTTCCTATTGATCAAGGGTTAAAGTCCCCACAGTTGTGGGGCCCTAGGGTTACTAGACTATCCTAGAGAAGTCAGCCCTAGTGATTTATTGTCAAGTCAAGAATTAGTATAAATAGAGAGTAAGTCTCTCTATTTATCACACATTCACTCACACTCAGTTGTAGCGCATAACTGAGAGATAAGAAGTTGCTGGGAGAAGAGAGAGAGAGACTACTACTGTCGGGAGATCATCTTACTATTTTGGGGTTTTTTCTTTTGGTGTTGATTCTATCTCTAAGGAAGTTGCAGGGTTTTCTCCTTTATGGTTTCCCCGAGGAAAATCTTTGTGTCTATTGTCTCTTGTGTTTGATTGTTGTGCTTGTTATTCTCTCAGTTAAAGATCCTAAGATAATGCTAGCTTGAATGATAAAAATATAACACTTCTCCATTGTACATCCAAATCATCCATTTCGATCATCTTTTATCCTTGATCGGGTTTTCTTATCAGCCTCATTTCCAAGGTCGCACCTATGGATTTTTCACCGTATTATTCTTTTGCAGAGGAATTAGTGTGGACGCATATGTAAAAATAATCAAAATTTAGCATATGTGCTAACAGCTGTGACACTTTGCTCTGTTAAAAGTGGATATGACTACTTTGGATGCATAGATCACTAAAAATGTACTAATGCACCCACTATGTTTGATGAATCGTAATTTGTATGTTGATACAGTCCTCTTAAGGAAGCACATAGTAAAATAGTGTAAAGATTCAAGTAGAGTTTACTACTATTATACGTTCCTACATTTTACATTTGCATATGCTTTTCAGTTTCCAATGCATTTTGCTTAAGTTCATGGAGGATAGAATCCTAGATACAGAGTCAGAATGCATCTTACTTAAGCATTTCTACACCTAGGAATCCACCTACGGAAGGCAGAAGGTGGGAGATGGAAAGAGAAGTTGAATAAGCAAAAATGTCGATTTTATGCACCTCGGGATCCGCCCATGAAAGGAGGAAGATGAAAGAGGAAAGGAACAGGAATAACAGTGAAATGTGCGTTCCCGCATCCCAAAATCCACCTATAGAAGGTGGAAGGCGAGAGGCGGAAAGAGGAAAAACAGAAAAGAGACAAGGTAAAAATTTGTTTTTCGCACCCCAGAATCTGTTGTGGAATGCGAAAGTCGAAAATCAGGAAATTAAAAAATAAAAGTAATATATTTCGGGTTTTCGCTACTCAGATTTTTCCCGCGGAATGCAGAAGGTGGAAGGTGAACAATCAACCATAAGGAAATTTGGGTTTGCCGCAGAAAGCAGAAGGCGAAAGGCGGAAAAGATAAAAAGGAAATCGTAAAATATTGAGGTTTCCATGACCCACAAACCACAATGGCAGAATGCAGAAAGAATAAATCCTAGGAATATTTTAATTGCGGAAAGAACTATTGCATGAAAAATTAAGCATAAGAATGAATGATTAAAGGAATATTCATGGCCATACCTTATATAAAAGATTTTTTTTTATGCATGTTTACAGGATATTTGGGTATGTTACAT
>LPNX010405581.1:360390-385549 GCA_001517045.1 Pseudotsuga menziesii | reverse complement strand
TCTTTCAGATCTGATTGGATGAACAGATAGATCTCTTCAAATGGAGCTGTCTAATGTACTCCTTTTCTGAAAACAGTGGAGGGAAGCTCCCGGAACAGGGAGCCCTAATTTTCTGATTTCTTCTGCAGAAATGTCTGTTACTATTTCTGTGATATCTCTGAAATTACTGATCCTCTGTGTCTGAAATTTCTCACTAAGGTAACCTCGCATGTCCCTGATCCAACACCGCATTTTTCATCAGAATTGGTTTCACCATTTTGGATTTATGATCCTTTTCCCAAGGTGACCTGTTACAGGACTGTTCAGAACAGGGAAGTTGTACGGAATGCCACATGTCACTGGTTCATTTTCTGAGTTTGACCTTCGGACCAAAGAAATAACAGTCCGTTGCCTTCAGGAACATCTTCAATAATTCCATTTGGACCTCTGTAGCCCAAGATATTGCAGATCTCCCCAGGTGTCCTGTTTATGGATGATTTCTGGAAGAGGCTGGAACCCTAACTTGGAGAGATCATATCTCCCAGAATATAGCGAATAAGAGGCTTCCCTTTGGACACAGTGATCATCAGGATTTTATCTTCAGCCCCTGAAATTTTCAGCTTTTAATACTTCCCCAATATCGGAATATAGCGACTGTACCAAAACGTAGCAGTTTTAGTATTTAGGGTTTCTCCTAGCTCAGGGTCAAACTAGGGTTTGACTTTCCCAGAGATTTACCCAACCAAATTTACTGATCCAGGTCTCTAAATTTAGGTTTTGATGAGGATAAAAATCATATGCTGGTCTGAACCAAAAATTCCTCTTCTGTAGAAAGCCCTAAGTTCCACATCGAAACTGAAAATGCTTGAAATTGAATTCCGCATCGACAGAAAGATGCACCCTTCAATGGAGAGTCATCCTATCATACTTTTGCTGAAAATCTGTGGAGGAAGATCCACAAAATAGGAAGCCCTAGTTCCTGTAGCTACACAATGTCTTCTTCTCAGGTTAGCTCTGATACCATGTTAGTTTTTCAACATTTAAGCTAGCATTATGATAAGATCTTTTCACTGAGAGAATAACAAGCACAGCAATCACATAAGCACATCACAAGAGACAAGAGACACAAAGATTTTAGGAGGGGAAACAATAAATGGAGAAAACCCCTCAACTTCCTCTAAGATAGTATCAACACAAGATGTGAACTCAAAACAGTAAGATGACCTCCCTTCACAATAGTAGCCTTCTGTCTTCTGTCAAGCCCAAGAATTTCCTTCTCCAAAAGTGCGCCACACTTGAGAGAGCAAGAGAGCTAAGTCACAAGTGATAAATAGAGAGACTCTCACTCTCTATTTATATTCTTCTATTGACTTGAAGTGCACTCAACCATGTAGGCTTAACTTATAATTAATTACTTGAGCCTACACCTTAATTAGTGTATAATAACCCAAGTGCCCCTTAAACTGTGGGGACTTACCTAATGACTTGATATGTCTTGTTTACATTATTAATCCTCCCTATCGAAACATCGGGGCATGACCACATGACTCAAATACATAATAGAAACATCCCGGAATAAACATCGGGTTACAATAATATAAAATACATAGAAGAATACATTCCGAAGTTACATATACATCAACATACATATGGTATCAGAGTTACAAGTTTCAACCCTGACGCCTTTTAGGAACATTTAGTTCCACTGAATTATTGAAAGTTTTGTTCTAATCATAACAATTTGTGTTGGAATTTGTTGTGTACAAACAAACTTCTTCTATCACAGGGTACAACAATGGCCTCACAAAGTGAGTCTAATGCAGATCGATCCGAAGAAGGTGCACCAGTACCACACACATCGCAACCAGAGCGAGAACACTATGAAGCCAGTCAAGTACTTGAAACAATGAAAAACGGGTTCATCGAAATGCAAAGCTTCAAGGCAGATAATGAGCAGCTAAAGAAGGCTCAACAGAAGCAGTAGGAGATAAATGAAATATTACTACAAAGTTTCCAAGAGAAAAACAATGGGGAAAAACCCCAAATAGAGATTGGAAGAGATCCAAAAATTCCAGAAAGTACCGAAAGAAAAGATAGTTCCTCCAATGGAACTCAAAAGTTTGAGAATCAAGTTAATTCGGTCGAAAAAAGGAAAATCAATCATTTGGAAGGAGAGTTTAAAAATATCAATCCAACTAGCTTCGACTGGGAATCCAAGACTGGAGAAGAAGCCAAGGCTAGGCTTCTAGACATTAAAAAGTACTTTCAAATCTACAATTACTCTAACAACATGAAGGTAAGAATGGCCATCTAAAATCTAAAGGGAAGGGCCGACATTTGGTGGCAAGACTTGAAGATTTCCCAGGGAATAAAATAGAAAAACCTAGAATGGTCAGAGTTCAAGAAGCAATATCTGTAAGAAAGCTACTATGAAAGAAAGACCAAGGAATTCTATGAGTTAAATCTTAGCCAAATGAGTATAGAGGACCTCATTAACAAATTCCTTGATCTGTTGCAATTCGTGTCATATATTAAAGAAGAAAAAGTGAAGGTACAGAGGTTCTTGAGTTGTTTGTTGCAGTCTTATAAGGATGGAATTGAATTCGACAATCCCAAAACCTTGTATGAAGCCTTAAGAAAGGCAATGTTGTGTTTTGAACAGTATAAATAGAGGAATGACCTCTCCAAGATATGGAAGGGTAAAGGAGAGGAAAAGTTCAATCAACAGAAGAAGGGATTCCAGCCCCTACCCTTCAGAAAAATGCCAAGGAATCCACAAGGAAATTCCTACAGCAAAAATGAACAGCTCCCATAGAAGAACGATAAATTTGTGAACCTTGGACCTAAGGGGATTGTTGGAGCCCCTAGAGAACCCCTGAGGTGTTGGGAGTGTGTATATCCCCACTTGTGAAGTAAATTACCACACCTCAACAAATCAAATACGCTTGTTCACAACCTACAAGAAGCTTCCACTCTTGGGGAAGTTGGGAAAATTCACCACCAGATCAATGCAGCCCTGGAAAATCGGCAAGCAGACTACCAATATGCAATTGTGGAAATTGAAGGTACTATATCTAACCAAATTCTTTCTATAATAATTAATCCAGGGGCTACTTTGATTTATATCACTCCCAAAGTGATGAAGGACTGTCGACTTTCCAAGGTAAGGCACGCAAAACCATGGTTAGTCCAACTGGCCACTGGAACAAGGAAAAAGGTAACCGAGTTTATTGCTGATTGTGAAGTTAAAATAAGGGATCCTATGATTAGGATTAATCTGAATGTTTTTCCTTTAGGGTCATATGATGTGATTATTGGCATGGACTGATTAGCAAATCATAAGGTAATATTGAATTGTTTTGATAAAACCTTAACTTATGTGGCAAAGGATCAAATTGTTAGGAAGGTAGAAGTTGTCATTAAACCCATTTCCTTAAGACATATCTCTATCATGCAATTAAAGAAATGTATGAGAAAGGGCTGCAAGCTTTATGTGGTGCAGGTCGCTGACCTGCTCCTTAATGAAGGTCAAACACAGGTAAAAGACCACCCTGTTTTAAGCAAGTTCATGGATGTGTTTCCAAAAGAGATACCAGGACTACCTCCTCAATGAGAAATAGATTTATCCATTGATATTGTGCTCGATTTTGCACCAATATCTAAGATACCTTACCATATGAGCATCCCTGTGTTAACTGGATTGAAAATTCAGTTACAAGAGAGGTTAGACAAGGGTTACATCAGACCCAGTGTGTCTCCTTGGGGAGCACCAATTTTATTTGTTAAGAAAAGGGATGGGACTCTAAGACTATGCATAGATTATAGATAGTTGAATAAAGTAACCATCAAGAACAAGTATCCCCTTCCTAGGATCAATGATATGTTTGATCAAGTGGGGGGAGAAAAACTCTTCTCCAAGTTAGATTTGTGGTCTGGTTATTACGAGATCATGATTAAAGAAGAATATGTGAGTAAAAATGCCTTCAGAACCTGATATGGGAACTATGAGATCGTAGTAAGGGCCTTTTGGCTTGACCAATGCCCCTGCTACATTCATGTTCCTAATGAATAGTATTTTCAACAAGTATCTAGATCAGTTCATGTTGATATTTCTTGATGACATCCTGATCTACTCCAAGACAAAGGAAGAACATCAACATCACTTCGAAATTGTGCTACAAACATTAAGAGAGCATCAATTGTATGCTAAATTCGAGAAATGTGAAATCTTTAAGAAAGAAATTCAGTACCTAGGTCATGTCATCTTAGAGGATGGGATCACGGTAGATCCACAAAAGATCAAGGCTATTTCAGAATGGCCTGTGCCTAAGGATGTCACTGATATACAGTGCTTCATGGGACTCACCAGCTACTACCAGAGACTCATTCAATGATTCTTGAAGATAGCCTATCCCATTATTTCCTTGTAGAAGAAGGGTGTAAAGTTTGTGTGGTCCTTGAAATGTTAGGAAAGCTTTAAAAATGTGAAAAGATTGTTAACCATGGCCTCAATCTTGAAGGTGGCTGACCCCTATGAAGACTACATAGTCTGTACAGATGCTAGTAAGGAAGGATTGGGGGGAGTCTTGTCTCAAGAAGGGAATGTGGTATGCTTTGAATCTCACAAATTGAAAGAGCATGAATGAAATTATGTGGTGCATGATATGGAATTGGCAGCAGTAGTGCATGCCTTAAAGATGTGGCACCACTACCTGTTAGGGAAAAGGTTCCTTTTGTTGACAGACAACACTTGTGTAAAGAATATGTTTACTCATCCAGGGCTAAATGATATACAGGCAATATGGATGGCCTTCTTAAGTGAGTTTGATTTTTAAGTAAAGCATATCAAGTGTAAGGAAAATAGGGTGGCTGATGCACTCAATCGACGAACTCACGAAGTATATGAGATAACTATGATCCAACCAGAAAATGATTTGTTGAGAAAAATAAAGGCAGCTAGCATCCATGATGTTGTATATGAAAATTTACTGAATAAATTGTTGAAGGATGAAGTAAACTTGAATGGGACAAAATTTAAAGTCGACCAGAAAGGGTTAATTTGGTATAAAAGAAGAATACACATGCCTGTTGTTGTAGATCTAAAATTGTTTGTTCTAAATGAAATGCACAGACCTCCTTATGCAGGGCACCCTGGTTACTAAAAGATGATAACATCACTTAGAAAGCAATTCTTTTGGCCCAATTTAAAGGTAGATTTAGTTGATTATCTATCGAAATGTTTGGAATGTGAGCAAGTGAAGGCTGAACATCAACATCCAACAGGTTTGTTACAACCTTTGTCAATTTATGAATGGAAATGGGAGGTAATATCTTTGGATTTAATCACAGTTTTTCCTTTAACTCTTAAACAACATGATTCAATTATGGTTGTGGTAGACAAGTTAAGCAAGTCTGCACATTTTATTCCTGCGAAGTCCACTTATAAGGCTGTCAATGTTGCAGAAATATTTTTGAAAGAAATATTTCGACTGCATGGATTACCAAAGATGGTAATTTCTGACCGGGATGTCAAGTTTACATCAAACTTTTGGAAATCATTGTTTGCATGTTTGGAAACCAAGATAAATTTCAACACTAGCTATCACCCTGAAACAGATGGACAAACAAAAGAATAAACCAAGTCATTGAAGAAATGCTGAGGATGTATGTCATGGAGAGTCCCACTAGGTGGGAATACTATTTGCATCTGGTAGATTTTGCATACAATAATAGTTATCAGGGCCTCATCCAAGATGAGCCCATTCGAAATCATGTATGGGAGGAAGTGTACTACCCCTATTAGTTTGGATAGCCCTGTGGATCGTTTGATGGTAGGACCTGAGATGTCGCAACTGTTCGAGAAGTACAAAAGAATTTGAAGTGGGTGCAGGATCACCAAAAGAGTTATGCTTACTTGAAGAGACAACATAAGGAGTTTTCTATTGGAGATCATGTTTACCTCCGAGTCAAGCCCAAAAAGATCTCCCTGATATTGGGAAGCTATACTAAATTAGCACCGCGGTTCTATAGACCCTTTCAAATCTTGGAAAGGATTGGACCCGTGGCAAATAAAATTTCTCTCCCAGCACACTTGAGAATTCATAATGTTTTTCATTTTTCATTGTAGAAGAAATATATACATGATTCCACTCATATCAGTGATTGGAATGTGGTGTAGGTGGAACCAGAAGGATAATTTCAAATGGAACCTTTGCGTATTCTGGACAAGAAAGAAACAGTACTTCGGAACCGGGTTAAGGTGCAATGGAATCACTTTATCCCGGAGGAGGTGAATTGGGAACTAGAGAAAGATATGCAAAAGAAGTACCCAGGTTTATTTCCAGAAGCTATGGAGGAAGACTAAAAACACTGAGGACGGTGTTGCATTAAGGGGGTGTGGAGGTAATAATATTCCCCGATTCATAAACATTTAATTGGAATATTATATTCTAGATTGTACGTTCTGAAACATTATCTATGATGATAAGTTCTAAACTATATGTTTTGATGAGTTTGGCTGACTGTGGTGTCTTCCCAAATGGTCCCTAGAGGACAGTTGTAACAACTACATTTTTCCTTTAATGAAAATCTGGATGAAAGGGACAAGCCACATTAAAGAGAAGACTATGCGTGCAAGGGTGGTAGACATAGAGCAGTAAACCTCAGGAAAGTACATCAGGTGCCAGAAATGCCTTAATGGCGTTGAACAGACCCTAGAGAAAGCATGGCGCAGTGGTTGACATGGATTCAATGGTGAATGGACCGTAGCTACAGAATGAGATTGGATAGGCCCTGGAGATTCATGGGATGCAGTGGTTGACAGGGATTCCTTGGAGAATGGACCACAACTATAGAAGTAAGACCTAGGAAACCAAACTATAAAATAGCATATGTGAGGAGGCAGGACGCTGCTGAGTATGCTGGGAACAAATGAACTCTTGCTGTGTGAGAACTCTCTGAAGTGTTAGGCAAGGGTTGAGAGAAACACTTGCTGTGTGAACACTCAGAGAAGTGTTAGGAAATGGTTTTTCTGCCTGGAAACTGAACTGAGGTTAGTTGTATCTGCACTTGGCACACATAATTGAGCTCAAGGGTGATTGAGGACAGAGGACATATATGCCTAATCTACGGTTGGGTGGAACATGGTTGTCCCCTTTTCATTGCGGCTCGACTGACCAGTAGGTTCCATTACTGGTTTTTGTTTATGAAAACTATCGAGCTCAAGGTATGTTGTATATGTGTAAACCCGTGTTTCATTATCAATAAAATGAAAAATAACAACTTTATATTTATTGATGGGAATGATGCTTATGAATGGGTATACTCATAGATTGTTTTGTATGATTGTGCCTTGCATTTGGTAAAATGATAACTCAGATGGTGTACTATTGTTTATACAGAGTTACCTGTATGTTGGGTGAATCCATGTGATTGATGAACTAAAGGCATGCTTGTGTGTCGATGAATGTATGTTTCAATGTTGTAGAGATGATAAAGGAAGCCTTAGGTTTGTTGATGAAAGCATTTCTCATGACCTGGTGTATGCTCATATGGCTATTATTCCGTTTTTTATGTAATGCACTAAGGGTGTGACACCCTACTCTATTAAGAGTGGCTATGACTACTTTGGACCCATAGATCACTAAAAATGTAATGCACCTACTCTGTTTGGTTAACCATAATTTGTATGTTGATGCATTCCCCTTAAGGAAGCACATAGTAAAAGAATGGAAAGATTCAAGTAGAGTTTACTAATGTTATACTTTCCTGCATTTTACATTTGCATATGATTTTTGGTTTCCAATGCATTTTTATTAAGTTCATGGAGGCTAGAAGCCTGCTTATAGATTCAAAATGCATCTAACTTAAGCATTTTCTGACCTCGAAATCTGCATGCGGAAGGCGGAAGGTGGTAGACAAAAAGAGAATTTGACCAAGGAAAAATGTTGGTTTTCTGCAGTCCAAGATCCTCAAGTGGAAGGAGGAAGGAGGAAGTGGAAAGGAACACGAATAATAGTAAAATGCGTGTTCCCACATCCTAGACTCCACCTGCAGAAGGCAGAAGGTGGGAGGCGAAAAAACAAAAAATGAAAAAAGAGACAAGTTAAAAATGTGTTTTATGCACCCCGGAATCCACCGCGGAATGCATAAGGCAAAAAGTGGAAATTGGGAAATTAAAAGTTAAAGGTAAGATATTTTCGGTCTCTGCTACCCAGATTCCGCCCACAAAATGCAGAAGGAGGAATGCAGAAGGTGGAAGGTGAACAATCGACCATAAGGAAATTTGGGTTTTCCGCTACCCAGATCCCGTCGCGAAAAGCGAAAGGCGGAAGGCGAAAATCAGAAAAAGGAAATCGTAAAATATTTAGTTTTCCGAGACCTACAAACCACAATGGCAGAATGCGAAAGGCATAAAGAATAAATCCTAGGAATATTTTAATTGCGGAAAGAACTGTTGCAGGAACAATTAAGCATAGGAATGAATGATTAAAGGAAGATTCATGGCCATTCCTTATACAAAACATTTTTTTTTATGCATGTCAGCAGGATATTTGGGTATGTTACAGTGTCTCCTTCACATTCCTCTTTATATATATATATAAGAGAAAAAAATAAAAAGGGTTTAGTTGTGAAAACCCAGGCAACTGGCACAACATAAAATAGAATTCTCANGGCCAAGGAGAATTCTTTATGTGTGTGTGTGTGTGTGTGTGTGTGTGTGTGTGTGTGTGTGTGTGTGTGTGTGTGTGTGTGTGTCTTTTTAAGTCAATTTCCAATTTATGATTATCTGTTGAATATTTTCTTGAACATAAAAGTTTGATTTTCCAGTAAATAAAATAGATTTTCTGTGAAAATGACTTGAGGACAAGTTAATCAATAAGACTGGGGAAGAAGTCATTAAAGGAGTTAAATTTATGAGAATATTTCTAAAAACCTTCTATATATGACAACATTTTACTCAAAAAGTAAATCAAAACTCATCATAGTTGCGGTAGAGGGACCTGAAGAGTACATCAAGAAGAGGGACCTGAAAAAACATTACAAAATCAAGCAGAGGGACCTAAAAAGACATTACAAAATCAAGCAAAGGGACCTGAAAAAACATTACAAAATCAAGCAGAGGAACCTGAAAAGAACTTCAAAATTTGTCACAACTTCAACAACTTTTTGAAAATCATAGCAACTCCAATAGCAATGAAGAAATTTAGATATTTTTTCAGCAACATTCCAATCCATACAAGTTACAATAAATAAGTATGACAATCACAATGGAAGGAGCAGTAAATAAGTTTGTAAGAATTTTCTTTTAATGTTCTAATTTTTTGCATGATTCTTCATTCTTAGTAGTGAAAAAATATACTATTACCTCACAACCTCCTACACTTTTACATTCATTCCATTACCCTCAAACATAAAAAAAAAATAGTGATAAAAAAGAATGGAAGAGACTTGTTTTGGTTACAAGGGAGGTTCTTTAATTTCAGTCTTATTACTGCAACTCCAGACATATTGCAATTCTAGTCATTTCAATCACAAGGAAAAGTTATAAGGAGGGGTTCTTTAAACAAAATGAGAATATTTTGTTTTTATTTTTATGGTTTTAACCTAAATATTTTTGCAAATCATATCTAGCAACAAAATAGAAAACATGCTCTAAGTTTTACTTGAATGCATTAGGAGTTTTAAGTTGGAGGAAAAATGCATAAGCTAAAGTAATAATATGAGCAGTTTTTTAGCATAAATGAAAATCATGTTTAAAGATGATGTGATTGAAAGAACAATGATGATGAAAGAGGGGAATGAAAATTCATAAGTGAGAGATGTAATCATACCCTTGTATTCTCCTTACTTCCATGAATTTTGTTATGTATGGGGATTCAAAACCTTGTTTGAGATAACATAATAGGTATTGATGGGGATATAGGAATGAACTAATTTCCTCGAACGCAGTGGTAAGTGGTGGTCACAGGATTCCAATGTATTTTTTTCAGAACTTTATCTCCACTCTCACTCTGTTGAAAATCATGAATTATGCAGATAGAACTGGTACTTTTTTAAGCATCCTGATCCTTTCCAGCATGTTCGCCTCCATGAATTTATTTTGAAGAAACATTGTTGATTATCCCCGAAATTCAAACCTTTGCTGCCAAATTAGTTACTCCTGCATATAAGACATTTGAGAAAAGATTAATATGTTGACAATTTCATCTTTCAACATATGAATTTCATCTTTATGATAAACCATAGAACTGAAGTTTCCAAAATCAAAGAGATACATGAGATTTGGGTGCACAAATCGTGAATAGGAGAATGTGTTCAGGCATGAGTTATCTGAAGAAAGGCAAGTTTGAAATTACTGTTAAATAATTTGTTAAATATAGCATCAATTCGACTTCCAAAGGATCATTCTGAGAATAGAAAAGGGGTCATTATTTTTAGCAGAGGTTGATAAGAAAAAGAAAGCTAGGATTCAAAAGAGACACAATACGAGCCTTAAAAAAAATTATTTGCAGATTGGGTTGACATGTATACATTCTTCATAAAATCAAGATGGTTACAAAGAATTTTTTTTTCCTCTCTTTGATTTGAAGAAAGAAGGAAAGATTTTTGTTTCTTTTTTAACATTAATTTTGTTGAAAACACACCGAGTTGAAATTTAAACAACAAATCAAAACTACATTACAAGTTAGGAAAATAATTTTTTTGGAAAATAATATACAGGGTTAAGATTTGATTGAAGAAACATGCAGTCAGAATAAGGTTTTCTTGTTGAAATTGAAAATGGTCTCTAGATTTGAACCATAAAGGTTTGACTCATCCACAGTTCATGAAGATTGTTTGGAGATTTTTGAAAAAAAAACTGGGGATTTCTTTCTTTGAAAATTTTGATGGAAATTGTGAACAAGTTGGTTTAGAGTTTGCTTGTTCATTTGATGGTGAGAGGGATACAGTGGGTAACCTCACCATTATACTATCTGAAGATATCATTGTACAAATCACTGGGTCACCTCAACAAATAGAAATATACTTCAAAACAAAACAATTCAAAGACAAATCATGGACACCTTTCATATCCATATCTAGGGCAGCATCAGTAGATTGGAAAAAGGGAATCCCAAGAAGTTGGTTGATTCATCCATGGGATGAAATAGCCTATATCATTCAAAAATATGTTACTTCTGAAAGAAGGTTCAATATTATATATCTATATCACATTAAATTGATGCAACATTTGAAGAATGACTGTGAGATCAATATGCCTTACTTTTTGTTGTAAATCCTTTCTAAGATGGCCAAGGCTATTCATAAGCAAGACAAGAATATAGAGAAAATTTTATACCACTATGGATTCATAAAAATGATCATCACATACAAATTACAAAAACCAGACTTGTCATGGCAACAATTTGTGGTTCACAATGGTTTTGAAATAGTAAAAGAGGAATTAAAGGAGAAAGAAATTTTGATGATAACATATAATGAAGAGGAAATACAAAAATCCAAGGAAACAATCCCAAAACAACCTATGGGGAGGATATTAACAAGAAGTCTGGTGAAACTTAGAAAAACAATTCCAAATAAAAGACAAAAGTTTCACCACATATGAGAGAAAATCAAGAAAACACCAACAAGTTCAAAAAGGACAGATAGCAGAACATGATGATGAATCACAGCAAATTAAATATGCATATATTTTTACTTTGGAAGAGCAAGAAAAAGAAAATTCAATAGGTGAAAAAGAGCAAAGCAATGAAGTAATGAATGCTATTTTTTTCTACTTATGATCAACACACTACTGAGGATATAAGAAAGATGAAAAATAAGGGGTTTTCAAAGAATGACAAGAAGATAAAGAAGTTGAAATAAAATGTATAGGAGTTAGAATTTCTTGAAAGGAATCTCAAGAAGGAAAATGAAAGACTGGAGAAGAAGAATCTAAAGCTTCAAATTCAAAACATTTTGAATTCCAAACAAGCATGTAAATGGTATCAGCAAAAGAAAGCATTTAAGACAAAATATTAGAAGTTAAAAGTTCTTCATACAACACAGGCCAATGTGGATACATCAGAGGTGGCATAGGGACATTGACAGCAGTTCAAAGACACTTTTTGTGCATGAGGACATGCAAGATCTTCCTCTTGGGAGAGATGTTGGTCACTATTTAGATGTTTATTTTTGTCCATATCTTCCATGGTTTTCCTTCAAAGTTCATCCATATCCCTCATATTTTATCAATATTTCCTTCAAAACTGACTATGTGAGGTATAATTGTCACTTCTTTTCATGAATTCAATTTTTCAATTTTAAAGCATTAAAATTAAATTTTTAACAGAAATGATGGGATTTTACAACTTCCTGTAATTTATCCTAGCTTTACATACTTGTAGAATACTTGGACACAATCTAAGACATGTGACATAATCCCTCATATCCAAGGATGGATGAATATCTATCATATTCATGAAAATAGCTTCACAAGTGTCTGGTCAACACTGGTCAAACCACACCACTTGTACAAGAAAAACTCTATTTTCTAACATTAAATATGGGCAGTTTTGAGATTTTATAGAAATTTACCCATTTTTGTGGATATGAAGGATCAATTTGACCCTCTGAGAGAAAATATAGGATCACATCCTTAGATCAAGATTAATTTTAGCATTTGTGGTTGTAAAACCTTTTGTATAAATACCTCAAAGCATACATAGTTTGATAACTTAAGAATTTGGGATTTAATAGAATTTGCAGACCTTTGAGTTGTCATTAGACTAGTGTTAATTCATGCAGCTGGAGTATTTTATCAGTAGTTAGTAGAGTTTATAAGATCTTATTGTGTTCAAGTGTGCAAGTGAAGCATTGGGGGGCCCTCTTTGCTAATCCTTCACATTCATTATCTTTCCATCTTTTTACTTATGGTATGAATTGCATCTTCATTTACTATAGCTTGCTATTGAATTCATATTCATTATAGTATTGTTTAATTCAAGCTTTGATTCTAGCATTTACTAGTTTAATGATTTTTAGGATGCACATCTAAGTTGTTGTAGCATTAGCATGTATTGTGAGTTAATTTCTTGTAAAAGAATTCAATGTATAATTTTGTCTTCAACAATAGGATGTTATAGTTCTCTATGTTGTTTAATATCTCAGATTTAGAATAGTTGATGAATAGAATGTTGATGGGTGTTAAGGAATATAATGATATTATCTCAGGTAAAGGATTTTAGTACTTCTTAACCCTAGAGTGTTCAATACATCTTAGATTTATTTCGTTTAGACTAAGATTAGATCTAAAACCATATATTTTGGATGTGCTTCTAAGTTTTACAAATACCAGATTGACAATTAAATTATATTCCCTAGTTTACATCAGTAAACTAGGCCAACAAGTTGCATGTTTTTTTTCTAGTAATAATAAATAATAGCTCAGGGTAGAGTAATTTATGGAGGAGATGCCAAGTGAAACTAATTGATAAATAGCTTGTTTGAGAGTTTGGAAAGTACCTTTTCTTTAACCAACCACCATCAATAATTATCTTCTCTTATACCTTCCAATTTTCGTATCAATATTATCTTGTTTGTTTGTCTTGTAAGATATTTTACCATGGTATACGATCATCCCTTGTATATGATGCTATAACAAAAAGATGCCAGGGTTAGTTATCCTAGTGTAATGGTAATGTGTGATTGATCCAATTGTGTGTATTATTCCTCTTTCTTTTCTATATGCTAAAATTGATTCAATGCTTTTTTAGATAATTTCCCATCCTTGATATTGAGAGAAAGGTTCTTCTCTCGTGCTTCTTTTATTTATAAATCCTTGAAGAAGGTCATGGTATTTTGATTTCCCATGTTACCATTCAAGGGGATAAAAAATTTGGGCACCTATAGCACAACATGCATCGTCCACTCTAATAAGGTGAGAAAGTGTGGAAACCCATGCATACTTCTCTTCATAAAAAGAGATTAATTAGAGACCTCAAGACATAGCATCCAATTATTCTTAGATGGTCCATTTTTTGTTGTGTTTCACTGCAACAGTTTGATGAAACTTAGGTTTTGTAGATCTATTATAAAACATTCAAAAGAATAGTATTATATATTGATGATGGGATTAGAAGATGTCTCAGTTTCCCTAAGGCCTTCTAGTAGTATTTTAGGTAACCAAATGATAAACTTTGTATTCAATAACTAAATAAAACCCTCTAATTCTAAATTCAACAAATCCATGTTTGAAATCACAAGAGTGTTGTGTAATAGGAAAGCGGAAAGATGAGAAGATGCAATCATATTCATTTTTTTCATGCCCTTAGTAGTCTATGCCATATATTGTACCAACCATTGAAGTTGAGTTGACTGCTAGGTTCAAACCAAAGGAAATGTTCTACTGGTTTGGGATATTAGGCCCATCCTACAAAATGTTGAGTATTAATTTTGGATATACCTGTTGGTCACTCTATATACTCATTAATATTTGTAACAATCATAGTGCTCAATATAAATTGTCAACCTAGGGAAGTATGTTTATTCCAAAGGTAACTAGAAAAATATATGCATAAACATTTCAGTAGCGGATTAATGAAATACAAATCATTCAATCCTAATCACTGCTCAGTCAACTCAGCTTTTTGTAAAAACCAATTTAAATTATCAATCTAAGAACTTAAAGGACTTCTAATTCCTACAATATCAATCATGCGATTTATGGTATAAGAATGAATCAATCTAGAATTACTTTTGCAAGAATTTAAATCATATTTTACCAAACTAGAATAATCACAAACCATTAATCCAAACAACCAATTCGTAAAAGCGATGATCTATCTAATTCAGTAAAATCTAAGAAAGATAAATGACAATACTAGAAAGGAGTTGAGCACAACTGTGACAAATACAAATAATTAAAACACATTGCATAAAGAAAAGGATTATCCTACACTGTCAATTGTCACACCACACTATTACAACAAGCCAAAGGAAAATATGATAATTCAATTGTTTAATAAATGTTGTTGCAGTTGTCTATGATTAATGCATAAAACTAAAATACCACACCAAACAGAAACAACTAAGCTAAAGCATCTACCACTACCAGAAAATCTGTAAGAAGGCGAGCCCTGGCCTTTGAACAGAGATGTTGTTGAAGGATTTACAAGATCTATAACAAAACAATGTTGAGAATTGTTGCTCCTTTATTAAAATGATCAAAGTACAATTACAATCTCCTCTGCTATGAATTCTTTCAAATTTCCAACCCCTGGGTTCAATTACCTGTTCATACTTACAAAGAAATGGAAAAGTTTAGTTACATTAATATCGGGCAACCATGAAGATCTACGATCTTCGGGCTGCCAAATTAAACAAGAACAATTGTGGCTATTATTACATTACATAAAATCAGTTCATGATAATGAATGAACTTTTAATTTGAACGGTTCCACAGGCCGAACGCGTTCCAGCTAATGAGGAAATATGCTTGGGAAGTTTATGCTAGATGCTGGGAAGGACATCTGAGATTCTCTCATCAACGGCTTGGACCAAATCATCAAACGAACAACTGACACTAGGTATTACTCATCTTCGAATGCAACGAGTTGTTACACTTGTGACACCTAGAGATTCTAAACCTTTCTTATAAATCAATAAAAAATCAATGCGAATGAAAGATAAAGTTCATAATCATAAGTAAAAACAAGCATTAATGAAACAAGTAATAATGATTATACCTTAGGAATTCATGCTTGTTCTTATGGAAAAGGTAAGGACTTGGTTGTAAATGGGAGGCAAAATGAGGGAAAAAAGGTTAAACAGGATAAGGCAAAAAGGGTATTTATAGCACCCAACATCTCCCCCTAACTATCCAATTGCATTTCCTCATGCAACAACTCCTAACTAGTTCGAATCTGAGTCAAACTCAAGAATTTTCCTGTGAAAATTAGTAAGGTTGAAGGAAGACTCTATTTTTCCCCTGCCTACAAAAATCCATTGCTTTTAATTAAATTATCCCAACAACCTCTTTCTTCCTTCTTGGTCATCCTGTAAATACTCCTGTAGTTCCTCTCTAGCCACCAAATGAGCGAAAAATCTAAATTTCATCCCTAACCAGCTCGTCCCACATGTCTCCATGCACTTAACATAACATGGTACTCGAGACAAGGCATACTTAAAATTCTCAAACCAATATGGATCCTTTGATTTTAAAGATATGGGAGAAGCCTCCCATCGATAACTACTCTCTTTCAGGGAATAGGCCTCTTGTCGAGAGATCATGTTAACACAAGTGGAAATAAATCTCTACTGGAATGCAACTAACTGATTGACCTTCTCAGGGGATGAAATATGTTTCTTATACCTCGAAATCTGAGGTACAGGGGCCTGAGGTTCACTATGAATCGACAAATTAGAATTGTCCTCATTCATGTGAATGGTTTGAGAAGAATCCCACCAATGCATATGATTAGTGACAAAAGAAGTGAATTCCCTCATATGGATATCCCCAATATGAGGAACTGGGTTTGACTGAGTGTCCATCAAACATGCCATCTCATGAAAGTACAATTCCAATAACAAATTTTGTTAAGGAAAATCACTCTGGTTGAAAGTCTCCAGGAACTAAGGGGTTGTCACAATGTGCCAAGGTATCCCTTCTTTTAAAGCCCTTATTTTGAACAAAGTCATATGTTCAAAGAGAAACACAGGGTAGGATGGAGATGGAGCCCTAAAACTCAACCATTCATGAGTTAAGGTATACACTTGTTCCTTTTCTTTCTGCATAGACTTGTATTTTCTCAACTCTTTCAATTCCTATTGTATTTTCTCCCAACAAATTTTTTGGAAGAAAATATCCTCAGCCCAATTTTACCTAAGTTCTTGAATGGTATTCTTATGCTCATACAGAGAAATCATTCCTTTATCATATTGAAAAGCATGATATTTCATTTACTCGCCTCGAGCTTCAACAATGAAATCTCTTTTTCCATCTCTTGATTATCTTCATCCATGACTGATTTTAGTGACTTTGCAGCTTCCTCTTGTACTGTTGGTTCTTTTGTTTCAATAGTTTTCATTTGTGTTGTTTCCTCATAGGTTTCAGTAGCTACTGTTGCTTCATAGGTTTGAGTAGCTATTGTTTGAATTGCAACTTCAGCAACTAGTTTTAAGATCGTTGGTTCTTGTGTAAGAATGTTTAGCTCTTGCACTTCCTCCTCAACAGCTTCTATCTAATTTTCATCTTCAACAACACACCTTAAGGATGTTGGTTCTTGTGTTTCAGCATCCTATTATGTTTTCATCCTTTTGGACTTCTAGGATTTCTCTTGAATTATCTTCGTGTCACATGATTGTTGTGCTTGGTCCGAAAGTAAATTAGTATCCTCAGAATTGTTTCCAGAAGGAAGTAATTCAGTGCTCCCTAAATGTTGAGGTTGCATTTCCTCGTCCTCTTTCTATTCCTGATAAGGAATCATATCCACTTCCAGCCTTGTTTCCTTTGTTGATTCTATCCTTGGTGTCACATATCTCCCTTGGATTGAATGTGCCAATTTCCAAGCTGATACTTCCATCTTTACAACCTTGTACCCAGACATTTTGAACAAATACCCACATTCAAGACATAAAAGTTCCTCATTCTCTGAAATGGAAGGTGGGTTTTCAAACTGACCAGCAACTTCCACCAATGTGTCTAGGATTCGTGTTACCTTCCTTTTACAATCTTCCTTCCACATATGTAACTCTTCTATAAGTGCCTACACATCCTCTTTCAACAACTCATTTCCATACAACAAATTGTCCAACTAGGGTTGGCCTTTATCAGGTTCTTGTGGATCAATGGATTCTATAGGTATATTTCCCTCTAGTGCTTTTGTTTAAACGTGTAACCTAGGTCTTAAAGTAGGGATTTTCACAGTGTTTAAACGTGTAACATGTAACCTAGGTTCTTCTACTGCTGCTAATGGCGCAGTCTCTTCTATTACCACCATCACCCCAGACATTTCTTCTATCGGGTTTGATGTTGTTGTAGCCTCCCCTGAGTTTTCTTCTTGAAAATATCCTCCTTATTCCAGCTATTCACCCCTACCGATAGCTGAGTCTAAGGAGCTCTGTTTGACCTCTCTTTCTCCAACACCTCTTACTGCAGGTGCCCAATGCACCCCAGCTCCAATAATAAATTTCTCCCATTTTAGGTTGTGTCCTGATAAGGTTCTTTGCACCATCAGTTTAATTAACCCATGGTGTGTTACAGAGGACAATGGGTTCCTAGATGTTTTAACATAATGTGCCAAATTTTGTAGAGTTCATAAAAGATAAATGGCATGTTTAACAATCTACCATGGTGTAAATGGGAAAGCAGGAAGAAATCATAAATATACACAGTTTTGTATCTTCCTTCGCAAGTAATGTACCTTTTTACAAATATGGAAACCTGGTACCAAGTTCTTGGTAATGTTTCGAGAGTTATTCCCCTAGACCTTGGTTGCACCTGCTCCCCTATTGCAAGGAAGTTGTCCACTACTTTCAAGTTATGTCTTTTTCGGCAAAACCATCAATTCCCAATCCTGGGTAACCCTGTAACTTCTGCTAAATCCTTTTTTGATACATCTATTCTTAGCCCTACGATTTTTGAATGGTCTCTAGTCAAATCCATGGCAAATGTGAATGTCGTTTCCTCATGAAAACCATTTAGTCCTTAAAAATATTCGATTCATCCATCTTTCTGGAAGATGGAAAATACTTCCATGTTTTCATCCAGGGTGTCTAAATTATTGGTTTCATATCTTACTGGAGGACCCATACTACTTCCTTTGTTAGTTGTGATGGAAAATGTAGTAGCTCACAGTATCAATCATTGGATTTGCAATAATTGAACACAATAAATGGATAGTCGGGGTTCGTGTTGATAATTTTGAAAAGTTGGCGTATTTACGAATCATGACATTTTGAATGGGTTATCGTACGGGTTTGAATAGGACAACGGTCGTTAAATAAGTGCAGGTGGAATATTTGAATCTCACTCAAATATTGATTGGTTACGAGAGACTGACAAGGATTAAAATGGTAGAATATAGTGATTATTACGATACCAGTTCGTATTTGATGATGCTTATAATCAGAATTCATACCTTGTCATCATCATGTCGATCTGTCACCCTTCTAATATGGATTCATTTGATTTCGAAACAATCAAGAGGGACATAATTACGCATGCGCATTCACAGAACAAACCAGTTGTCGTCCAATGGACAGGTTGAACACATTCGTGTTAACATTGATTTCCAATATGCATGGAGGGATTGTAGTAGAGTCGTGGATCTTTGGAAAAATCACATCATGAGGAAGAAAGATTTGGTTGAAAATCCACCCAAGATGTGACGTAATTTTAGTAATATTTTTAGAAAAAATAACGGTGAAGTTGGCGAAAAAATGGCGGAGTTGCAGCGAAAAACTGGCTAGTTTAGTGAGAAAATAGCGGATTTGCAGCTGAAAAATGTCCAATTTAGTGAGAAAAATAGTGGAGTTGCAACGGAAAAATGGTTAGTTTAGTGAGAAAAATAGTGGAGTTGCAGTAGAAAAATGGCCATTTTAGTGAGAAAAATAGTGGAGCTACAGCAAAATTTCAACGGATAAAAATAGGCAATAATAGAGTTTCTGCTGAAAAACGTTTTGGGCGGAACTTTGGTAAAATCATGGGAAAATGAAAAACTTTTCAACAGAGGTCTACAATTCTGCTCACTTTCTCTTTCAAGGAGTAATTCAAATTGAGAAGAATCATCCAGAATTCTGCAATTGCTTGGCCCGTCGCGACTGCTTTCTTCTAAGTGAACCTTCACATGAATTCCTGTACACAATTCTCAAAAACAACAAACCAATCATAGCTAAAAAACAAAGGAAATCAAACAATTTATTTTTATACAAATTTTCTATGTGGAATTTGCAGTAGATTTTAAAAATTCTCATAAATAGGGGAAAAACCCCGCTCCTATACCAATTGACAGTCCGGATCAGCTGCAACATGAGAGATAAATGCATCCTTTGAAATAGGTTTAGGATAAAGCCGTAACTGATGACCATTTGCAAACATAGGTGTTTGATTTTCATCGATAATGGTCAAACAGACGGTTCCATTGTCAAATACCTTATCTATTATGTAGGGTCCCATTCATCTGTGCGTAACTTGCACTTGAAATCCCTTTTGAACCGTGAATCATATAGAAAATCCTATTCTCCTTCACAAAATACCTTCTTCTTTATAAATATGTCATGCCATTTGGAGATCTATTGTTGAGTTAATGTTGTGCAGTGTACAATAGTGGTGTGCTTCTCATATGATTCATTCAAATGATTCAATCAGTTCTTCTAAGCCTTCGTTAAGTCCAGGTTTTCCTCTATAGTTTTATTCAAGGTTTTGATTTCAAATTCAATAGGGAAAACAACATTATTTATGTACACCAGTTCATATGGGGAGAAACCTTTAATGTTGCACCGTGTAGTATGATAGGCCCAGTAATGCTTCTAGAAGCCTTTCATCCCAATCCTTACACCCTCTTCACTGTTTTTGTAAGGATTTCCTCGATTACCTTGCGTGTGCTTTCCACCTAGTCATTGGCTTGTGGATGATATGGTGAGGTGACTCGATGCTAAATATGGTACTTCTGAAATAAGGCTTCCATTTTACAGGACACAAACTATGGTCCTCCATATGTTACCATCTCTCTAGGTACTCCAAAGTGGGTGAAGATCTCTCCATATAATAAATCTATCGCAACTTGATCATTGTATTTTACCAAAGCCATGGTCTCCACCCACTTAGTCATGTAATCAGTGCAAAACAAGATATAAACCTTTTTTTTATGGAGGTTTGATAGGCCCTACAAATTCGAGAGCCCATCTCCCTAAAGGTTCAACCACTGACTGTGGTTGAAGTGACATTTCATCCAATTTGTTTGGCTGGCCCATTCTTTGGCAGTTGTCACAGGCTTGAGCACACTTCTTCACGCCCTGAAACATGGTTGGCCAAAAATACCCCATCCTTAATGCCTTATGACCAGTTCTCTTATCAGCAAAATTCCCCCCACAGGGCTCATCATGACAGGCCTTCAGGATGTTGTGAATCTCATCACCCCTAACACAACGTCTGATTTCCAAATCAGGCCCTGTGTAGAAGATATGACCTTTGATCCTGTAGTATCTCGCACTATTTTATATGATCCTTCTCTTTTCTCATTTTGATAAGTGATCTGGAAGTCTACCTGCAGCTAAATAATTAGCAATGTCTGCATACCACGGGGAATAAGCTGAGACTACGAACAAGTGTTCATCGAGAAAGGTGTCTTCTACTGGTGAATCATCATCATTATGAGTTACTTGAGAAAGGAAATATGCAACCACATTTTCCTTTCCTCATCTGTCAACAATGGTTATATCAAATTCTTGTAGCAGCAACAACCACCTAGTCACTATAGCATTAGCAATAGTTTTATTCATTAAATATCTAATAGTTGAGTGATCAATATGCACAAAACTAGAATACCCAGTAATATAATGCCTAAATTTATTAATGGCATAAACAATGGTGAAAATATTTTTCTGTTATCGTGTAATCCAGTTCAGTAGGAGCAAGATTCTTACTAACATAGTAGATAGCATATTGGTTGTGACCTTCCTGTTGTCCCAAAACTGCTCCAATGCAAGTATTTGAAGCATCATAAGAGGTGTGAAAAGGAGGGGCCCAATTAAGCCCTCTTAGGATAGGTGTTGTAGATAACCTTTTCTTCAGTTCTACAAATGATGCTTGGCATGCTTTTGTGTTATCAACCCAAATGACACTTCTCCGTCTGAGTGCCAACATTCTTCATGTTGGTACACAAAAGGACAAATTAGGATTGAAGTGCCCAAAACACTATAGATGGGAATGACCTGGGATGCATTACCCTCAAACCAGCTTTATATATATTTTTTCTAAGTGTTGAGTTGCATATGCGACTATCTGCATTGCAACTCGCGTACCGTACGCGAGTATTTGCATTGCAACCCGCGTACACTTGTGTACGCGGGTTTCCTTCGAGAAACTTGCGTGTCATACGTGGGTTTCCTATATTAATAGTCACGTACACCTTGTTTTGAATTTAAAAAGTATAAAACATGATTAGATGAGATTAGTTGGGCCCTAATCCATAACTATCCCAACTATCTCAACCATCCCAACCTTCGAAACTACTTTATTTCCCAAAGTATAAATAGAGGCCTTGGGGTGGGGACTAATCAATCAATTTTGGAGAGAAAAGTTATGCTGGTGGTATATCTTCAAAATCTTGGAGCAGCAGAACTCAAAGTCCTTTGTTTGCAGAGGATTCCTTGTCTCAGAAGCTGGGTTGTACTCTTATCTCATTCATCGATTGTTAATAAATAGAATTCTTCTCCCAATCTTGTGTTGAGTCTATTTCATGTATTTTGGTTAATGAATATATTTTATTATATGTTTTATATACTATTCATCTAACCTCTGATATATATATGCATGAGATATTACTTGAAGGATTTACTCTTTGCAGGTGAAGAGATGCATCCTTGGAAGCTTTAGAGAGAAGAGGAGTGAGAGAAGATCAAGCTTGGATCAACCGTCGGTAATCGGGTAAGTCAAGAATTTCTTCCTATTCCCTTTCCATTCTTTGGTAAAGTTGATTGTCTGCAAGTTAGTAGTAAGTTGGTAACCCCAGACCCTAGGTTACAAGGGTGCTTTATCCTGAACAACAGAACCGGCGACTCCACTGGGGAGTCCATCCTGTTGTGGGTTAGTCCTGTAGATACTTGCCCAGTCTTTGCTCTAATTCTATGTGTGGTTGTCTATCTTTCCTTTGATCTGCAATAGTGTGTCCAGAGACCTTTATTATTTTTCTTTTATGAAATTTTTTTTGTTGCGTACGCGGGTTGCTGTGCTACACAGTCGCGTATAGCAACTTGTATACATGAGTTTCTATATAAGATAGTCGCATATAGTACGTGGGTTTCCCTATAATATAGTCGCGTACGTCTTGTAGCAGCACAAAATTTTAAGGATGGTTTCTTGTCCCTGTATTGTTTGGATTTTTATCTGCTTGAAGGTCTTCTATTGCTGGCATCTTCCTGTAAGTTTGAAAGTCATGCACACCATGCTTTGTGCTTTTTATCAAGCCTTTGAGTTTTATTGTTTGAATATTCTTTCACTTACAAATTTGAGGTAGGTTCTCCTGTTTGGGTGATAGGTTCAGTGCTTTGTATATGAGTCAGTGATCAGGATTTTGGATACCTTGTACTTTGTACTGCGTTCGAGTAGTATCAGTTTGTCACTTGTCCTTTAGTGATTTCAGTGGATTTTATTCAATGATTCTTCCCAAGTTAGGTGTTTACCAAGTCTTCTCCTTAAGTGGTTGAATTTGGTTCTTGCAAGTCCGCTATACTTCATATTGCTTTCTTTATGGTCTGATTATTCAAACATACTCAAAAAAAAAAATTGCATTTAGGTGCATGATAATTTTTGAAGAATTTGGAAAATGAAGAAAAACATTTGATACTTTTGCATTTAATTGCATATAAGTAGTTTTATTTTCAGTACTTTCTAACAAAAATTTCAAAAATTATAAAAACAAGTCTTAGTCTTCTCATGCTTAGTTGTAATCTCATTACTTCATATTTACAAAAAAGAAAAGAAGCTTGATTTAAGTAGTTGTAATTTGTTTTGGAATTCATTGTATACACCTTTTTTACTTTTCTTATCGAGTCTATAATATCACAATCATTCACGCCACTTACCCTCTGACTAAGAATTACAACCCTTAAAATGAACGATACAATTTAAAATTTATTAGTAAGTTTTGTTTTATAGGGTCATACACCTACTAGCTTAGGCTAGACTTGTGGGATAGGAAGTGTAAACTCTCCACAAGTGTTTAAATTTAGACATAGTTGGCCAATCAATAGGTAAATCCTTTCTATGTTGGTAGTATCTGGGAAGCTCCTCTCAAACGGGAGTTAAGCACGAGGCCGCGTGGAGGCTTGGACTGAGGAGATAACCCTCCGATTCCTTGTCAAAATGTAGACCAGGGTTTTTGCACATCTGGTAATTCTTTCCTAGATAGAGTATTGGGCTTTGCTACCTACCCATGCGTATGAACCAGGCTTGTGACTGTCCCCCCAGACTTTTGATATAGTTAAGGTAGCCTTTAGTCTCTTTGACATCTAGGGTTTATACACAGGTAAACCAGAAGGATATTTCTGGTTGACCTTGGACGGGCTTGGAAGGTAACCCTTGTTGAAAGTGTAGGAGGGCGGTAGGTGATTCCTCCACTTGTGCCTAAGAACATCTTTAAGGATGCCAAGAAACTTTCTCTCAGATTTCTTCAGGAAAGCATATCTTATACCCCTTGTGATTATTGAGACTTTAGGAAATTTTGTAGTGATTTCTTTGTGGTTTGTCTATGTTTAGCCAACCTTAGGGTGTGAAGAGTCAAATTTACAATCGTGGAGTACCAATCTCTTAGAAGGTCACGAAGGTTGCAAAACCTTCCTCTGCTTATTACATTGGAACCTCCACCTCCCCCTCAAAGGTGAAGATTAGACACGGACGGTTCTTTCGAACCGATACGAGTTAGTGAAGTTCTGGGTAAACTAGAACTTAGGACAAACTAGTTTGATTTAACTACAGTAGAGATAGAAGAATTGTAGGATGACGAGTTTGTAAGGAACTTTAATTCACTTCTAACTGACCTAAACAATCCTATGATCATCCAGGTTCATCCTTTCAATTTTCCCATGATCGGTGTCCCTCTGGGCAGACTAATGTCTCCTGTAGGAGAAATTTCTTCTACATCCACCTCATATGCTTCGGATGAAGGGGTGCCACCTCCCCCAGTTGGTGCCCCTAGAACAAGTATACCTACTACACCTTTAACTCCAGCTAGCCAGGTGGTTCAACCACTGGTCGTTATACCCAAATCCTATCACCACCATGTGATAAGACCCTTAACTTCCATGTTTTCCCTTAATCCCAGCACTTAGAGTGGAAATTTTCTATGTTTGACAGTTTTACTTGGAAAAACACAGCACCACGCTTTCCATGTGGCCCATGAGCGGTACCTTGCTCAGTACCGCCTGTATCCAATTTTCAAGAAGCGGTGCCACCGCCTATGGTCTTTGGTCCAAAATC
>LPNX010405581.1:135584-360214 GCA_001517045.1 Pseudotsuga menziesii | reverse complement strand
ATTTCTCATCTAAACCGCTCTGTCATAAGAGAAGAAAAGCGGTACCCTGGGTAAAATGGGAAAAAGAGAAGTTTCTCAATGCTTCTAGATCATGAGCCTCGTGTCCTCCTTTATCTCTATCATCATGGGTTAGTTTGAGCTCGAGATCCCCCATTGTAGGATCTTGGAGCCACCTCACCCATAATTCCCTCAACTATCCCTATCCATTGAGCCTTATAAATACAAGCTCATGACCATTGTTGAGGGGGAGAACTATAGAGGTATTGTTATGCTGTTGGACTGACTACCTAGTTCAAATCATTAGAGAGCGTAGAGAGAAAAGTTGGAGCTTATGGGGATGAAGTGTTTGTCTTGTGGAGGGGTTTGTCGACACTAAGCCAATGGTTGTAAGCTTCTCCATACATTCTTAATGCAAAGCTGATTTATGTCCCACATTACTATTGTTTTGATTTCACATGTAGATGTTGTTAGATTCCTTAGGCACTAACATGGATAAGTAGATGATTTTCTAGTAGCTTTGAGGTGTTTGCATGTTTGATCTGTTTGCAGGTACACAGGTTCACAATCGAAGCAGAATTCCAAGTGTCTACAACATTCAAGGAAGGTCTTCATCCTTTGTCGTTCACAAATTTGTTATGGATCTGAACCATTCAGACCAGAGGAATAGCTTCCGTCCGTAGAAGGTGCAATATTCCTGATTACAAATATGGTGACTCTGCTAGGGAACTAGTGCAAATCTCAATTGATCTGATCTTCCTCAGTTCTTGAACTCTTGTCTGAATCTAGGATCCATCTCCAACTCTCTTCAGTCAAATCTGCCATCTGACTCAATGAATTTTGGTTTGAAACTTTTAGATTTGTTTAGATCTGAATTATTTCGACTTTTTATGCTCTTTTTTTACTGTCAATCCATCAATTTTTTCCTTGATCTGATCAATTTCTGACTTGATCTTTCGTTCTCCTTTGTGTTTTGGATCTATTCAAAGAACCGCACATATGTTGTTGGCAAGAAGCGGTTCCACTACCTGAACTCTGTTATCCATATGCGGTGCCACTGCTTGAGTCCTGTTATCCAGAAGTGGTGCTCGTCCAGAACCGCTATGTCAAGACCCCTCCAGCGCAGTGCCAGGTAAGCCTTGTTCCAAGACTAGTTTTTTCTCATTTTTTGCAAAAAATTGAGTTTGTTTGCTTTCAGTCCTGCACTTTCAGGCTTGTGTGTTAGAGTCTGAATGCTCATGGTTTGAAATTTTGTGGTAAAATGTTTGTTTGATTGAAGAATTCAAAAGCTATACTAGGCTTATTGATTATTCAATTTCTTCCGTGCTTGTTGGTTGTGATTGTGAAAGGAATTTTTTTTGAAGACTTAGGCTATAGTGAGCTCTCTTTTCATTTATCTTATAAATACTGAAAGAAAAACCATTTGATTAGCATCTTGATTTCATTTTTTGTTTCCATAGAGGACTTCTTTTTGCTTGTTAAAAATAAAATTTTTGATTGAGATTAGGCCATTATCATTATTGAGCATAAGACATTGGATCTCTGATTAGCCTCACAAGCTTTCAGGTTCTCTATGTTATTTTGTCTCTTTTGCATTAATACTATCTCATCAAAATTTAAAAAATAGTGTAGTTTTAAGTTAGATCTATCTATATTTTAAGAAAAATCAAAAAAATAGAGTGCATATGCATGTAGTGTGCTTCTTGTTGTTCTTTTAGGAAAAGAGACTCTTCCCCTTTTTGCTTACTTTCAGAAAAGGAAAATGAGTTTGGAAAGTGTTGCTTGTCTTTGATTTTTGATTTGTTCAAGATAGTTGTTTGGGAATTTTTGTCTTTAAAACGAAAGAAAATACTCTCTTTCCCTCCCATAGGTAGGCATACAATGAACTGTAAAGTGAAGTATTTGTATATGCATACTGCATGGTTTTACTTTTTCTGTCAAAATTCCATGCATTCACCTAATTGACCACTTTAAAATTAGTGGTAGTTATAGGTTAAAATTTACATAGCAATTTGAGTGATAGGTTAGAGACGTGTTCGGGCATCGTTAAGTGTAGGAGTTATTGTTACTCGTTTGCATTACATCCCGGGACTCGCACGGTTGATCCATGTGCCGTCGGTATATCGAACGGCCTTTCATGTACCCTTGAGGTATATAGAAAGGTACTTCATGTACTCGATTGTATATCGGAAGGCCCCTTGTGAATGGTTATGCATTAGATAGCACTACTACCGATTTGAGCTTTCACGTACCTTGCGTATATCAGGAGACCCCACTAGGATACTTTATCTATCTGAGAAAATCCCTTTGGCCGTCTTGCTTGGAACCATACATCGAAAACAACATTCGGGGAGATTACTACACATGTACCCTTGAGGTATATCATGAGTGGCACCTTCTTGACAATCTTGGTGAGAGACCTGACTATCTGAACTCCTCCTGTAATTTAAGTTTTATTGTTTGGCCTATAGCTTGAGTAGGGAAATTTTTGGTGTGTTTTCTAGTGTTTTAGACCCTAGGTTAGATAGGAGTTGTACAAACTGACTGAGCTAAGACAGTCCAAAAGAGTACCAGGCTTTGTACCTGATTTTATTCTTGTTTCAGGAGAAAAACCTATGGAAGCTATCGACCAAGGAGCTGCTACCAACTCCCAAGTGGGAGAAAATGTGGTTGCAAAAAGCAGAGGACCATATCCTTCACACTCGCCTCCCTTGGTCCAACAACCTTCTCAGGGTAATACTTCGTTCCATTCTCCCATAGAAGGCCATGTTGATGATACTACCCGTCCAGATTATGGTCCCAATTCTCCATTTTGAGATACCTCTATAGGACAAGCCATTGCCTCATTTGGCACCCGTTTAAACTTTTCTGAAGAAGTTTCACCAAATGAAGAAGAACATAGACAATACCAGGCAGCCATTCTCTGTGCACAGGAGATTGAAAAGAAAATAGATGATATATTGGGCACACCACCATCACGTTCCGTAGCTATTCCTGTGGGATATCATTCACTTGCCGATTCTATGAGACCCATTGAACCGATTCTGGATCACATAGTGACTCCACATAATCCAGGTCAAACTTCCAACCCCACCGCCTGCAATATTATGTCATTTCCCAATCCTCTCAGGTCTTCCGCACCTGGGGCTCAACATCCAATTCATGTTTCATTATTACCTTCTAGTGTCGGCGGGAAACCCCCAACATGACCTACGTTATCTGGAACCAGAATTATACCTAGTCAAGGACAAACCTCTAGTATAGATCAATCTACAATTTATGTCCCTGCTACCCACACAAATGTGGTTAACCCCCCATCCAGTTCAGGTCAGCCCTTGGGGGCACAACCTGTAACCAATCAAACCTCTTGGGGTTATGGTTACATAGAAAATCAAGTACCTATAGGAAATGCTAATTATCTACCCAACCCTATAGGAACGCCTTATGTGGGAAGTCCATATCCTAGTAATAATTTTACGCCATGGGGGAAACCTAACTGGTGCTACATGCTAGCTATGGGGGGGATACCTATACATACTGCGGGAGGTGTCCGAGGACCTCCTTCCCCCTGGGGGGCCTAATGTTCCCAGAGGGCCTGGTGGATTCCCTCCTTATGGTCCTAACGGTCCTGATGGTCCTGGGGGGCCTGGTGGCTTCCCTCCTAATAGCCCTGGAGGGCCTGGTGGCCCTCCTCCTAGTGGGTTCCGGGGGCCCCGGAGGGTCTGGTGGTCCCGACAGTCCTGGTGGTCTCGAAGGCCCTGGTGGTCCTAACAGTCCTGATCCCAAAAATCAACCCCCTGCAGGTGGATCTTACAATAGTTCTTCATCATAACAACCTGTCTATCAATCTACTTATGGTCCTACTAGTACTTATATTCCATATCAATATTACCAATATGTGCAACCTAATCATCAGTTACCTTTCCTATCAACTTTGGACTTGCCTGATTTGTCCAAGTTGATTAATGACCCCATTCGACATAACCCCTCATAGCCTCCCATTCCGGCAAAGTTACCATCAAACATTCCAAAGTTCAATAGGAAGCAAGGAGACGATCCAAAAAACCATGTCATGACATTCCATCTGTGGTTTTCTTCAAAATACCTTATGGATGATTCAGTTTGTTTAAGACTCTTTCAGCGAACTTTAATCGATACAGCCACTAAATGGTACATTGAAATTTCGTAACATTCATTTGTGGATTTTGGCTCATTGGAAACTGTATTTCTTACCCACTTTCAGCTTCCTATCCCTTATGAAATGGGTACCGATCTCTTAACTTCTCTGCAATAGAACACCTCCACCCACATATTCGACCATATCCATGAATGGAGAAGGCGGAGAAGACTTATTAAGGCTCCCATTCCAGATCAGTTATTAGTTGATTGGTTTACTAAATCTTTGTTGCCTCCAATTGCCCAAGATGTGGCTATGGGTGGTGCCGTTACTGAAGAGCAAGCCATTAGTCGAGCCCAATATCTAGACTTGGTCTATTCCCAGTCCATAACTTTGTATGACTTGATTCCTAAAGCTCCTTGCCCAAGCACTGATCCCGCAAAGCCACCAGTAGAAGTCCCTGTTGATTGGATTGTTGGTTTAATCCAGTCCCCGTCAGCAGAAAAAACTGCCAAGTGACCCCAGATTGCAACCCCTACTCCTTCAACTCCTCCATCGAGGTTAATTCTATTCAGAGTATTCAAACACCCGACAACAATAAAAATAAAGGTAAAGCTAAAAATAAAAAACATGGAAACCAACAGGAGAATCCAAAACCAACCACCAATGATAATGATAAAGGAAAGAGAAAATCAAAATATCCATGTCTGCTATGCGGAGGTGACCATTTCACAAAAGAGTGTCACCGTCGGGACGAAATCACCCAATTTTTGAAAACAAATCTCGCACCCACAGTTCTCACGGATCCTTTTCCCTCTCAACAACAACTGATAGACCACATGTCTAATCAGGGAAACTCTAGTTCCTCATAGGAAATTCGCATGATGTCCTCGGATACTATTAGTTTGCAAACTCGAAGTCAGAATTATGAAAAACCTGCAGACAAGAAAGAAGACAATTCTTCTTCGGGAAAATCTCCCTCTACTGGTTCTCCCGACTCCTCGTCTACTGCCCCCCTAAGCATCGAGAATCCTACTCTTGACTTGGTTTTGCGCCCACCCAAGATTACTCTTAGGAAGGTTGTTTTTAACCCTAATTCTCGAGCTGCTCAATTTTATAATGTAGTTGAAGATCTCGCTCAGGCACCGTGTGCAATTTTTACCTTGGAAGTGCTCCAAAGTTGTCCTACACAACGCAAAAACCTGTTAACTGCGTTAGGAGCTTTAGACCCGGACAATACTAATTGGATTCATTTCAATGTCGAGAACTATAAGTCTAGGCTACCTCACAAACTTGCTTTCCAAATCATCATGAAAGTAGTTAGAAAGAAGGTCTTTAGAACTGTCTTAGACAAAGGAGCTTCAACTTCAGTTTTGTCCCTATCCCGTTGGAAAGATCTCGGCTCTCTCGAGCTTGTAACATCACCTACGACTCTGAAAGCCTTTGATGGACGAGGTTTACAGCCCCATGGTCTCATATCATCCCTTGCAGTCGATCTTGGGGGAAAAATTGTTTCTATTCAAGTAGAATTAGTAGGCACCCCATTAGATTACAACCTCACTCTAGGAAGAAACTGGTTTTACGCCATGACTGCTGTCGCTTCGACGATATTTCGCACTGTCCATTTTCCACATCTAGGGATAATTGTCACCATTGACTAGCTCAATTTCTATATGCCGGATGTTACTACCTCTACAGCTAATAACATCCCTTTGTTAGGCCAGTACCCTCCTCCTTACCAGTCGATTGGGGTAGGCATATTGAAGGATTCGTCCCTTATGAGGATTTTTCCTTCCACTCCTCCTAACACAGACACGGCGACAGTAAATATGATTTCATCATTTGATCATGATCCAAAGGGCAAACAAATTGTTGAGTCCACCTCGTTGAGTCCGCATGAAGAAATGTACAACATCATTCAAACCCTTTTCGATGATCACACTAATGAACTTCATCTGGTGGCTTCGGACCCTTACCACCTGCCCTACTGGTTAGAACCATCTCTTCCTATTCTCGATTATCTCTCTGAGACTTTTCCTTCCTACGAGTCCATCATGGAGATCATGAATATGAATGAGCCTATTTGGGACGATCACCATCATAGATCCTCGTTCCTCCCTAACACCAATTCGGTAGACTATGACTTTGCATCCCTGTTTTCCACTAATATTGTCAACACACCTCAAAGTCCTATATTGTTGCAAGACACAGATTCTGAAGGAAACCTATGCAACATCACTCAAAAAAATCCAATTGACATATCAGCCAAGCCTGGTACCATTGAGCATATTCATGTTGGGCAGAACTGTTTGGAAAAAGAATCTGAAGCCTACAAGGCACTTTTCAAAGAATTCTGTGATATTTTTTCCTGGTCTTATGAAGAAATGTCGGGGATAGACCCATCCATTGTGGTCCATGAAATTAAAACCTATCCCATTGCCAAACCTGTCAGGCAAAAACTAAGGCAAGTCCATCCACGAAAGGCCGCAGCTATTAAAGATGAAGTAGAGAAACTTCTCAAAGCTGGGTTTATTTATCCCGTACCCCTGACGAAATGGGTATCGAACGTTGTCCCTGTCAATAAAAAGCAGGGCACCATTAGAGTCTGTATCGATTTTAGAGATTTGAATAAAGCTTGTCCCAAGGATAGCTTTCCTACTCCACATATCGATCAGATTATCGACAATTGTGCCAAAAGTGTCATCTTCTCTTTTATGGATGGCTTTTCTGGTTATAATCATATTGAGATTTTACCCACTGATCAGCACAAGACGACATTCATTTTCCCATGGGGAACCTTTGCATATAGGAAGTTACCATTTGGCTTAAAAAATGTTGGAGCCACTCTCCAACGTGCTATGTCCTATGCATTTCACGATATAAAACATATTGTTGAACCGTACCTTGACGACCTCCCTGATCATTCACAGTGACGGGAGGACCACCCTAGTCATCTTAGAGACATTTTCCTAAGATGTCGTCATTATAATATACGGCTCAATCCACATAAATGTGTTTTCTGTGTTGAGACGGGACGCCTGCTAGGTTTTGTGGTCTCTAAGGATGGCATCTAGATAGATCCATTGAAAATTGCTACCATTTTAGCTCTACTAGCCCCAACCAATCTTCTCGAACTCCAAATTTTGCAAGGGAAGGAAAAATTTCTCCACCGTTTTGTGTGCAATTTTGTAGAGAAAACACACGATTATATGTGTCTCCTTAAGAAGGACACTCCGTTCTATTGGGATGACCAAGCCCAATGAGCCTTTGATAATCTTAAACACGCTCTGACTCATTCACCCATGATACACCCCCCAGATTATTCAAAGAAATTTCTCTTGTATATTGTTGCCTCCACTACTACCATTGCTATGGTCTTGGTGCAGGAAAATCCTGATGGTCAGGAGCATGTGATTTACTATGCTAGTAAGAATCTTATGGATTCTAAAACCTGATATTCATGTGTGGAGAAATTAGCATTGGCCACGGTCATTGCTGTTCAAAAATTTCATCACTACATTTTGCTCTGCATAACCACTGTATTCGTAGACCAGAACCCTATGTATTACATCCTGACGCGTCAGGCGCTCGGGGGCATGTACTCCCGATAGATAGTCATACTACAAAAGTTTGATCTGGAATTTGCCAAATCCACATCAAAGAAATCCTTGGTCTTTGTCGAGCTCATGTGTGATCTTCCCTGTGCTTCGATGGAATCTGAGCCTAGTGATTCATTTCCAGATGAATTACTATTCTTGATAAGAACTACTGACCCATGGTATGGAGATTTGCTCATTTATCTCCAAACACAAAGATTTCAGCCAAATCTATCCCATGACGATCGCCACTGTATCTGTCACCATGCAAAATACTACCTTGTCTTGAATGACACATTGTATAGATGTGGGATCGATTCTATTCTCCGATGATGCCTCACCCATGAGGAAGCTGAACAAGTGTTGAATTATTGCCACTCTGGAGCATGTGGCAGTCATTTATCTGGGATGGCTACAGCCCAGAAAATCATTTGCGTTGGCTATTTTTGGCCTTCAGTCTTTAAAGACTGTCACGAGGCTATCAAGAAATGAGCACCCTGTCAACATTTTTATCCGAAAAAGCGCACTCATCCTGCTCCTCTACACCTCGTCATTGTCGTTGGCCCATTTTCCAAATGGGGGATTGATTATATGCATTGTAAGCCTACCTCAGCCATGGGGCATGGTTACATCATCGTAGCCATTGACTATTTTACAAAGTGGGCTGAGGCCATGCCTACATATGCAGAAGATGGTAAGACTATCGTTCTCTTCCTATTCAATCATGTGATAGCTAGATTCAGAGTCCCGTAATCCATAGTCACTGATCACGGATCACATTTCCATAATCAAATGATGGAGGAGCTAAGTGCCAAGCTAGGTTTTCACCATGAAAACTCTACGCATTATTATCCGCAAGCTAATGGTCAGGTATGATAAATCTGTCCAACCTCGTGCCTTTAATGAGGGTGACCTAGTTTTGACTTAGGATCAGAGATATGACAAACTAAGGAAGGGAAAGTTTGAATCCATGTGGTACAGTCCTTTCATTATTTCTAAAGTTTTAGAGAAAGGGGCCTACGAGCTCGTAGAATACGATAGAATCCCTTTAGGGCAGCCCCGCAATGGGTTGTACCTGAAGAGGTACCATGCCTATATCTCTCTTGGATAGTATCTTGTATATATGTATATTGCTTGACATTCAATGTGCTTAAGTATTTTCAATATGGTTTTGAGTTTAAGTGTCTGTATTCGTTTATACCATGTTTTGGTCATGCAAAGCAGATGGCTTTCTACAGCTTTGTTGATGGTGCTTGTCACCACACCTTGAATCTTGCCTTAGTTGCTTGGGTTCTCTATTCCCCAGCTTACGATTTGGTCAGTTCAGGAGCGGTTTGTATTGGTCCCGCTACCAACAACATCGTTGAGTATCAAGCAGTCATAGGTGTTCTGACTAAATCTGCCTCCCAGGATGTTCACAATTTGGTAGTCTTGATGGACTCACAACTAATGGTTTGTCATCTAAACCATGTTTACACCATTAGGAATCCAGTGCTTCTCTATCTCTTCTGGAGGGTACGCTTGTTAGTAATGTCATTTGAAACTATCACCTATAGGCATATCCCTAGGGGACATAATGTAATTGCTGACTCATTAGATAATTACATCCTAGATTGGCATATTTCCTATTCATGACATGAAAATGAAACTTGGTTCATTGTAAATAAACTATTAAAGACACATAAAAATCATGTAAAATAAATTCACTATTTGAGACATATAAACACCAGGTAAAAGTATGCATATATATATATATGAACATGTTTTACAAAAAATAGGTCACGAAACCTCATCTGAAGCACATAGGATTTCAAGTAAAAATCACCATATAAAATCCGGAAGATAACAGCTTTCAATGGATACATAATACACACATCATCTAATGATGCTTGTGGTAACACATCACTGCCCGGGCTACTCTACATAGCAGTCTACTAAAGCGACCCGGTACTCCCGCTGTAGGCCTCTAATACCTCGGAAGGAGGTCATCAATGGAAGCATCGGGGATGTCTAGGGTCAACCTCTCCAGATTTTCCTCTAACTCCCTGGTCACATCGTCACCCTGCGGTACAAAACAGGCTCTGGCTCGTCTATCCAATGGGGAAGCTCCGCCAGGTTGTGCTGCTCCGACATCTGCATGAAAATATTCAAGTCTCGTTACTTAACATAAAAAATATAAAACAACAAAAACATAAAAACACTACTTCCATTTTAGAGTCTTTTGCTTCTTACCATTGTCACCCCACTAACCTCCAGGTGGGAGTGGTAGGTTGGGGTCACTGCTGAAGTCAGTGCCCGCATATGCATAATCCTCCACCATGAGGATCTGATCTCTCAACCATCGAAAGAACGGGTCACCGAACTTTACCTTCCCCCTGCCCGCTCCAGTACGGGCCATAATCCTCACCCACCTCTACATGCGAGGGTCTTGCGCTCTCAGCTCTATAAATACAACCTAGGGTCTCATCTATGGAACCCACTCGAAGAAGAAGCAAGTTAGAATGGAACCAAAACCAAATTGCTTCAGTTCCTCTAGCCAACACTTGGTCAGTTGATTCTTGAAGATCGTAAGCAAAGATTTCACCCAATTAAAGACTGTAGGTGCCATGGCCTCTATGGCATAGAGCATATGTGCTCTAGATGCCTGGTGCACTCCTTGGCTTCCCGCCACTCTCTGCATGGTAAAAAATACAGTCCATAGAGGTCCATCCATCACTACTTTTATGGGTATTTTCTTCCCCGATGTCCTTGTCCCAGGAATACAGTGACGGTCTATCAACTCCTATGTAGTGATATCCCCTCGGTGGGAACCAGTCAGCGAGATGGGAGCACCCCGTCTCGAAAGTCCATTCAAGAAGTAGATGTCCTCTACCTCCACTATCAAAATGTGAACACCAACCTCGAAGTATTGTTGCTCCGGATTCCACATCCAAAGTATGTGCTCTAGCAATCGCTCGTGTGATACCATACTAGGTGTGCGAATTTTTTTTAAAAGTCTGCAGTCTCTCAATGCGGCTATGCAACCCGCATTTCACTCGTCGAAGGTGTCGTCATTATCATGTTGTCTCTCTTTCCATATGACCATTTTTTATCAGCAAGAACCTGTCAAAAACAATCACAAGACTTGTTAAAATCATTCTTAATCATCCAAATCAATTGAAATGAGCTAGTTTGTCTTGTGTGACTATTTTTATTTCTCCACGGCCGACACCTCCTATGCCCCGTTGAGGACAAGCGGTGGCACCTCCTGTGCGCTATGTTTTCAACACGGTTCTAGCGAGGTACTACTTATCCTGCAAGGGATAAGAGTGGTGCCTGCTCCCATGATTTTAGGGCTTGCCATGCAAGCCCAAGACACCATTAAAAATCAAAATTGAAGACATAATATGAAAGAGTAGGGTCTAGGCTATTACCTGGAACTGATGGTGCTCAAATCCTACGGTGAAAGCTCCCAATATCACCAACTAAAAATCTAGCCAGGAAAATGCTCCAAATGCTTTCCACTATAAGTAAATAGTAAAATGTTTTAATTTTTCACTATTTACATGGCTTTTATACACATTTTTGGGTTTGACATGCTATAGTTTTGTTTTAAAATCGTTTATTACTCAAAATCAATCAGTTGTAACCCTTTAATGTCAGTTATTGGCGCATTTAACACTTGTTTTTGAGTCATTGCGGGATAGAAGAACAGTAGCAGTAAAGTTTTGGGAGTTCGTTTTTTACTTTTTCGTACTACCATAAAACAAAAAAAGTCATTGAGCGTTTGTTGCGACACTTTGGTCACGCTCTCGAAACTTAGTATCAAAGGTCCGAGTCCATTTCTGATTCTTTTCAGACTCACTGAAATCTATCATTGTGAAAAGAGACCTAATGGAGTCTTCTTGTCTTCTTGTCTTCTTCATGCTCATTAAATCATTTGAAGAGTCGTCTCTCCGATGGTAGGTTATCTCTTTTTCGGTTCAAATAGACTATTTACAAAAAAGGAACACTCTAGCCAATCATGACTGGAAGAGTTCTCTAAGGTATTATTTTATACTTTTTCAGGCCTTAGGAACTAAATCATACAAAAAAGGACCCTTTGGAGTCTTCTTCCGTGGTTGCTCAGACTCTCTAAACATGAACGATACCGAGTTTTCTTTCATTGGACTCGTTAAATTAAACATTGAGAGACCCTTTTTGGGGAACGAACCCCTCCTCTCTCAGGTTCGTAAAACATATGAGTTTGGACTTGTCTTCGGATGAGCTCTACCGAGTGTTTGTTACCCTCTTTGAACTCATAAAACCGAAAAGAGGCACTCATCAATCATGATGGGGGAAATGGGAAGGGAATCATTTTGTAAATAAATGGCAATAGTTTGTCTTTACCTTTGAACATGGAACCTATCTGCATATCATTTCAGTCAATTGGGTATTCAGCTAGTCTCCATGACAATCCACTTTCATGAGTCATGACGCTCCTTTGAGTCTTTGAAAAGAATGCATTGTCCACTTTCGCACTGTGTGTTTGTCTGGTTTAGTCATGCTTCCAAGTATTTTGTCGTGCCGCCTGATGTTCAAAGGGAAGTTGAAGAAGTTTACCTCTACAGTCAAAATAGTCTCTGTGTTAGTATTTTTGAGTCAGTCTTGTGGTTACTACATTCACATCATTCCAGAACTATGTTCCAAGTTTCATGTCATCGATGTGGGACTCATCATGGCCCTCCTTCGACGAGAGTATTCTCGTCGACATCAGCTCATAATCCGGGAAATAGTCTTAGAAACAAATCTTAGTACCTTGAGATCTGTATGCCTTAATGACAGATTCTCTCACTCTCAACATAGGTTCACATCATTGAACTTTGATCGATAGAATCGACTCCGTGTTCAACATCAGGACATCTATTCACGCTCAGTAGATTGTATTAGGGTACCTTTGGAATCATTGACATCAATGGTGATCTCCCTTGCACTTGTTAACGGTTCACATCATTGGCCGGTAATCAAATGGTTTCTACCATGTTCGACTTTAGATCATTGAAATCACATGGATAGAATCGTACTATGTGGAAGACGAGATGAAGACCCTGGGTATTTGTTTAGTGCTCATTGCTTTCCCCAAGTTGCGATGGATTTTTGTATATCTAGCATTGATCCACATTTGTATGGTCATGGCTATGCTCAAATTTGCGTCTGTATGACATAGATCTGCATTGTATGTCCAGTAGCTATGTCCAAATTTGAGTCCTCTATCACATGGATCTATGCTGTATTCTAGTAGCCATGCTTGTTTATTCCTCTCATGGATCTGCCTTGTATTGGTCCGCAGCCATGATTTGGTTACATATGTCTATGAGTCAAATATATTGACGTACTACAGATGCCTACTGGACGACATTCTCCGACCGAGCTGACATTTTCACCTCTAAGTGACAACTTGTTCTCTCAAATCTCTCACTGATCGTATCCCTCTAAGTCTCATGCTTTAGGGGGCATTCTATTATACCCAAATCATGTCACCACCATGCGATAAGACCGTTAACTTCCATGTTTGCCCTTAATCCCAGGAATTAGAGTGGAAATTTGCTCTATTTGACAGTTTTACTTGGAAAAACCCAGCACCGCGCTTTCCTTGTGGCCCATGAGCGGTACCTTGCTTAGTGCCGCCTGTATCATGTTTTCAAGAAGCGGTGCCACCACCTATGGTCTTTGGTCCAAAATCATTTCTCATTTAAACTACTATGTCATAAGAGAATAAATGCGGTACCCTGGGTAAAATGGGAAAAAGAGAAGTTTCTCGAGGCTTCTAGGTCATGAACCTCATGTCCTCCCTTATCCCTATCATCATGGGTTAGTTTGAGCTCGAGATCCCACATGGTAGGATCTTGGAGCCACCTCACCCGTAATTCTCTCAACTATCCCTATCCATTGAGCCTTATAAATACAAGCTCATGACCATAGTTGAGGGGGAGAACTATAGAGGTATTGTTATGTTGTTGGATTGACTACCTAGTCCAAATCATTGGAGAGCATAGACAGTAAAGTTGGAGCTTATGGAGATGAAGTGTTTGTCGTGTGGAGGGGTTTTTTGACACTAAGGCAATGGTTGTAAGCTTCTCCATACTTTCTTAATGCAAAGCTGTTTTTTGTCCCACATTACTGTTGTTTTGATTTCACATGTACATGTTGTTAGATTCCTTAGTCACTAACATGGATAAGTAGATGATTTTCTGGTAGCTTTGAGGTGTTTTCATGTTTGATCTGTTTGTAGGTACACAGGTTCACAATCGAAGTAGCATTCCAAGTGTCTACAACATTCAGGGAAGATGTTCATCCTTTGTCGTTCACTCATTTGTTCTGGATTTGAACAACTCAGACCAAAGGAACAACTTCTGTCCACAGAAGGTGCAATATTCCTGATTACAAATATTTCCACAAATTTAGTAGGAAATTCTGGTGGAGTGGTCATTGGGATTCCTAGTGTACCTTCTGCTTCTACTTCCTTCGCACACACTACTCAGAGTGGCCTATAGGATCCTCATCATTTGTCTAGGGTTTTCCTTGGAATTGGGGGGCACATTCCCCCATCTGCTCCATATGTAGGTCCAACACTTGCGTATGTAGGGGTGCAGTTCAAAATCCCTAATCCTTATGGTCAAGGTTTTCAAACTCTGGTTTCAGCTCCTTTCACAAGATCTCATTTCTCACTTTTTAACACAGGCATACCTACTCCTATGTTCCAAACCTTAGTTTCAACTGGGGCAACTCAAACCTCATACACTGCACCGCATGTGAACAATCCACTAGCTTATGGGTGGAATCCTTTCCAAAGCACTTCACAACCGGAAGCAGGGGGCAACCCCGCCTTCACATCTGGGAACATGGGGGAAAGTCCCTCTAATCCCCAAGCTGGTACTTTTCATGCTTTGGTTAGACCCAAGCTCCCTTTCCTCACAACTTTAAACTTGCCATACTTGTCGAAGCTAATGAATGACCCAGTGAGACATAACTCCTCCTGGCCACCCGTTCCTACCAAGCTTCCCTAGGATATCCCAAAATTCGAAGGCAAAGTTGGTGATGACCCCGGAGCTCACGTCACCACTTTCCACTTGTGGTGCTCTTCTAACTCACCGAATGATGACACGGTTCGTTTGAGATTGTTCCAAAGAACTTTGACTAGTACCACAGAAAAATGGCACATTGAACTGCCCTCTGTTGCATTTTATAGTTTTTGGGACTTGGCTAATGTTTTCCTTATTCACTTCCAACTTCATGTCTGGTATGATGTCGAGACAGACTTGTTGTCTACCTTTCAGCAGGAAAAGGCCACTCATATTTCGAATCACATCCAAGAGTGGAGAAGATGGAAGAGCCTTATTAAGGCCATTATTCCTCTCGATTTTTTACTAGAATGGTTCCTTAAATCCCTATTGCCATATGTATCTAAGGATGTATCTACTTCAGGAGTGACCAATGATGAAAAGGCTATCCTCAGGGCTCGGCAGCTAGATTTGATATATTCTTAGTCTGGGATTTTATATGAAATCATCCCCGATGCATCGAGGCCAATGCATAATGTAGAGAAACCTAAGCCTGGACCCCATGCCAATGGTGTCGTTGGTTCTGTGAAATATCCCACTGTAGAGTATTTGGCTAAATAGCTCCATGATTTGTCTATCAAACATTCTACGACGGAGGTAGAAAAGGCTTCCCCCTCACCCCAGAATGCAATTTTTTTTGCATAATCCTCTCTAAAGGGAAATCAGCAGCTTGGTGGGAAAAAGAAGAAAGGAAAGAAAGGTGAGGGAAACCAAACTTAAGCCAAAACCCACAAACAACGCTGATGGGGGAAAAAAATAAAAGAAGAAGGTGAAATTCCCATGTAAGTTGTGCCAAGAAGATCACCTGACCCATCAATGTTCCCTTATTGACCAAGCTCAAAAGCTGCTAAAAGGCCAATAACCGGCTGTCCTAAAGGATCATTTTACCCAAGGATAGAATTCAGCTTCAACTTCAAATGTAGCAGGGGGCACCCCAAATGCTCTTGACCCAAATTATATCACATGGTTCGATCCCAGACTTTACTCCAGACTAGGAACAAGAACTATGAGACTAAGGCTCCAGAGAAGGGTAAGTCTATAGGTGAAACTTCCAACCCTCTCACGATTGAAAAACCTGTCGAACCTATGCCCAAGATATCGAAAGGTGTCTTCAAGAAAACCTTCCACAATCCCAATGCGAGGGTTGCAGCAAACTACTCTACAGTTTAAGATTTATCCCAGACCCCTTGTGCAATGTCAGCTTTAGAGGTGTTACAGAGTTGTCCTGCCCAACGATATGTACTCTTAGAAGCCTTAGGTAGTATGTATTCATCGAGCCTCATGGCGAAGTTTAATTTTTTTGATGTCAAAATTCGCCTACCTTATCATGTGGCCTTATCAATAGATCTTATCCATGGCCAAAAAACCATTGGAAGGGCAGTTGTCGATGAGGGCACTTCCACATGTGTCATGTCCTTGTCTTGTTGGAAAGATCTTGGATCTCCAGAGCTAGTTCCATCGAACACCCTACTTACTGCTTTTGACGGAAGCTCATTTCATCCACATGGTATCCTACCGGATTTCGAAATAAAGTTGGTAGGGAAGGCAGTGTTTGTTGAGGTAGAGGTGATTGATGCACCTTTGGATTATAACTTGCTCTTGGGGAGAAGTTGAACTTATGCCATGTCTACTATTGCATCGGCCATACTTCGGGTAGTAGTGTTTCCACAAGAATGGAAGTTGGTTACAGTAGACCAACTCGATTTTACTCAAAAGGGATGCATGGAAACTAAAAAGTCCACCGTGCCATTGGTTGATCAGGTTAAACTTGCTTCAGAGAGATTAGGGGCTGGAATGTATGCATCATTGATGGGCACATTCGATTTTCTAGCTCCGATTAATTATTTAGGTTCTACTAGTGTAGAGAAGTCTATTGCAACGGTTGTTGATAGAAGAGATCCTTGGGTTCTTCCTTCCCACCATGAACCTGAAGTGCCCTTATCGGCAGCAGAAGTAGCTTATCAAGTTATCGTTCATACAATTTTTTATCCCATTCTGGTCCCTCTCACAGTCTCAGAGGAGCCGAAAGAATCCTATCTGCCTGCTTGGGCAGAGAACTCTTTGCATTCTAGAGACTGCTTAGATATGGTTTTGCCTTCTGATGAAGCCATTCTGGAAGCTATTTACGGACGAGATAAGATCTGCGAATATCTTCACCATTGATCCTATTTTCTTCTAGAGTTAAGCAGGATTGAGAGCCAAGAGTTCCATATGAGACTGGGAGGTGATGTTGATACACCTATTAATCCCTTACCTAGGGAAGGAAACTTTGCTAAGGGGAATATGACAAACATTTACGCTACTATTCCTATCAACATCTCTGCAAATGCAAACGTTGTGGAAAATGTACACATCGATGCAAACTGTTCTCCGTAGGAGATTGCAATCTATACAGCCTTGTTTAAGGAATTCCGCGACGTGTTTTCTTGGTCATATGAGGAGATGCCAGGCATAGATCCATCAATAGTCAAGCATGAAATCCGAACATATCCTGATGCCAAACCCATTCAACAAAAACTTAGACCTGTCAATCCACGTAAAGTGACAGCTGTTAAGGCTGAAGTTGAAAAACTGTTGAAAGTTGGTTTCATTTACCCGATAGCTTTGAAGGAACGGGTATCCAACCCCGTTCCTATCAACAAAAAGCAAGGGAAAATACGTGTTTGTACTAACTTTCACGATCTAAACAAATCCTGACCTAACGATAACCACCCCACACCATTCATAGATCAAATCATTGATGCCTGTGTGGGGAGTGAAGTCTTTTCATTTATGGATGGTTTCTCCAAGTATAATCAAATTCAAATTAAACCGGAAGACCAATATAAAATAGCTTGCATTTGTCCTTGGGGTACATTTGTGTACAAGAAAATTCCTTTTGGATTGAAAAATGTAAGGGCTACCTTTCAGCAGGCAATGAATTTTTTCTTTCATGACATTAAATCTATTGTTGAACCCTACCTTGATGATCTGCCAGCACATTCTCGTAAGAGGATCGATCACCCAGATCACTTGCGTTTATTCTTCAAATGATGCCAATACTACAAAATTCACTTGAATCCCCACAAGTGCGTTTTCTGTGTTGACTCAGGGAGACTACTCAGATTCATTGTTTCCAACAAAGGAATTCAGGTGGATCCTTTGAAAGTTGAGCCCATAGTAAATCTGCCTCCTCCTCATTCCATCAGGCAGTTTCAAAGCCTGTAAGGGAATTCCAACTTCCTTCGATGTTTTATCATAAATTATGCCAAGATCACTAAAGTTTTCATGTGCCTGTTGAAGCAGGACACCCCATTTGTATGGGATGAAATCGCACAACTTGCATTCAAGGCATTAAAGAAAGCTTTGTTGTCGGCACCATTACTGCGCTCGCTAGATTACTCTCATGATTTTATATTGTATCTGGCCACATCTGAGTCGACCATAGGGGTAGTACTAGTCTATGAGGATGATAAGCTCCAAGAGCATGTCATCTACTATCTTAGACATGCTTTAGCTGGCCCTAAACTTAGGTATTCCCATGTCAAGAAGTTGGCATTAGCAACTGTGTATGTTGTTCAGGGGTTGCGTCACTACATCTTATTGAGGACCACGATGGTAGTGGCGGATGTTAATCCTTTCCAATATGTTTTGTCCAGACGGGTAGTTTGAGGCAAATTCAACAAATGGATAGTCATTATTTAGGAGTTTGACTTAGATTTCCAATCCACCAAATCCAAAAAATCCTTATTTTTTGCTGAGCTCATCGCAGAATTTCCGGTTGGGGAAGATGTAGCCATTGAAGAAGACTCATTCCCAGATGAGCACATCTTTTTGATTTCCACCTCTAACCCATGGTACAGAGATATACTTGTCTATCTATAGACTCTGAAGTACTCTACAGCCTTCTTGTGGGAAGAACGGTGCAAACTACCTCATTATTGGAGATACTTTCAATCGTAGGGGGGTAGATTTTGTTTTGCGTCGATGTCTTACCCATGAAGAAGCAGAGACTGTCCTAAATGATGCCCATAGTGGAGTGTGGGGGGGTCATTTATCTATGTTAGCAATGGCCCAGAAGATCTTACGTGCCGGTTATTTCTGGCCCACAATCTTTAAAGATTGTGTGGAAGCCGTGAAGCGTTGTCATCCTTGTCATCTTTACACTAGAAAGATGTGGTCGCATCCTGCTCCGTTATTTCTTGTCATCCCAGTGGGCCCCTTCACGAAGTGGGGTATAGATTACATGACGTGCAACCCAATCTCGGTTGGGGGGCACAAACATATCATTGTCCCTGTAGATTATTTCACGAAGTGGGAAAAGGCAATGCCCACCTATAAAGCTAACAGGGAAACTGCAACTTTTTTCATTTTCAACCAAATTATCACATGGCTAGGTATTCCTAAAGAGATTCTCACTGACCATGGTAGTCACTTCCAAAATAGTATGATGACTGAATTGACCATTATGCTAGGGTTTAAACAAGAACATTCGTCTTCTTTCTACCCTCAAGCGATTGGTCAAGTCAAGTTTGTAAATAAAACCTTGAAGACTATTCTCAAGCGCACTATTAATGCAACCCATTCCATTTGGCACATCATGTTGTATCCTGCACTTTGGGCTTATCGGACCAATGTGAAAACTGCTACAGGGTTCTCTCCTTTCCAAATCGTTCACGAGGTGGAAGCAGTAACCCCGATTGAATGTGAAATCTCGTCTTTAAAGATTGATATTCATGTGTTACCTGATACGACTAAGCTTGAAGAACGTTTGTTACACTTAGAACATTTAGATGAACAACGTAGAGATGCGCTGGAAGCAAATGAGGCTCATAAAAATAGGGTAAAAAATCAATATGATAAATCGGTCAAACCTTGGATTTTTTATGAAGGGGAGCTTGTCTTGCTCTGGGATCAAGACAAAGAACCCCTGGGGCAGGGAAATCCAGGTCTATGTGGTTAGGACCTTATGTCATGTCAAATGTTTTGAAGAAAGGTGCATATGAATTCACTGATTTCGAGGGGAATAAGCTACCCGATCCTAGAAATGGACTCTACTTGAAAAAGTATTATGATTAGGCTTAGCACTTTTTCCTGTATTTTTATTGTATGTAACTTTATGTACAATAGTTCATCGGTTTGTGTTCTTATACCATCAGTTGGTTGTTATAGATGTCTTCCAAGTGGTTTGTAGGTTTCACAGATGGCGCTAGTCACCACACTTGTAACCTGGCTTCAGCCGCATGGGTTATTTACTCACCCTCGGGACAGCGTTGCCTCTAGAGGTGCTTGCCTAGGTCCTACAACCAATAATGTGGCCGAATACAGGGTTGTCATTGAGCTTTCATGGGATGCTTTGTCACGTGGCATCAGCTAGCTGGAAGTCAGACTTGACTCTCAATTGGTGGTTTCCCAACTCAATCAAGCTTATCAGGTGCAGAACCCTATTTTACTACGTCATTTTATGCAAGTTAGGTTATTGGAAATAAATTTTGAGTTTATTACATTCAATCATATTCCAAGAAATCAAAATTCATTAACTAATGCATCTGCTAATTATATCTTGGACTGGAACTTAACACATTTTTCATAAAAATATACAACAGATACATTACAAAACACATGTAAATAAAACCGACAATATATACATATATGTGTGTGTGTGTGTGTGTATGAATATCTGTCCATATATATAGGTCGAGTTTTGATCCTCAGATCTAGTCATAACTGTATAATATACAAAAATTATACAAAAAATGGGTCGAAGTCCATAAAATGCTCCTAGGTCTAAGCTTGACCACCGTGGTCATCGTGACCACCCTGGTCCCCTTGATCATCCTGCTCTCAGGCTTCTTCAGCTTCCTTAGCTGCAACAACCTCAGCGGCATCGATGTGCATAAGCACTGCTCTAGCTACCCGCCTCATAAGGCGTATCCATACAGGTGGTATACCAACCACTAGTTCTTGCATAATGGCAGGGATCTGTTCAATGCGTAAAGTAGGTACTCTTTGGGTAAGCCTGGCCAACTTCCCCTCAAGAACCCTAATCAAGCCATGATCCTCTCCTGCCATAGGATGCACATACATACGTGGATTCCCAACAGGGCAGACTGGTCCAATATCTGCATTTTAAAATTTTATAGGATTAAAAACTCTTATACATATGTATATATCTTTATGATTAAAAATTCATAAAAATTTAAAAAACTTGAAAACAAAAATACCTGACTCTCCCCATGCTCCTCCGGGAGGGAGGACAAGGTCGTTGTCACCTCGGAAATATATCCCAGCATATGGAAACTACTCCAATGCTGGTAGTTATCGCTCCCACCATAAGTAGAAGTCATCATCGTATACACTCTGAACCGATCCACCGCCTCCCTGGTGGAGGAATATTTCCCCCCATCTACTCAGTCTAGGATGACGGGGAGAAGAAACTCGTAGAGGTACTGTAGGACTCAAACCGGGCACCCTCTCAAAGAAAAAGGCCACCAATATACTAGAATAACCAAAGTTTTTCCGTCGGCCTCTTTTGCAGTTAGAGAGTTGCTTCTTCATTATCGGGATTACTCCCGAACACCAGTGAAATAGGGCTCCCTATAGACATTCCACTGCAAGTCTCATTTGGTTTCAAGTTGCAAGATGAAGAGATGATGACCCTGCAACCCTCACTATAGTGCTTTCCAACACCTATAATGGCAAGCTGCGGATATGAACAATAGGGATGCAACTACCCCTCTTTTGAGTATCGGGCACACAATATGTATCAATGTAGTTCTGCACACTTAGAAGGTCACTGCCTCTACTGGCACCTTCCAAGTTGACCGAAGTTCCTCATCCTGACAAACCAGAGATAAAATAGATGTCTTCCAAGGTAATCTCTAGAAATTCACCTTGTAGGTCAAATGCACCAAGATCATGATCCCAGTAGTTTATCAAAAACTCTAGTAAGCGGACATTGGATCGCATAGGTGAGGTACAAAATAATTTAAGCAACCCACTTTGCCACAAAGCATTTACCGTGGGGGCACTTTGAAGAGCATCTTGGTCCATGTCTTCATGCTCCCTCTCCCTCCACTCCAATACCATATTTCAATCTGTTAACAAGCCCAAAATCAAACATTAAATTCATACAAAAACTTTTGATTTTGGCCCTACATAGCTTTTTTGTATATTGCGCAGTGTATGCGAGTGTTCTTTGGACATGTTGCGTATCATACGTGACTTGCTCTCGAGCAACCCATGTGTATGCGCCTATTTACATACCAGACCCGCGTACACAGCATAACTGCCTTTTAAACGGTTGAAAACATCAAATTTTTTGCCTAAAATTAAAATTTGCTTGGATAAGATGAAAGAGCATGGAGAGTAGATTTACCTGGCACTTGCGGTTTTCAGAATCATCCACCGAGTTTCCCACATTGAGCAATTGAAGGCAGAGGTAAAACTTGTCTATATTGGGTAAAAATGTCAAATGGTGAGTTTTGATTTATATTTTGAACTATTTATAGAAATATTATTTCAAAAGTGGGTTTTAACCTATAGTTCTTATTTTTTATAAAAAATCAAACTAATACCATGTCTTTTTTCTTCAATGAAACAGGTCTAAGGTCACTTGAAGTTGTTTTTCACTCATATAGGCTAGGATTTTGGTCATTCATATGCTTTTTTGCATTTATTTATAATCCATCTTAACCCCAGAATTACTACTTTAACCACTGACTATGGTATTTTAACCATTAGTACCTTGTCTATGCCATTGTTCTTCCGTGGATAGGGCTTTCATCACATGAGTACCCGAGATTAGAAAACATTTATTGTCTTTTGGTACTCATGCCACATTTGTCATAGGGTCAAGGGAGTCTCCTTAGCTATTTTTCATGCCAAATTGAGCCTCATTTTGGTCTCTTTTTACAAGCTATCCTTTTTAAAGACTCCCTGCCCTTATGGAGTTTCTTTAGCCCCAAGTATAACTCCTCAAAACAGACTTGACTGTTGAGTAAACGTGTCCATTCATACTCGTTAAGAATGTGTGAATGGGCATCCACATTGGTGGTAGGTTATCTCTTTCTCGAACCATGTGGAATAATACGAAAAAGGATCACTCTCTTTTCTACGGAATTGAGAAGATTATTCTCAGGCATAGGTTTATCACTTTTCCAGACCTGAGGGACTAAATTTACAGAAAAGGAATGCCCTATATGAGCTTAGTTTTCTCTTTTTCGTGCTCTAGAACTAAACATGAAAAAGATTTCGAGTTTACTTTATGTCTTTGTCATGCTCGTTAAACACTAAGAACAAAGCATCAAGTTTACTATTGTAAGCCCCATTCCTCGTACTCAAATGGATCTTTTTGAGTGATCTTGCTTTCCTTCACACTCGTAAAACTCAAGCTATATGCTGCTCTTGAAGGAGCATTGTGTAGGTGGTAATTTAACCTTTTTCGGACCTCCCTGACTAAGTATGAAAAAGGTTCACCTTTTCTTCTACGGAAGTTGAGAGAGTTCTTCTGTGGTATGTTTTATACTTTTTCGGCCTCAGGAGACTAAATTGGATGAAAAAGGACCCCCCTGGAGTCTTCTTTGGATTTTTCAGACTCTCTAAACATGAAAACACCAAGTGAGCATGTACTAGTTTGGGCTCATAAAATCCACGAATCGGTAACATTATCAAGCATTATTCCCTCTTCTCTTCAAGCTTATCAAAAATGAAGAGAGACTCGAGTTGACTTTCCTAGACTCGTTAAAATTTAACATGAAAGATAAGGAAGAATTTTTCTTTTGATTCTCAGTTGGTGGCAACATGTCATCCTTAAACATAGCACTCTCTATACTTTTCGATACTCATGTCTTAGTTTTCACTTTCAGTTCAGCTACCACTTCGAGTTTCTTACTCCCCAACTTGTCCGTTATACCTGGGGAATCTGATCATGTCTCCTACATGATAGATAAGTCTAGTTGTACTACCTGTAAATTTAAAAGCTACATTGGGTCATCTTTTTGTTGTGCTCATTGTTCAAGGATTTATCCCTGCATCTAATCTTTATCTTGATCCCGTCATTGTCCTATCTGATATTAGTTGTGTCTCCCTTCCTTTATCTAGTTCCTAGTCACTCTTATGGTCCATTGGAGGATCTATTGCCTTCCTCATCACAGTATGGTTTCTTATTATCACTTCCTAACGATGAAGACCTAGAGTTTTGACGATGGTACCTCAGGATTCACTTTCACTATTGGTGAATTTCTTTTCTTCAGTTGTCAATTATCATCTATTGGTTGACAATCTGTTGAATCCTATCCATGTTCGACTTCGACACATCTATTCACATGGCCTATATTGTACTCATTCTTTTGGATTTTTGACAAATACCTTAGGTTCATATCTATAACCTAAGTTGCGCGAGACTATGTTGTGTTCACTTACACAGTTCCCAGAACTTTGAAGACTCGTCATTATTGTATATTGTGGCTTCGATCCACCTTTGTAATATATACGGTCTTGAACCCGTATCATATGATGTACTCAAATATTGTAAAGGAGCTAGTGTTCCAGTATATTGAACATGGCATCCTCAGATATGATTTTGTATATGAAATTGCTATGTATTTGTTTCAGGTACTTCCTCTGCTTCATTGGACTTCTGAGTTTTCCAAGATAATGATTTTAATGTATTTCGGCCATCGCTTCCCTCTGGCCTCACACATTAGGGGGCATCTCTTATCAACCCAAATGGCACTTCTCCGTCCGAGTGCCGACATTCTTCATGTTGGTACACAAAAGGACAAATTAGGATTGAAGTGGCCAAAACACTATAGATGGGCATGACCTGGGATGCATTACCCTCAAACTAGATTTATATATATATTTTCTAAGTGTTGAGTTTCATACGTGACTATCTGCATTGCAACTTCTGTACCGTATGCGAGTATTTGCATTGCAACCCGTGTACACTTGCATACACGGGTTTCCTTCGAGCAACTCATGTGTCATACGTGGGTTTCCTATATTAATAGTCGCGTACACCTTGTTTTGACTTTAAAAAATATAAAACACGATTAGATGAGATTAGTTGGGCCTTAATCCATAACTATCCCAACTATCTCAACCATCCCAACCTTCAAAACTACTCTATTTCCCAAAGTATAAATAGAGGCCTTGGGGTGTGGACTAATCAATCAATTTTGGAGAGCAAAGTTATGTTGGTGTTATATCTTCAGAATCTTGGAGCAGCAAAACTCATATTCCTTTGGTTGCAGAGGAGTCCTTGTCTCAGAAGCCGGATTGTACTCTTATCTCATTCATCGATTGTTAATAAAGAGAAATTTTCTTCCAGTTTTGTGTTGAGTCTATTTCATGTATTTTGGTTAATGAATATATTTGATTAAATTTTTTATATACTATTCATCTAAACTCTGATATATATATGCATGAGATATTACTTGAAGGATTTACTCTTTACAGGTGAAGAGATGCATCCCTGGAAGCTTTAGAGAGAAGAGGAGCGGGAGAAGATCAAGCTTGGATCAACCGTCGGTAATCGGGTAAGTCAAGAATTTATTCCTATTCCCTTTCCATTCTTTGGTAAAGCTGATTGTCTGCAAGTTAGTAGTAATTCGGTAACCCCAGACCCTAGGTTACAAGGGTGTTTTATCCTAAACAACACTATGTCCAAAAAAATTGTGCATCCTTCATCAGTGAAGTAAATAAAGGGGATGCTAATTAGAAAAAAAACTATAAATCACCTATAATAGCCAGCATTTCCTCTTTTTGCAACCCAGGAATAGGTATATTTGCAATTACCTGTATCTTAGCCGGATCTACTTGGATTCCTACAACAGAGATAAAATTCCCAAGAACTATACCCTCGCCCATCATCATATGACATTTCTTAGTGCTCAGGGATAGGTGTGTTTGTTCACAACATTTTAGAACTTTTTCCAAATTTCTTATAGCTTCATCAAAACTACTACCATACGTGGTGAAGTCATCCATAAAAACTTCCATGCAACCATTTACCATCTCAGAGAAAATTCCAATTACAGCTCACTGAAATGTAGTTGGCGCATTACACAACCCAAAAGGAAGCACCCTATATGCAAAGGTGCCCTAAGGATAAGTGAAGATGTTTTTTATCCTGATCTTCAGGGGAATCTGGATCTGATTATACCCGCTAAAACCATCCAAGAAAGAAAAGAATCTTTTTCCAGACAAAGTATCTAAAACCCAATCGATAAATGGTAAAGGAAAGTGATCTTTATGTGTTGCTTTACTCAATTATTTGTAATCTACATATATTCACCATTTCCCATTTTTCTTCGGTATGATCACTTGTGGTGATACCCACTCACTATCTGAAATAGGATAAATAAAACCTGCCTCCAAAAGTTTCTGGATTTCTTCCTTCACAATGTCTCTTATGTTTGGGTTCATTCTGCGTTGAGATTGGCGTACGGGTTTAGAATCATTCTTGATATAAATGTGGTGAGTACACATTCCTGAGGGGATACCCCTCATGTCTGTATATTCCCAAGCAAAGACCTCCTTATGTCGTTTCAGCAATGTAACCAGTCGCTCTAGTTCATCGGTCTGGATATTAGGATTAATATTCAATGTTTTCCTTGGTTCGATTTCTACTAGAATACTCTTTGAATTTTCAATTACTGGGACTATCTCAGTGTTACTGACTAAGCTTTCTTATGTAAGTTCTTCTTGTTCCTGTTATTTTAAGGTGTTTTTCAATATTTGATATGCTTGTCTGGTGACAGACATAGGATCACTAATAAAACTTCAAATGGTGTCATATTCAGTCTCATTTTTGAAATTCGAGGCCCTCCCAATTGTCAGTAATGGCTGAGTATCTTCCTCCTCCTCCAAATCCATCCATAATGGAATTTTGGCATCTGAGCTTGGTCAAGATGGAGGATATCAGGTTAGGTTTTTTATGTAAGTTCCATCAGAAATCGTCATGGATCCTGACCTGCAGCTAATACATGCATATGTTGTGGCTAGCCATGGTCTTCCTAAGATTAATGGGTGTCCTCCCAGCTGGGACTTAGGTTGTAAAACAACAAAGTATGCAAGGTACTCCCATGAGTCAATGGAGACTACCTGGTCGTCCAGGATTCCTTCAGGTTTGATAGTAGAACTGTCAGCCATATCTAATATGGTAGTGGTAGGCATGAGATTAGCGAGTCCTAATTTCTTTACAGTCTCAATGGTCATAACGTTTATTGAAGCGCCTAAATCAACCAAAACGTCAGGATATGGGTATGCCCAATATATACTGTAACATTAGGGTTACCTGGGTCATCATATTTAGCCAGTGTAGACCTTCCCATCATAAGTTCAAATAACTTCCCAACTACATGCACTGTAGGAGGATCCTTAGGCTTCCTTATTGGTTTTTTCACAACCAAATATCTAACATTATTGGCATAGATAGGTACATCATGTAGGGATTGTAATAGTGTAATCTTCACATAAAGATTTTTCAATTCTCCTATAAGGTTGAAACGAGGTTGTTCCACTACTTTCTGCAAGGCTAATCATTTAGGATACGTTGGGTTCTCTCAAAAACTGTGTAGGTTGAGTCTTAGTATGTGTCTCTGCAAGTGTCTCAACTAGTGTTTCATCATGTGTTTCAGCTGGTGTCTCAACATGTGTTTCAATTGGTGTTTCAGCTGGTAGTTCTAGCATTCTCAATAATGGGGATTGTTGTACTGAATGAATTTTCAAATCGTCGATTCATTCCTTATTCATTCACAAAGGATGGAACATCCAATGAAAATCGGTTCCACTACGCTCCCTAATCATAATGTTAAATCATTGCAAGAGAGAGGGGAAATGGAATAAGCTGGCATACTAGAGGTTTTGAATTGTTGCACTCCCTTATTAAAGGATTGGGTTTAGGTTGAGCAAGCAGTTGAGGATAGAGTAGTGCACCTATTGGTGTAACATTATTAGGGATTTGTAGTTGTGGTTGTTGATACTGCAGATAAGGTTCCTAATTATAGGGAAACTGGTTTCTAGGATAAGGGTTTCTACAACTCGGATACCAAGGGGCTTGTTGGCTTGAGTGTGGTTCCCATGAAGTCCAGGGGTTCAAATATTGTATTGCGGGTTGCGAAGGTGGGTGCCACTATGTATTAGGATATGATTATTATGGAGGAAAATGATTATTAACATTATTCCAAGAATTGAAAGGTGTAGGGTCTGAATTTATACCTAGAATCGGAGGTTGCCACGAATTCTTTTGCGAGATTAAGAAGGCTTTCTTCGTGTTCATAGTGGATGCTTGAAACACTACTTTGACCTTTGGAAGCGAAGGGTGATATTTAGTGTCATGTTCCAAATCGCACAGACCACATACCTCCACTTTGTCAAGAGGGAATTCCCTCAGTTAGTGCTTCTCTCTGCACATAGGGACAAATACCCCAAGTACCAACTCTTTGGCCGCTTGTTTCTGATTTTCTCTCATGACATCCAACTACGAGGAAATGGAACTCATCATGTCAGTTTTAAAATTTTTAAGAAGATTACCTATTTCTGCTCGAGTAGCCCCTCCACTTGCTGAATTTTGTGCTCATGTAAATAAGTAAATTTCTTGTACTGGTTTTGAAAGTCCCTATGAAGTATTTCTGGCATAAGTCCACAATATGATTGAAAGGTTCTTTGGAGATCTCTCCATTCCCTAATAAATTAAGCATGTCAAGGAATTCTTCTCTTATCCCATGCAACAAAATGATTTTGAGGACATCCCTTCCAATATTAGTATGGCTTGATCTCTGCACATTATACAGAAGCCTTTCTACAAAATCCTCCAAACTTTTATCATCTTGTTGCACCATCTTAAATAGTTCTTCTCTCTTATCCTTTGTTCTACAATATTCTTAGTACTTCGCAAGAAATACCTATTTCATCTGATCCCACATTGTAACCATTTCACCACCTAAACTTATAAACCATCATAAGGAATTACCTTTCAAGATGGCAAGAAATAATTTCAATTTCTTCTCACTATAGATGTAGTCGTAGCTTCGACAGAGAATATCAAACTCGAAGAGGAATTCTTCTGGATCCTCAGTAGACTTACCATGGAAGTTCGGTAGTACCAAAGGTGAAATAGTTTTCTTCGGGGCCTGTCCAGTTGTCTATCGAATAGGGAACTGAAGTGTAGAGACTATCTCCTCATGCTGAATGTCACCATTATTGTTATCAATGTCCCCTACTACTTCTTCACGATCAGCATGATGACGCTTGTTATTCATGTTTTCCTCTTCCTCTTACTTCTCTTTCTTCTTCTGATCTTCAAAATCTTGTCGAAATTACAGCCATTATTCTTTATTAACCTCCTTCTCGTTGATCCGATAGACCTCCTATGGTCCACCTACCCCCACATAACTTCCCCTATCCTCTGTAGTTCACTCTGCAGGTATACTAGATGAGGTGGTAGCTTCTATCGGTCTCTCCATAGTTGATACTAATGACTCCAACCTAGGAGGAACAGGGCTTCTTCCTATGGAAGATGGTCAACGATATGGGCTATAGTAGAAGAATCATCCCTGGCAATTAGTTCATCAATGAATGTCTATATTCCTAGGCCTGGGTTATAGCCACGCCCTCTTCAACCTGAAACATTAATGATTCTAGTGGTTTCCCATTGATTTCTTCTTGTATTCATGCAAGCTTAAATAATCATAGTTGATCCTCAGGGTAGGAACCTGTTCGGTCTGTTGAAGGATGTGCAGCTCTTCACTGCATCATATCACCCCTACACCCAGAAAAATCAAAATTGCTAAATAAATTGAACCAACCAACTACTAACTATGTCTATCAATTACCTTCCCCGACAACGACGCCAAAATGTTGGTCAATCTATATACTCATTAATTTTCGTAACAAGCAGAGTGCTCAATATAAATTGTCAACCCAGGGAAGTTTGTTTATTCCAAAGGTAACTAACAAAATATATGCATAAACATTTCAGTAGTTGATTAATGAAATGCAAATCATTCAATCCTAATCACGGCTCAGTCAACTCAGCTTTCTGTAAAAGACAATTTAAATTATCAATCTAAGAACTTAAAGGACTTCTAATTCCTACAATATCAATCTTGAAATTTATGGTCTAAGAATGAATCAATCTAGAATTACTTTTGCAAGAAGTTAAATCCTATTTTACCAGACCAGAACAATCACAAACCACCAATCAAAACAACCAATTCGTAAAAGCAGTGATCTATCTAATTTAGTAAACTCTAAGAAAGATAAATGACAATAATACACAGGAGCTAAGCATGGTTGTAACATCTACGACTAGTTAAAACAATTTGCATAAAGAAAAGGATTATCCTACACAGTCGACTATAGCACCACTATATTACAACAAGCCAAAGGAAAATATGATAATGCAATTATTTAATAAATGTTGTTGCAGATGTCTATAGATGCATCCAACTAAAATCCCACACCAAACAGATACAACTAAGCTAAAGCATATACTACTACCAGCAACTCTGTAAGAAGGCGGGCCTTAGCCTTCGAACAAAGATGTTGTTGAAGGCTTAATAAGATCTACAACAAAACAATGTTGAGAATTGTTGCTCCTTTATTAAAATGATCAAAGTACAGTTACAGTATCATCTGCTATGACTTCTTTCAAATTGCCAACCCCTGGCTTCAATTACCTGTTCATACTTATAAAAAAATGGAACAGTTCAGTTACATTAATATCGGGCAGCCATGAAGATCTACGATCTTCAGGCTGCCAAATTAAACACGAACAATTGTGGCTATTATTACATTACATAAAATCAGTTCATGATAATGAATGAACTTTTAATTTGAATTGTTCCACAGGTCGAATGTGTTCCAACTAATGAGGAAATATGCTTAGGCATTTTTAGCTAGATGCTTGGAAGGACATCTGAGCTTCTCTCATCAATGACTTAGTCTATATCATCAAACAGGAAACCAATGCTAAGTATTACTCACCTCCGAATGCAGCGAGATGTTACACTTGTGACAACTGGAGATTTTGAACCTTTCTTATAAACCAATAACAAATCAGCATGAATGAAAGATAAAGTTCATAATCATAAGTAAAATCAAGCATTAATGAAAAAAGTAATAATGATTTATACCTTAGGAATCCATGCTTGTTCTTTTGGAAAAGGTAAGGACTTGGCTATAAATAAAAGGAAAAACCAGGGACAAAGGGTTAAACAAGATAAGGCAAAAAGAGTATTCCTGGCACCCAACAATACCCTGGATGCAAATACCTTATCATATACCATTCAAGAATATCTCTTAAGGGGCATTCCCTAAAGGCTATAAATATCAATACTTATGCAACAAACACCCTTCTTAGTTGGATGTGATTATTTTCGATGAATTGTTTAGTAGTCACTAGTTATAAAGATATATCAATAGAAACTTATCTTGTGCACACATAAACTATCATAGAACATCAAGTCGGTTCCTTTTATATTAATAAATTACCTGCTTTATGGAAATTGATGAGAATATCCTGGTTTTTAGGACCATATTCAGCTCTTTTGAGCATGTTTTTGAGGTCTTCCTCTCAGTGTGGACCCCCTGGCCACATGTATGTGTTTCTTTCAGGTTTGTTCAGGGTTATTTACCCTTGATATGCAGTTGTCTATTACTAGAAAGTGCTTCCTTTTAGAATGCTGAACAGAGTTTTATTGGCTCTCGATAGATGTGAGTGACCAGACAGTCCTCATCACATGATGAGACAGTTTTCTGATGAGATATTTGGTATTATGTGCCTTTCCTCCTGATGGGAATCTCTGGGTGGGAAGTCATGTTAAAGGCCACATGAGGTTGATGTATGTATTAATGTCTTTTGATTCAATTTGAATAACAAGGACAGGTTTTTTCCTCTTGAAAAAAAAATTAGTTTTAAAAGAGTTTAAGAAACACAAAATTGATCACGCCTATGAAGATTCAATCCTTCCTTTCTATCTAGAATAAGTTTATATGATCATACAATCCATAATGGCACATGGGTAGACTCATAATGAATCTCCTATTTCACGCCTCAGAATATCTCTATTTCAACATCATACATGATAAAGATAAACAAATTTTACATTATTGTTAACAAATATAATGCATAAATCGGATCCAATGATATTCTAATGGCATGTGAATGCATGACCATATCCTCAAACTCTCCCTACGTAATCACATTATTCACTAAGTGTGTTATTCTTGGAATAATTTTAATGATGGCTTGGATTAATAACAACATCCACCCTAATTTCCATGGAACTAATTTAATGATGGCTTGGATTAATAACAACGTCCACCCTAATTTCCATGGAACTAATTTGATGAACATGGAATCATCTTGAAGCATATAGGAGAAAATCCCATGTATTGGATCCTCTTATAGAAGCTCAAGTATATGATAAACGATGAGGTGGGTTACATGATCCCCTTGTAAGTTACATGACTTGTAATTCAAATTCGTTATATAATGGATTGTGTAGTTTTCTTTGAGGGTCATTGAAGTTGAGTTTACCAGTAGGTTCAAACCAAAAGAAATGTTCTACTAGTTTTGGATATTAGGCCCATCCTTAAGGANTCGAAATTTGAGTAAAAACACAGGGAGATATGTCAAAAATACGAACACAAAAAGTAGTTTTTTTCTTTCTTCCTCCAAAATTAATTAATATTATTTTATGATTTTAACCATTATTTTATTATTTTCCTTAGGAGGCCCATTTTAGACCCCAAAATTCCTCTAATTCGGACATATCATGTATATGCTATGAGGTTCATGGTTTTTTCTCTATTACATTTGAAGCCCCAATGAGATTGATAATTGTTGAAGCATATGCTATCGGTTCTTTGTTAGCTAGAAGTGGTGATACAAGTGTTTGAATAAAAATTGTGGCTATAAAACTAGGGCAAAATAGACTGAATGGAAAATAAATTATGAACTGATAAGTTATGAGGTTTAATATTCCACACATTAGAGGTGTTTTGATAAATTTATATTCTACCCTGGATCAAATAATCAAGATTTTAACGGATTTATGGAAATTATTGCGAAAGAATACCAATCCTTTGTGGCAACAACATCTCCAAACTATGGCCAAGATTGAACTCTGATGTTAAATTGAATCTCCAAACTATGGAAAAGATCAAACACTAATTTTAAATGAAATCCCCTATCCTCCATAGATCACCAATCCGATGAATCTTCAATTCATCCCAGTGGTTGACCAAATAGGGTTTTTTCCCAATTGTATGCACTTCATACTGGTCTGCTTTATTGACATAATTAAGTGTTGTTGTGGGTGGGATTAAATGCTTATTTTAAATTAATTGAATTTCACATTCTTTTCCCTTGAACCATATAGTCATAGTGCTTAGGGTGTCTATGGTTATAGTGTTTAGGGTTCAAAGTGTATTTTTAGCATTAGTTCCATATTCATGGTGTATTAAGGGATGTAATGTATTTGATTTAATATCATGTTAAGGGTTAAGTGTTAGTGCATGATTTTGACCAGGCTCATAGCGATTACAAGGATATTATGCCTACGGTCATAATGGTTAGTGGTTGGAGTGTATTAAAGGTTAGTGTTTTCAAAGTCATGATGTATTACGGGGTGATTGCATGAGGGGTCATAGGGTTAATGTGTTAGGAGTCAAAATCTATTATAGGGGTGATTACATCATGGGTCATAGTGGTTGAGAGTCATAATGTGTCAGGGCCTTAGTACATCAAGGTTCATAGTGGTTCATTGGAAATCTAAATATATTTGGGTACTAGCATCTAAGGGGTCATAATGTATTAAAGGGTAAGTGTATCAAGGGGATCGATTGTTCGATCCCATAGCATATTAAATGGTCAATGTATTAGGGTGTGAGTGTGAGCTCAAGGTTATTTTGTATTAAGGGGCTTAGTGGGTTCCATGTCATAGTGTATTGAGAGGGGTCATACATGACCATGGACATAAGAGATGAAGTTCATATATATGTGTTAGGGGATATTATGCCATTGGGGGTAACAAGGGGTTAATGAATATTGAGGGTTTAGTGTGTTCAGGGTCAAAGTGTATTATGTGTTTAATGTTGGTGAGGTCACATCATGGATCAAGTGGTGATATTTCCAAGGATCACAAGGATTACATGGTAGACAATGTCCTAAGTGATGATCATTAGGGGTTAATCTAGTAAATAGGTTTGAAGTTTGATCAAATTTATAATGTATTAGGGGGTGAGAATTGCAATGAGGTTTAGTGGTGTTCGGATTCATAGTGTATATAAAGGATTTAAAGTGTTTAAAATTAGTGTTATTAGGGAGTTATTGCATTTTAAGGTGTTAGTGTGAGGGATCTTAGTATTCATGGCTAATGTGTATTAAGGGGGTTATTTTTGTTATTCATAGTGTATCAAGGATGTGGTACATCATGGGTAATAGGATTTTGCAAGGGTTATAATGATTTAGGGGATAATTGCACCAAGGGTCATGAGTTTTATTGAACCAATAACTCACTTTTGTAGTTATTGTTGTAAATATTCTCTATTTTGTTGTTGATATTCCATTAACTTCATATCAAGCTTGGGGATTTGGTATTTTTGGTGCATGTAGCCCTCTCAAGGTTATAGCTTCTTTCATCTTCCTATGGCCAAGTAAAACATAACGTTTGATATTCTACATGTTTTCCTTTCAATATAGAGTGTGTTCTTTTAATTTATATATCTAGGTATGGTATTTAATCTTTGTTGGTGTATATGTAAACCTCTTCTTGAACAATATATACTTCTCTTTTACTTTTTTAAGTGTAGGTGTTTCCATTATTTCCAAAACAAAGAGGAGGGGATATTGTGCATTGTATTGTTTTTTTTTTTTTGAAAAGTTTGCATGTCTCTTGGGTTTGATATATGACATTATAAAATAATTAAATTTCAATAATGCTATCGTTTTATAATTTTTTAGCATACTAGTAGGCCACTTTATTTGACATGCACTCCTATCATATTTGGTTCCTAGATGGGAGGTGATAGATATGGAAATCCAAATGTAGCTAATAAGGTACTCATGAATTGAAAATCCCAAGATTAATCAATAAAAGCTACAAAACTTGCATTTCTTTCCCTTTTATTAGTGGAACAAGATCTCTTACATTGATAAGCTAAACAATCCCATTTGGGAAGTGGGTTTTCAATGGTTCTGGTTGATTCCTCACGGATTGATCAGAAATGCTCCACAAAATTTGACTCCTTGAAAGTAACGGGAATGGTGCATACTAACTTTCTCTTGGATTTCCTCTGCATTAAATGAAGGAACATCAATCATTGTGGATACGTAGCTATCCTCCAATATGTCCAATACCATTGCCTTCCATGTGTTGAAGTTGGAATTTCCCTCAAGATGGTCTTTATTTCAAACATAGATTGATGTCATAGATGCAATCGTTTGCTCAACACTTCAATATCTACATAGGATTTAGTTTATTGCACAAAACTAATCTCCTTCACACCATATGCTCTGATACCATGTTGATGTTTGAGAAAAATCGTAGAAGCTTGAACTTTAAAAATTTTGTTAATCAGTCACTACATATATGACTCTCATAACACAAATTATCCACATAAATAATTCAACCATAAGAAACAAGATATACCATGGGAAAACCTTCTAAACACAAAGGATGAAAAACACAGCTATTATTTGAGTATGATAGATAAATTTGCATAGAATGGTTTACAACACATAAGCATATTTCCCGATAAGAGATATCACCACATGGATAGAGATGATAGATCCAATGAAACCCTACAAAAAAAATTGTATGCAACTGTATTGAACTTTCCATATGTCTACCATATTAATAAAAAGCCAAAACCCTAGCATGCAGAAGGTAGTGCAGAAGATGCTCAATAAAAACACTAAGAGAACCACATAGTGCATTCACAAGGAGGATCTAACTATAACTCCCTCCATACAAACATTATCGCCATTCATTTCCTCAATTAGATTTAATTGAATGTTCATTGTCTTGAATTGAAAGTGAACTAGATTGAGCTAAATGCTAAATGACTTGAACTAAATGTTAACTTTCTTTAATTGAATGTAAAAGTTACTTAAACTGAATGTTTGAATTTACTTGAACTAAATGTTAACTGAATGTGAATTGAACTCAATCTTTAACTGGTTGTTGATCACTCAGTTAATAGGCTAACTTAAGTATCATCAGTGCTTCACTCTTAGTGCCATCCATACACAATTTCTATTATTAACTTTTGCATGGATCTCTTTAGTTAATCGATGCATGTTGATTGACGAACACTAAGCTCTTATTTACTTAATTGATTACAGTCATTAACAGTTCAATCGATTCTTTGACTGAGGGATTGATTGAGGCATTCATATTTTACTGAAGCTTTATAACTTGAGTTCACTCAGACATTTGCATGGGCGATTCGAATTCTCTTTCTCTATGCTTTATCTCATTATCATTAATTAATTAATGCATGGTCCATATGTGTATTATGTATCCATATTATCATATCATACTCAGAAGAATTATTCCATACATATTGATGATCATATATATTACCTCGAGCCATATAATAATATGCTAAAATAATTCACTCTAGGGGTAGCTAATCCCTGAAGGAGACTTATAACACTCAATGACCATGACTAGAAATATATCACATAGTATAACCACCTCAACAAATGGAGGTCCGCAGTCTTGATACAACACAAGAATTCAATCTTGATACAATACAAGATCATCTCCACAATTGGAGATTGATTCTCATAGTGTACCATCTATGAGAATCATTGACTTGATACAACACAAGTCTGGACTCGATACAACACAAGTCCGTATTCTTGATACAACCCAAGACCAATATTGATATTACTCACAAGAATCGGCTTGATATTACTCACAAGATCTACAATACAACTTCACCACCTCAATCATATGAGGATACTTAGGACTTTATACAACATAATGTCCTAACTTGATACCACACAAGTATTGAAGAATGACTCCCTATGTTGTACAATCAACATGTACAAATGGAGAAAAAGAAGTTTCGAGGAGATTCTAGAAAGAAGCCCTCGTGGATGGATATCCACTACTACTCGGGTGGATCTCAAGAAAATTCTTCACTAGATGGGATCTCACCCTAACCTTCTCCCTTTATCTCTCATCTCCCCTCTATCCCTCTTTTCCTATAAATACAAGCTCATTCCCATGGGTGATGGGGTAGACTGGACAATAGCTAGATGTTGAAGTAATTGTGATCCAAGTCATTCCTAGGTGCACGATAGGAAAATATTCGACTGAATGAGTCGAGCACTGTTATGGCAGAAGCAAAGAAAAAAAACAAGAAAAGTAGGAAATACACTATGTTGATAGAAAGTATGCACACAGACAATATGCAAGAATTTGAACCAATTTCCATTATTACTTCTTCTCTATGAAGGTTGGCTCCTTGTTACAATAATGTACATGTTTATATAGAATGTTGAGACACTTAGGTGACTACCCGTTACGTTCGGTTACAAGAATTTATAATGGTTCGAAAGTTCAACTGTCATAGATGACTGGAAGACAGAGACATTCTGTCAATGTTCGGCAGGTGTCGACAAGACATGTCAAGATGTTTTATGTCGAGTGTGAAACCTATCAAGGGTTGTTGAGGTAGGTTGTGTTGAGGTTTGGACTTGTCGAATCCGATTTTTAACTTGTCGAAGCAGTTAGAGTAGTCAGAGTAGTCGAAGTGCTAGACATTGTCGAATTTTGACAACATGCCAACTGCCGGTCGGATCAATCCTCCTTCTTTAAGAAACAATGGTCTCCATTGTGTATTCGTTTAGGTCAGGAAACTTGTTGGCCACTTCAGTAGTAAAGTACCATTTACCTTGTGCAGGGAGTTTTCCAGTTGTAGCCATTTGAAACAAGGGAATGGAGTGCGTTCTTGTATGGCATATAAGTCGTCCTACAATGGTGTCACAAAGAAGAGGTTCCTAAACATCTGGATGGATGTCTTCGGGTTCTGTTATCTGCAATTCATTTTGTCCCAACAATGGTGTATGATATGGTTGAAGTAGATCTACATTGAATACTAGATGTCTGCCAAGGCATGCAAGAATGTCGAGCTGAAAAGAATTTTCTCCAATCTATTTGAGGATACTGTATGGACCATATCGCAAAGGTTTTAGCTTCTTGTATGGACCGGTGAAGCACTCCTTCTGTAGATGTAACCAAACCTGATCCCCAATTTGGAATGAATGAGGAATACGATGCTTGTCGTGTCTGGCCTTAGCTTTTGCATTATCCTGTTGCAACATTTCATGTTCTTTATTATGTATGTTGTAGATTTGATCTCTAAATTTTAATGCTTTCTCCACTTCTCATCCATCGAAGTAGGTGTCATTCGACTGTGTCAAGGAACTAATCAAGTCGATATGCCTTGAGGGTTAAAATCCGTAACAAATCTCAAATAGAATATTTCCCATAGAACTGTGTTGAGAACGATTGTAGTCATGATGTATGTATGGAAGGTTGGCATTCCATGTTCGACTATGCTTGTGGTTGTACATGCGAAGCAGTTGTAATACCAAACGATTTACAACTTCCATCTCTACGTATGTATGCGGATGGAAGGTTGTCAACAAAGAAAGTCTCGTGTCAAGTTGTTTCCAGATATTTTTCCAAAAGGCGCTGAAAAATATAGCATCTCTGTCAGAAATAATGGTCGTCGGGAGGCCATAATGTTTCCACACATATTCGAAACATTCTTGCATGGTATAAGTATATCCATCTTGGAAAATCTATCGAATTCTACTAAGATCACGTCATGTTGATGTTTGGTAGTAGGATATCTCATCAAGTAGTCCATAGAAATAGATTCCCATGGTCGACTAGGAACTTGAAGGGGTTTGTACAGTCCTTGTCATCGATTCAACGGTTCAGCAATGGCACAAACCACGCAAGATTGAATGTACTTTTTGATGTCATATTTAAGTGAAGGCTAGTAAAAATATTTTTGGAGGATTACAACTATTTTTGCGACTCCAAAATGTCCTGCAGTCTTGTTGTAGTGCACATCCCAAATGAGCTTCTGTCAATGCTCATCGATAGGTACACAAAGTTGTCCAAGCATGTATAGCAAGGTGTCCTTCATGAAGTAGTCGGTAGTAGACGGTGTGTCGTCCTGAAGCTGTCGATAAATTGTGGAGAAGTCGCAGTCTACCGAACACAATTGTGTCCAAGTAGTGGTGTCGTAACCCTACATACTCATCACTGTAGATACTAGAGTAATGGGTGGTCAGCTGAGACATTCGGCAGCGGCATTGGATTTTCCTTTTCGATACTTAATTACAAACTGAAATTGTTGCAGGTAATTAATCCACTTAGTTTGTCTAGTTGTTTGTAGTATCGACTAGGACGGAGCAAACTGCAAAGGTTTATGGTCAGTGAGGATGATTGTTTCCTTGCCAAGAATGCAATGTATCCATTGCTTAAGAGCTTGCACAATGGCGTACACTTATTTTTCATATGTCGAATACCTTCTAACAGTGTCGTTGAAAGTTTCAGAATGAAATAGGTATGGGTGACTTGACTGAGTGATCACTGCGCTGAGATCATAGTCCGATGCATCCGTCTCAATCTCAAAGGGTTGATGCAAATCAGGTAACACAAGTGTTGGTGCAGTATAAAGCTTGTTTTTGAGTTGTTCAAAAGCTTGTTGTTGTGTCAGTGTCCATTTAAAGACAATTTTCCCATTTTCTTTCGTCAACTTATTCAAAGGCCATGTGATATGGCTAAAGCCAAGTATGAATCGACGATAGAAATTATCCAAACCAAGAAAACTTCTTATTTCATGAATGTTTTGAGGAATGGGCCAATATTTGAGGATCTGTACTTTTTTTGGGTCGGCATGAATTCCTGCAGAGTCAATTACATACCCCAAATATTTGATGTTGGTCATTGCAAATGAGCATTTGTCCATGTTCAGATATAGTCGATGTTTTTGGAGAGTGGGGAAGGCTTGTTGAAGTTGTTTGCATGTTCTTTCCAATGATCGACTGAAAATCAAGATATCGTCGAGATAGACAATGACACATTGACCGATGCAAGGTTGTAGAAGGTCATCCATATATCTCACGAAGGTTGCAGGTGCATTGGTTAAGCAGAAAGGCATGCCTAACCATTTAAACAATCTTTGCTTGGTATTGAAAGTCATTTTCCATACATCAGTGGACTCGATCGGAATTTGACGATATCCTGACTTAAGGTCGAGTTTCATAAATAACTTTGCACCTTTTAGACTGTCGATCAGTTCATCTATTTGTGGAAGAGGGTATATGTTCTTTACGTAAATTTTCTTGAGAGCCCAATAGTAGATGCACATGCGCAAAGTCCTGTCTTTATTTGGAACTAAGATGATTCGACTTCCACAAAGAGCGGAGTTGGGGCAGATATGACCCTTGTCGATCAAATCCTGGATTTTCCTGTCAATTTCTTCATTCTCGAGAATGGATCTTCTGTAAATAGATGTGTTAGGTAATGAAGAATTAATATTAATGAAGTAGGTGAGTTTCCATTGGCGTGTGATTCTTAGTTCCTTCCTATCCTTCATCCAACCGATATTGTAAGGCTAAGTATGTGGAGTGGTGACAAGACCTAATTTCTTCACAACATCCTCAGAAATGAAGTTATTCTAGCTACCATTATCCATAATCAGATGTAAGGGATTTTTCTGAACCCATATCCATGTATGGAACAGGCGTTCTCATTCCTCCTCATCAACGATAGTCAAGGCTGGCGGAGTGGTCAAATTCGAATCCAAGAGGGTTGATGCATCTGGATCATATTATACCAGGGTTCTGTCGGAAAAGTAGGATGTCTACAATTTTGCCTAAATTGTCTTTCGACATTTGCATTCTGACTTATCATGCCATGTTGAATTGTGATAATCACACCATTTCCTGGTAGGATCTTGTTTGTTGCGATCCCTCTTTTCTTAATGAAAGTTCTTCTTGTGATGATCGAGCTTTGGCAGAGTCAGCTGAGAAGGGTTCTTAAACTTGTCGAAGTCAATTGGTGAATTCTTGTTGGATGTTCGACCTGTTGTCTTGTTCGTGAAACGTGCTTTTCCTTTTTGTTTAGCTTCAAGCTTGTTGGCATAATTAAATGCATCTACAAGCGTACTAATAGCCAAAAAATCCATCTCTTGTTGAATGTACGAGGATAATCTGCTGATGTACTTCCAAACAGGCAATTTCTCTTCTTCTTGGATGCCAAGTCTAGCCATGAGTCAATAGAACTCATCGGTGTAACTCTGTACGGACTGGTCTTTCCATTGCTTTAGATGCTGCCACTTCTTATATTGTTGTTGAACATACTTTAGCAGGTAGAAATCCTTTCAGACATGTTCAAAAAATTTTACCCATGTGTCTGTGGGGTCATCTTCTTTTTCCATATTTGTCGATAAATTTGTACACCAACAATGTATGGAGGTTGACATCTTCAAGGATGCAATGGTGATATTTTATGCTTTGGATACTTGATTCACAAAGTAGTAAGATTCCATTTGTTGTACCCAATTTTCGATGGATTCCACGTCAATCTTTCCTTAAAGATTTGGTATGTTTCATTTTCACTTTGAAGGGGATGATTTTATCGAAATGAGGCTGCGTCGAAGATTCCCCAGAGTTCGAAGCAACTTGCATGAGAATATTGCTAAATTAGGTGAACATTTCGGTCCACTGGTGCGCCAGTACTTTTTCTATGATTGTTTTGTCTCGTCAGTTGCATGTCTATTGTATGATTCTTCAACCATCTTTTCTGAAGTCGAAGGGAGTGTTTGCCTATATTGTTGAGTTTGCGAGCATGTTTGAACATGCATAAGTTAAATAACTTCGATGGAAGTGTTGATGTAACTTAGGCTCTGAACAAGATCAAGCCCTAATACCAATGATCCAAGTTGTGCCCAGGTGCACGCTAGGGACAACAGTCGACTGAATGAGTCGAGCACTGTTATGGTGGAAGCATAGAAAAAGAACAAGTAAACTAGAAAATACACTATGTCGACATAAAGTATGTGCACAGACAATATGTAAGAATTTGAACCAAATTGTATTATTACTTCTTCTCTATGAAGGTTGGTTCCTTGTTACAATAATGTACATGTTTATATAGAATGATGAGATGCTTGGGTGACTACCCTTTATGTTCAGTTACAAGAAGTTATAACGGTTTGGAAGTTCAACCGTCGTAGATGACTGAAACAGAGACATTATGTCGATGTTCGACAGGTGCCGACAAGGCATGTCAAGATGTTGTATGTCGAGCATGAAACCTTTCGAGGTTTGTCGAGGTCGGTTGTGTCGACGTTTGGACTTGTCGAAGTCGATGTTGAACCTGTCGAAGCAGTCGAAGTTTGACAACATGCCAAATGTTAGTTAGATCAAACTGTGTTAGACCTTTGATAGCCACTCCTTTGAAATAAGCTGAAAAGTAAGGAAAATATCCATTGGAAGGGATCTTCAACACCAAGGAATTTTGGTTTAAATTATTTATTAATTATTAATACATTAATACATTTCATTTCTCATAAATAATGTTCATTTTCATTTATAACATTTCTCCTTGGTCATTTCCTTAGGTTAATCAAGTTATCTTGTATCTTTCACTTGTTCTTATTTGCTTTGGATCTTCCATAGGTTATCCATTCAAGCTAAGGAGAAAGACTGTAAAAGTTTCAGATCAGCAAGGAAAACCTTCCGTATAAGGTATTTGTTTTCTTCATCCTTATGTAATTCAATTAATCTAGAGGAAGGTGTGTGTTTATGTGTTTTTTTGTTCTATATTTGAACCATTCGAACTAGGGAGTTTGGTATTTGTCCACATCGACCAAATAATCCATAAATAAAATTGGTGATCATGATCTAAATATTTAGAGCATTTTTCCTTGACTAATTGCTTAGATATATCATAGTATATTAGTGTTTTTCCTTGTATTGTTTTGTGTTGTCTCCATTTGTAGATCATGAATGAAAACAAAAGAGCTAGAAGGCATGGATAGAGAGGACAAACTTCAGTCACAAGGTATGATATTTATTTGCTAGTTAATACTTTGATTGTATGATCTAGGAAAATTTTTATATTATTTCGTGTTTTTTTCTAGATTTGAACCGTTCAAACTAAAAAGTTCTTTCTTTGTCTGCATTGACCAAATAATCCACAAAAAAAATTGGCGACTCCATTGGGGAAGGAAAATAATATAAGTACATGCCTAAAGGAAACCCATAATCTAAGTGAATGTTCAAGGGAAGTATTTCAACCTGAGAAAATCCTTCTATTACATCGGTTATGTCTCTTGACTTTGGACATCATGTTGGAGTTAAGTTGTTAGTAAATCGATAGTGTATTCCGATCATGGGGAAGCTTAAAGGGGCGTGTCTCTAGCCTCTAGACATCATACTAGGTTTAAGCCACTAGATTCTTATATGGGGGGGAATTACCAACCTTTGGGCATGATGTTGGGTAGGAATCAATTTTTTAGCATAGTTTCATTCCATTCCAAGCTCATTAAAAAATAATAATGGGTTATTTCAAATATAGTTCTTTTATGTTTCAAGCTCATGTAAAAATAAAACAGGTCTTCATGAGCATAGTTCATGTTATGTGTCAAGCTTGTTAAAAAATGAAACAGATGTCTACGAGTATAGTTTTCTTTCTATGTCAATCTCATTAAAAAATGAAACAGATCCCCCACCCATTGAGTCAATTATTCTAATAGATATTGTACATGAACCTTCATTTCCTCTGCATGTGTCACTTGATCCTCTTGATCCTGTTTCTTCCTCCCTCTTCAGTGAACCTTTTCCTAGTAGTAACCAAGAATTTTTTTGGGTGAAGCAAAAGAGTAGGAAGATGAAACAAAGTTTGGGGGGCATGTATTCATCCTATGGACATCATACTAGATTTAAGCCTCTATATTTTGACAATTATGATGAGAAAAAGTACCAACCACTAGACATCGTGTTGGGAAAACACCCTCCAATGGGCCTTGTTCCAAGCACAGTTCATTTTCCGTCCTCAAGCTTGCTAAAATTGAAACCATCATCTCAAGCATAGTTCATTCTCTTTTGCAAGCTTGTTAAAAAATGAAGCGAATACCCTGAGCATTCTTCCAACTGATCTTCGAGCTTGTTAAAAATAGTAATATGGTTTCGAGCTTAATTTTTACTTCTTCATGCTCTGGATTAAAACATGAAAAATATTTCAAGTGCTTTTGATACAATAATCATGCTCATTAAAACATAAGTTAAAAAGGTGTTGATCATAGTCTTTGTTGTTTCTCGTTCTCATAAATACATGAGAATAAGTTACTGAGTATACTTTTATCACGTTTTTGGGCTCGTAAAAATTGTTATAGAAAATGAACCATGTTCAAGGGAAGTATTTTCCTTAGTCAGCCTCTGCAGTATTTAAGCCTTCTTGTATGTTACTCGTCTCTGAAAAAATATCTCAAGTAATATTTCCCATTACGCTCTCTTTGCAGTTCATGCTCATTTTATCTACCATCTAACATCACTTTCATGTCAATGATGTGAGATGCGTCATGCCCTTCCTTCAATGAGTCTATTCTCATCGACATCAGCAACTCATTCAAGAATTAGACTTAGAATCCAGTTAGTACCTTGGAGTCTGTATGCCTACGTTTTATCGCGTTAGACATCAGGTTTACATCATTGAACTCTGATTGAATGATTCCACGGATGTTCGAGTCCAAATCATCCATTCACATTCATTGGAATGTACTAGGATACCTTAGGGATCATTGTCATCGTTGATGATTTCCCTCGCACTTGTTAATGGTTCACATCATTGACCGGTAATCAAGTGGTTTCTAGCATGTTTGACTTCAACTCCTTTATTCATATGGCTAGAATCATATCATTTCAGGATCGGGTTGAAGACCCTGGGGACTCTTACTATGCACTTAAACTAGGTTGTGATGGATATCTTTAAGTAAGTTTCCACATGGACATCATATTGGTGACCCCATTGATGTACTGTCACATAGATCCACTTTTGTATTGATCATGGTTGTGTTATTAGTATGTCATGGATCTATGATTGTGTTCTAGTATCCATGATGTGTCTCTAGACATTCAAATACAAACCCGCGGTGTATGTCGATGGTTGTATCTTGAGTCAATACTTCCATGGATCTGCAATGTATTGGTCGGAATCCATCCTATGAGTCATTAAGATATTTACCTCAGAGATGTTAAATTATTGTACTACGAAGTCCTTGTTAGTTGTTGGCGGGATTCTTATCGATGGTTCCTTGCCTTAACCTTTATCTAACAAAGTATTTCAGCTATCCTTTCACTCTAGCTTCATACTTTGGGGGGAAATCAGTTACACAAAAATTTCATCATCACTATGTTAATGACCATGTACATTCAACCTTTCCACAATCCCTAAAATACTCTTGTTAAGACTAGCTAGGAAGATGAGAATTATGAAGTTTCTTCCCTCTAGACAACTTAGTTGGAAGCATTTTCATAGGTTGATGTATGAGAACTTGCAACACCCTTCATTGTTGCATGTTGTTTTATGTCATGCTGAGACAATTTGTAGCTTTCTCTCATGCATACTGAAACACCCATAAATGTCACAAGTTGCTCTTTAGCAGGGTGCAACACTGTCTGTACAAAGGGAAAAAAGAGAAGCTTCAAGAATCTTCTCAAAACAAACCCTCGTGGATGCATATCCCATCTAATTTGGGTGGATCTCACTCACTTCCAGACTTTGTGGGATCTCACCCTATCCTTCTCGCCTCTTCCTCCTTATCCCTTTTTCCCTATAAATGCAAGTTCATTCCCATGGGTTGAGAGAGGAGAATTAATAATAGCTTAATGCTAGAGAAATTGTTCAAGAAGGTTCAACATTTGAGCCATTCTCTTAAGGCAAGATGATGAGATAAGGAAAAAGAGCCATTGGAATGACCTTCACAATGTCAAGGCGTGGTTGTAAGTATGTCCCTGTATTGATTTATAATACAACAATATATTTCCTTTCCCATAAATATTTGTCTTATATGATCTAAATATTTAGCACATTTTTCCTTGGCTAATTGCTTAGATCTATCATAGTATATTATTGCTCTCACTTGTGTTGTTTTGTGTTGTCTCCATTTCCATATCATCAACCAAAACAAAGGAGCTAGAAGGCATGGATATCAAGTACAAACTTCAGTCACAAGGTATGATATTTCTTTGCCAAGTTAATACTTTGATTGTATGATCTAGGGAAAGTTTTATATTTTGTCATGCTTTGTTTTATATTTGAACCTCAAACTAGGGAGTTCAGTATTTTTGCACATCGACCGGATAATCCACAAGCATAAGCCTCATGATTCCCACTAGTGCTCACACAGTTAAATGTATTGGTAGGGATTGGTCTCCCCCATGTAGATATATTTCACCATGTTACCATGTAGAGAAGGTTTGAATCTAAACATCGAAGTTAGTTGTGTGGTATCCCAATCAATTAAATAATATTTGTGCATTGACCACCACCTTGTAGGAGTCCCTCTAAATCTTGTTTCCAAGACATCCATATGTGTTAAATTTTGGAATGCACAACATCACAAAAATATGTTATGAGTCATGTGAAATTCCAACCTAGATCTAGATTCAATAACAACTTCACTTAGAATATTTCAAGCAATAGCATACAAATATTAGAAGAAGAATATTGAGACAAAACTAGATAAATCCACTCTAGAGATTTATTTTCCATTAATCTTATTGAGAAAAAACTAGTACAATATATAGACCTCCTATGGAGGGAATTCAACTAGCCCAAGACAATATGATTGGATCACAAAATGGTAGGCTTAGATTGGACCAATTCACCCATCAATGACATGAGACCAAGTCTAAATCCTAGATTGGGCCATAATGAGGTTCAATTAACATAGATGGACCAAGAGGAGTTTAGGATAGTCAAATAGGTGTGAACATAACCATTAAGATGGCGCATCATGTGAGTAGTTGGCTAAGTAGTGACCATTAATGCACAAGTTGGCCAAGTCCTCAAGAGGGCACACTCCATCTCCTTAAAATAGTGAAATGTCATAACTCCATCATAAATGCAAGGTAGAGGGGTGCATTGACTCCCTAAATGAAGGAAAAGAGTGGATAAGTGAAAAAAACAAGGCTTCATGGATATATCACTAGTGTAAGTGGGTCAAATGTGGACAAACTATGGTCCAAGACACTAGACAAGGTACTAGGAGGCTAAATAACACTAGGTAGAACAACATGAAGGTCCATGGCATACATATGATGGGAACATTGTTCTAACACCCCCCCTTAAGCCAAAATGGTAGTGAGAAAACAAAAATAGGGCCCAAGCAACAAAGGCTTACGGTCACCCTTTACAACAATTTATTTGTCTATGTAAAACAAGGAAAAAGGAAAAACCACATGGAGAAAATCCTCCCTCAAGAATGGACATGGCACAAAGATGAACAAAATGTATTCAATAGGTCTTTTTCTTCACTTGAATGAGCTAAATGAATAACTTCTTGGTGAGATACTTGGTGAAGATGTTGTGGATGTCATGATCATGCAACAATGCATCAATGTATTGTAGACAAAAATCATGTGGAGAGGCCCCTTGAAACTCATAATTTGATGATGGAGGAGCATCATAAGAATGCTTCTTGATGCAAACATACTCTGATCTGAATACATAATCAATAATCAAAAATATATCTCTGCAAACTCCTTCCCAAAGAGCATCAAAAGACTCAACAAAATCAACTTCTTGTGTAATTTCCATATGATGAATTAAACGATGGATCTTCTTTCCAAACTGATGAAACGCCTTCCTAACTCTTCAATAGATCTCTTGAGGCTTTGAAATGCCATAATAGGATTCATATGGAGAAACAAACAACAGAGGTATAGTGTCTCCATGAGTGAATGGGTCCATAGTAGGAAAAGACTAGACTAGGCAACTAGATCACATTGGACTCTTGTTTTTTATAGTTCTAGGGTATATATAGAGAGAGAGGGGTTAAAGTTGAAGCCAAAAAAAAAAGAAAAATGGTATATACTAGTAAAAAAGAAGTTGAAATTACCATATTGAATGAAATAACTAGAAATTTGTCCATGAAGTCTCCCTAGCCTCAATTACCATATTGAATGAAATAACTAGAAATTTGTCCATGAAGTCTCCCTAGCCTCAAAGAGTTGTAGTTGAATCTCACTCATAAAAATGGAAATTTCAGTAAAAGAAGTAAACATCAACAGCAGGGTTCAAAACTGCGCGTGCGAAGCCCAACAGATTTCAAGTCTGTCTCCTTAACCACTCGAACATATCGACAACTGTATTTGCATTGAGGAAACGATATTATTACACATAATGACTATAAAAGAAGTGAATAAAATTTTCATTTCGGCCGGAATTGAGCAGCTGGTGTGGGAAAGAAAACAAGTATACCAAGTTTTGAAAACAATACAAAATTAACATTGAAACTCTTCCAATATATGAGAGTTATAAAACCTTTTTTAATTAATTTTCAAAAAATTCATAAATGCAACACCATTAAGATATGATACGCAGAATGCAATGCCAGAGAATTTGACAATCGCATGAATCAAAGAAGTCATGCAATTAAAAGTTTAACTTTATATGAAAAGTTGAAACCAATATTTACAGTGACTACATTATGAAGAATCGAAATATTCTTGAAACATCATTCACGAAAGAGCATGTATATCTAAACAAAAATAACAGTCCCAGAAATAACATTTTACAGTCATCCAAAACTCTCGAAAATGACACTGAGATGTGCAAAATAAACATAAAAGGGGAAAGCTGCAAGGACAGTAGCAGCAGGGCCAGATCAGTCCTCATTAGATATCCAAACTGTCAGCCGAAAAGAGTTCATAATTTCTCCATTCTTCGAAATAAATGAAACCATCCATGTCACCGAGCCCCATCTTCAACAAACCATCAGCCACCTTATTGAATTCACGATATATATATGTTGAAATGTAATGCTTTTGAAAGTGGAAATCAATCTGGAGAATCAACTTCCAGTGTTCCAAGATGAGAGAGTGAAAGTTGGACACTCAAATAGCCAAGCCAATAATAACCTGCTAGTCCCCAACAATCAACACCTCCTCTACCTCCTGAACCTGAGACAAGTAAAGAATGCCCCATAGTGCCAGGAGCTCAGCTCTAGATTTAGTACCACTTGCATCTAGCCTTTATATTCCTACTATATTGTATGTTGTATGTTATGTTATTTTGATTCATTAATAAAACTTTATTTTCACTATTATACTATATTATGTTATTGTAATCTATCTTATATTATTGTGTTTTTCTATTTCGTTTCCAATTTAATATGGATTAATGTTACCAAAACAATTTACTTTCTTATTTTGGTGCCTCTGCACAAAGAGGTCAGGGCAAATGAATTTAGGTCTCAAACTAAGTAAGCCTAGTGAAGATTTATTTCGCAGATTCAAGGGAAGCACTCTCCCCAATGAGGTCAAGGCAAATGAATTTAGGTCTCAAACTAAGTAAGCCTAGTGAAGACTTCTTTCGCAGATTCAAGTGGCTTCCCATGACATAATAAGTAAAGAAAGGCATTAGGTTAGGAGATCCTATCAAATTTCTACTCCAAGAAACCTTTAAGTAAAAGAAGATCAAGATGATACGTCGTTTCACCTAGATACTTTAACGACTTCGAACATCAACATATGCACCTTTGATGAAAAGTCATTTTAGAGGAACAATGCCCTTTAAGGCGCAAGTTTATTTTGATATCCCTTTATTTGAATACAACATAAACGTGAGATAGAAACAAAAACTTTAGAAAGGTAGTGAAATTTACTAGAGGATTATATCTTCATTCACAACATTTCTAATAGTGAGAAAATTAATTTCGCAATCCTGAAGGCTCTTCCCCATGTCAAAAATTAGTGGGATGCATACTGTGTGCAACATAATCTCGATGACTCTAATATGTTTATTAAAGTACCCACTTTGAGGAATTTCATCGATGCCATCAAGGAAGAGTATTTACTTGTTGGAATCTATGAAAAGTAGTATATGAGATGGACAACTTTGCGCCAAAGTAAAAAATGGATGTGTCAAAAAAAAACATTGACACCTTTCATACTTGATGTACAAAAATGAGTATTCGATATCCTAAATGATAGTATGTTCTAAAATATTGTAAAAGCCTACACCTATACATATAAATAAAAATGGAATTTCTAAAGAATAAAAAAGAAATATTTATTGAAATATTGTTTTACTAAAGGTTGCTTATCATTATATCATCAACATTCAGAAGAAATATTTACCAACATAATGAAAATGAGTTGAAAATCAACAACACAAAAAAAAAGTGAAGGCAACCCTAACTTTTAAAGAAAAAAAATATAATAAATACATGAAAAGAAACAATTTTTTTTAAAGTACATATAAAGAAAAAAAAAATTAAAAATAGAAAAAAATATATAATATAATTTTTTTTAAATTTATTCTCACAACAATGAAAAATATCACACCAAACAATTAATCAATGAATTATAGATTTGAATTTAAAATACTTTTGTCAATTTGAAAGCACGTAATGCCTAGAAAATAAATGAATAAGCATGCTACACAATAGAATTTGTAACTACTAATCCACATTTTATATTTAGAATGTAATGCCTAGAAAATAGATGAATAAGCATGCTACACAATAGAATTTGTAACTACTAATCCACATTTTATATTTAGATGATATTTAATTAGTCTTCTTTTTCCATCTTATACTTATGGTTCTTTCAAGGATCCAATTGTTTATGGGATTTGTTTTCAAGGAATCTAATGTTTTTATTTTGAATCACATGATTTCATTGTTAACCTTAAATGATTAGATGTGTTTCAATGTAGCTTGCATTTAAACAAGAAGTTATGATCCATGTCATTCACTAAAAACTTCTAATTTTTGAAATTAACTTTAGTTTATAAAACCACATTTAAATAAATTAGGACTGATGGATTGACCATTTTTTTTTTATTCGCGATAACTTAATATATATCTAAATGAAACACATGCATGGTTTGAGAGCACCAACATATGAGGTAGTCTGATGATTGGGTTTCCACAACATATATATCAAAATAGTTCCTTACAATTTTTTTCTTAAGGTATGATATATACTAAATTTTGTCTTAATGAATGTTAACAATAATCATTATCATCATCTATAATCTTCCTTAGATATGACAATGGACAACTCATCAAAACATATATAAACTTAAAATAACTACAATGAGCTTCTACTTGACTATTCCACATTTTTTGTATTTTTAAAATTTAAACACAAATAAAACCACCATTATGATTTTTCAACTACGAAATATGATACAATACGAAAGGCACACTAAATAAAATAAAACACAAATATTTCGCTTAGAAAAGAATATGAGAAAACCCATGTTTATTGAAGGACCATGCCCTCCTCTTCTTATAGTTTGAAGATTACAACACATATTACAAAACTTTCCAAGCTTAATGTGATACTATAAGACTCCATGGCACTTTGAGAGCTCTATAATATGCACTTGTCTCTTTGCTTCATCAACATCTTCTCTAGACTCATGCTCATGCTATAGAAAAATTAGTGGCTAATAAAAGTGTTCATTTTTAAGTCCTTTTTCTAGGTTTTTTCTAGCTATAATTAAGGTTAGGTTCACAGTTTGAAAACCTTAATGAAACTTTTATTATGCTTTTAAAAGTATCCCCTCGTGTTACTAACTCCCCATATTCGAACTATGGTGAGATAACAATGTTCTTCCCTCATAGAGGCCATAACTTTTTCCTATGAACATTTTAGGTACACAATAACTCATTAGAAAGATCTCAAAAAGAAGAAAAAATTCCTTGGCTATTTTGACACCAAGACAAAAAAAATATTGTTTAGGGCCCTAAAAATATATTTAAAGTTGATAATTCAAATTTCACAAAATAAACACCATCTCTAAGGTCCCAAATTCTATTTTTCCCCATTTATAACATGAATAATTTCATAAGGTACTTATGTAGATCCATTTTGGATAAACCTTCCCATTTTGGTCCCCAAAATATTTAGTTTTAAAGGAGATGAGAAAACAATTCCTCAAATTTCTCCTTAGAGTATGTGGCCTTGGTTAGTAGCTAACCCTTCAATCTCACTTGCCAAAGTTCATGTTAATCCCTTTGGGCTCTGATAGTCTTTACAAAAGTGTGTATTTTTTGTAATCATGTTGACCCTCGTGTACTTTGCATACAAAAGTGTGTCTTTTTGTAATCATGTTGACCCCTATGTACTTTGCATATAATTGATCATCTCTTAATATTTGCAAAACCATTATGAGATGTTCCTTCTTTTCTTCTTCAAATTTTAAGTAAATATGTATGTCATCAATGAAAAAAAGCACAAACTTATCTAAATACTTACTAAAAAAACTATTCATAAGGAACATGAATGAGGCTAGTGCACTGGTACTACCACAAATTTATAATGAAATACCTTGTCTTGGAAGTTGTATTGTGTATATCTTGATCTTTAATTCTAACTTGGTGATATCTTGATCTTAAATCAATCTTTGGAAACACCTTTTCATCTCTTACTTAATCAAACAATTCACCAATCCAAGGCAAATGCTTTTTTCCTTTATTGTAACCTTGTTTAACTTTGTGTAGTCTATGCACAATCCAAGGGTCCCATATTTATTCTACATAAAACAAATTGATGCTTCCTAAGGTGACACACTTGGTGTAATGTATCCTCTCTCTAACAATTCTTCAACTCCCTAATTTCAGGGGTACTCATTATGTAAGTAGATTTGGATATAGGTGCAACTTTGGGAATGATATCAACTAAAAATTTAATATGCATCTTGAGAGTTGACAAGGTATCTCATCTGGAAGCACATCTTTGAATTATTGTCATATTGGATGATCCCCCAACTTTGGTCCCTTGTTTTTTTGTTGATCCCAACACATTAAATAAATACAACTAGAATCTCTTTTTGAAACTCTTCTTGAACTATAAGACTGGAATTTGTCTTATGGAAATGGCCTTTGGAATATCATTTACTATTCTTGGGTTGCCATCCTCATATGTATAATCAAAGGATGTGTTAAAGCAATCAAGTTTTACCTTAAGTGATTCCAACCAATCCATACCAACAAAGACATCATATGAACCAAGTGGAAAGATCTTTAAAATTATCCCATGTGGAAAATCCATTATTTCCAGTGGACAAGTTTGTAGCAACTCACTTACTTTTCTCTTTGTATATGTGGCCAACTACACTAACCATGAATTTTTATGTTTGCATTTTTTAAGAACACATGAGTCAAAAACTTTAGGTGCAACATATATGTGACTAGATGTTCGATCAATCAAAATAGAAATATATTGCGTAACATTCTTACCTTCAATTTCCATGATTAATGCTTGGTCATATGATTGTATATCCTTCAAAGTAAGATGGATTCTAGGAACGGTCCTTGCTATGTCATTAATTGGTGCAGCCTCTTGGATGTTGTGGACAACGCTATTGTCCTCTTGTCTGTGGGGACATGTTTTAAGCAAGTGATCTTCTCCACATCCCTAACATTTTAGGGGTTCTCTTGGCCTCTTCCCAACTCCTTCAAGTGGTTTATTTTTTGTTTGTGTGGGTTAACTTGGTCGAAAACTCCTTCATTGATTTATGTATGGAGGAGGTTTGAATCTTTTATGTCTTTGCTTCCATACTTTACTTATTTTCCTTCCATGCCTTACCGATCTCTAGTTTATTCTTATACTCATAATAATATTTATCCTTTTTTCTATGAAGATTTCCATATTTTTATGTAATTGTTAAATATTTTGGAGATCAAGGCTTCTTGTTGGTTCACTTAATGATGGGTGGAGTGTTCACTTGAAACATTGGGATGTTTCAAAACTTCAACACAGTTGATCTCTAGAGCCTTCAACAATATTTATCCTTCCTAATTACTTCATCAAGGTTCTTGGGCTCTTCAAACTCAATCCTAACTTTATAAGATTGAGGCAAACCACTAAAAAATTGTTGATTTTTTACCTTCTCATCTTTGATATACATGACATATTGTAGCAGCTCCAAAAGCTTGTTAAGGAATACCAATCCTCTCTTAAGTATAAACAACCATGAGACAAGCAGGCACCCCCTACAATCCATTGGCGCCAAGAGAGCTAGCCCAACTATGTGCAACCGAACATTCAAATGGATTAAAGATCCTGCAACAATTTGATGTGTGCATTCAAGTAGTTTCCAATTCTAATGATTACAAACTAGGGTGGCATATTTGTAACCATTTTGATTCCTTTCAGACATGTTATTTTATTAATTTGTGATACCAAATATGCCTGGGAGTTTGTTGGGATATGTCATATCATGTTCTAGACAAGTTTAACCACAGGTCGAATGCAATGCAGATATACATATCTAGATACGGATATGGCATATCGATCTCTGATGTTTGGCCCCATAAATATAATTATAAATTTTTTTAAATTATCAAATTTATTTTAAAACGAAGGGAACAATCCAATGGCTGAAAACCTAGTGATAAGGTGACCCCAACTCAATATTTGTGAGAAGAGGGTGTCATTATTATGTAGATAAGGGATTTATCAGAGTGGCTAGGTGTCGTTATTGTTAGTTTTTCACTTATTTGAGACATGCAAGTTGCACTCTACGCAATGAAATTCGATACTTGATATTTTTAAAAGTTTTGTTTCCATAAATGCAAAAACATTAAATAATTTTAGATAAAATCATTTATTGTCATTTCATTTACTTTAGATATTATTAATTATTTTTCTTCAAGCAAACATGTTGCACATTTCATAATATACATGTGCAAAGACTCCTTAAAAACATTACAACTGTTAAACAAAGGTGCAAGAGCGATGCCCCGAGGGGTGTAGACCAAGTGGCGATAGAACGTACTATGAAGACACTCCTTGCGATATCACGAGGTCAAACCTTAGCTAGCATGTGCCCCATGCTGAGAGGTTGTGTGGATGCACCTAAGGGTATAGTAGTAGCGAACGAGGATCAACTCCATATCACGTGAGTACAAACCTCGCCCCAGTTGTTGATTCCCCTAATAAAAGAAATAAAAATAATAAAAAAGACGTGCAAGAGCGCGGGGACATTGCCACGTCCTTGCTTTTGTTATTATATTTATGTATTTATACTTTATAAAATATAAATGAAAAATGCCTAGGCACTATTGTTAGTAATAAAACTACATAATGAGGGGTGGTAGGTGCAGGGGGGGATCCTTCTGGATCCTACAGAACATGTTGAACAAACCTTCGCTTAGGGTCTTAGCTATAGGACCAATAATGAGGCCGAGTGGTTGGCTCTCCTTCAGGGAATGAAAATTCTAGTCAACAAAGACCTCTCCAGGATCGTGATTTTTGGAGATTCTCGACACGCCATATATAAAATGATTAATGAATACACCACCGGCTCTATAAAGTGTCGTCGTCTACACGACAAAATCACTCCTCTCTTATCCAAGCACTATGAATTCTTCCACATCCTTCGCACAAACAACACTGCCGCTGATGCTTTGGCTAACATGGAGGCCTCCTTACCTCAAGGTCAATTTTGGCTAAATGGCCAAACCCCTCACCCCAAACCCATTCCCTAATGCAACCTTGGGATGCAAGTTTAGACCCCCATAATATTGATCTCACCTTCAAGGATATATGTGAAGGGTTTAATTTTTTTGTAAAGGCTTCAAGGATTTACACAAAGGCTCTAAACCTTATCACTCCACCCCTCCTCACCTCACCGCCGCGTGCCCTCCACTCTCCATTGACCACAATCCTATGGACATTCACGAAGGATCTCCTACCTTAACGCGTTGCCCTGACCCTCCCCACTCTTCTGCCGTGTGACTCCTTCTCTGCACCTACCATCCCTTGATCCTTACAGGTTTTAATGCTCACCTTCCTTGGTTTTATTGTTCCTGCACCTCGCACGCTTCGAGTCTTTTCGCCCTCTCCATTATGTCTTCCCCCCGAATCCTTCCTCACCCCCATTTTACTCTTGGCAATGGCTCTGCTCATTATGTGATTTCTCCGAAGAGGATATTGTTGGATGTCATTGCAGGGGTTGACGAGGGCATTTTGCAGGAAATCCCGTGGGAAACTCTTCCTCTCACCAGGTTTTTTGTAAAGGAAAGGCTGGCTCTCGCCGCTTTCTCCACTTGTTTATGCTCTACACAAGCTAGTGTTTCTCTATGGTTCTCGAATTTAGGTTCTAGGCTTAGCCTCTCCATTGACAATCAGTCCTTTATAGCAGGAAATAATTCAATTTTGGGTTGCAATTATTTAGGGTGGAAAGAAGGTGCACTCAGCACTCTTTCCTGTCGAAATAAGTAAGACCGTGACTCCCTCCTGCAGGAACTCAACACTCTTAAATTGGTTCTCGGTGGTCTCTCTGTCGACGAGCAGGCTCAAGTGTTTGCTGGTGCAGTTCGTGCTCTTCACAGCAATTTTTCCAGAATAGAAATTTCACCCAGACAAGGCAAAATGGCGTAGGCAAACGAGAATGTTGGGTTAGCAGACTTGAAGAAAAATCTCAGGCATTTGTATGAAATGATGGCCATTGGCATTACGGACAACAAAGAAATTGCCCAGGAGGTTAAAAGTATGGGGGAAGTGGTCAGCTACACTTCATATCAGATAAGTAATCATGACTCCAGGATTGATGACACTGAAAGCAACCTTAGGGAAATAATGGGCAAGGTGGACAGAATCCAAGAAGACCTCCAGCATTTGGTAAGCATGAATCAAGGCAATAAGGCTCTTGAAACTCCAGCAGCAGTAGCGCACCCCATCGAGGAGGAATCGGTTTTTCAGCGCATGAAGCACCCAGGCAATCCTTAATGGTTTAATAGTTTCATGTTTTTTGGTCTGTTTCTTTGTCAGTATTTTATAAGGGTCTACACTACCCTAGGCCTTAGAAGTTATGTAAAAACTCTATGTGGAGTTCTTTGGTCATTCTCATGGACCAGTTTTGTTTCCTCCTTTTTTGAACTGCAAGAACTCTCAGTTCCAGCTTATTTTTTGTAATGTATGGCTGTGCACGGCCTGTTTTATATAAAACCTTTTAAAATTTCTGTTAAAAAAATAAAAATAAAACTACATAATGGTTTAAGTTATTGTTAGTAATAAAATGGAAGAAATGATGGACTACCTGACTTTTGTAGAGAATTTGAACTCATCAACACTACAAAAAGTTCAAAGTCATTGGTAGGAATACAGTGGAAGAGATATGGATTACTGAGTTTTGAACTCCTCAACACTTCTATTTTATTATTAACAAGAAAATCAAATATTACAAACTAATGTGCAAAGTTATATCGGTAAGAATAGGTATATCTAGGTTTATGGAGAAAATTCAATATCACAAACTAATGTTCAAAGTTATATTGCTAGGAATAATGTTCAAAGTTATAATGCTAGGAATACAGGCATTTCTATTTTTGAGGTTTATGGAGAAAATCAAATATCAGACTAATGTGCAAATTTATTGCTAGGAATACAATGGAAAAGATGATGGATTACTGAGTTTTGAACTCCTCAGTATAAAGGCATTTCTATTTTTGAGGTTTATGGAGAAAATCAAATATCACAGAATAAAATAGAAGTTTCATGGGGAATTAAGAAAAAATTGCTTGCCGGGAATCTCGTAGAGAATGTCAAACCTGTAAAATAACATAATTGACATTATGGGATTGTCCCATTAAGTATCCACGAAATTTTTTATCATCGACAGAAGAGGGAACCTGCGCGGGCAAGCCAGAAAGATTTCAAGTCTGTCTCGTTAACCACTGGAACAAATTGTCGAAGAGAAGTAAAAAAAACAAAAAACAATACCCATAGTGATTGTGAAAGTAAACATTAACTAATTTTCTTTCAAATAAATATGTTGTTCCTCCAAAGAATATTGATCCTGTTGTATATGATATATTCCTCGATACAGTACAATCTGTTTGAATGAAGTAAATGGTATTTTTAAGTTATAACACGAGACCGTCTAGCTCAGTTGGTAGAGCGCAAGGCTCTTAACCTTTTGGTCGTGGGTTCGAGCCCCATGGTGGGCGCATTACTTTTTTCCTGTGTTTCTTTGGGTCTGCATATTTCATACTTTAAAGCAGTACAATCTGTTTGAGTGAATTAAATGGTATTTTGGTCTGCATATTTCGTTCTTTAAAGCAGTGCAAACTGTTTGAGTGAATTAAATGGTATTTTGGTTGCATGTTTTGTTTAATTTTATTTTCATTAGAATATAATATTATATGTTAATGTGTTTTTTAAGGTTTTATCATTAGTTCAATAAGGGTTAATGGTTTCACCATTTGATTTATTAATAGAATTTGATTTTCATTGTAATATTATATGTTGAGGTTCTATGTTAATGTGTTTTTATTTTGTTTCAAATCCAATAAGGATTAATGGTATCAAAGCAATTTATTTTTCTGTTTTTTTTTTCATGGTTTTAATGAGGTCAAAACACATGAATTTTGGTCTCAAACTAACGAAGCTTGGTAAAGGCTTTCTTTACCGATCCAAATAATCTTTCATGAAAGTAAAAAAAAGACTACATATTAGGAGATCCTATCAAATTGTTGCGCCAAGAAGTTTCTGAGCAAAAGAGGAATAAGATTATGTACTATTTCACCTAGACCCTCCAACTACTCGCAACAACAACATATACACCTTCTATGAAAACCTATTTTAGAGGAACAATGTCCTCTAAGGCACACCTTAATTTTGCTTACCCCCTCCTTGAAGATAAGATAGAGGTGAGATAGAAACAAAAACTTTGGATAGGCGATTAAATTTACGAGAGGGTTATGTCTCTATTCACAACATTTCCAACAATGAGAAGATTACTTTCACAATCCTAAAGGCCTTCCCCATGTCAAAAATGAGTGGGACACATACTTTGTGCAACATATCCAAGATAATTCTAAGATGTATTTTATAGATCTTACTTGGAGGGATTTCATCGATACCAGCAAGAAAGACTATTTACTTGTCAGAATCTATGAAAACTAGTACATGAAATCAACAAGTTTGTGCAAAAGTAAAAACCAATGTTTGTGTCACACAACACTAAAACCTTTCATACATGCACAAAATGGTTCATTCAATATTTTAAATGACACTTAATTCTAAATATTACAAAGATCTACATAAATATATCTAAATGGAAACGAAATTTCTAGACTTTGTTTATAGTTACCTATCATAATGTCCTTAGATTGAAGATAAATATTTGAAAAAAAATTTAAAAAAATTAGAAGTTGAAAATCAACCCATAACCTTAACTTTCAAACCAAATTATAAAATAAATACATTAAAAAAATAAAAACAAAAAACAATAATGTAACTACTACAAAAGTCCCTCTCACGACAATGACAAATATTGCATCAAACAATAAATTTTAGACTTATAAGTTTCTTTATTGTAAAATTTCAATAAATTAACGGTTTAAATAATTAGATTCTTTTGTCAATATAGAAACATGTAATGTCTATATACATAATTAAGTATGTTACAAAGTAGAAATTGCAATTACTACTCCACATTAGTTTTTCACTTTCTCCACAATTTTAAAATAATAATTAATTAGTTTTGAGTTTCTCCGTCGATTATGGCGACAGTTCTTTCAGGAATTCGATATTCTATGCGAGTTGCGAGTTGTTTCAAAAGGATCCCATGTTCTTACTTTGAATCATCACATCATTTCATTGCTAACATTAAATGGTGAGATGACCTTCATTTTTTAAAAAGGTTTTTTCATTGTAGCTAATGTAGATGGGAAATAAAAGTTGTGGATCTATGGTACTTATTAATAATATTTTTTTTGAAATAAAATTTAATTGATGAAATTATATATAAATAATTAAAAGTAATTGAAAGATTATTTGATTTTTAATATTTTTTTAACAATAATTAAATATAAACACATGCATTGTTGGAGAGCCTCAACATGTGAGGGAGGTACAATCGACATATATATCTAAGTAGTTCCTAACTATTTTTTCTCTTAAGTTAGTAGTTCCTTACTATTTTTTCTTTTAAGTCTGATAGACCAAATTGTGTTTTAGCAGATGTGAACAATCATCATCATCAATAAAATGCTTTGGATATTATGATGGCAAGATCTTCAAAAAATATCTAAACTTAAAATGACTATAATGAGCCTTTGTTCAATTATGCGACTATTTTTTGTATTTTTAAAGTTTACACGTAAAATAAATCACCATTCAAAAATTTCAACTACTACGACATATGAAATAGAAATAGTAAAGGTACACACACAAGAATTAAATCTACAATCTAAAGTTAAGACTCCATAATAAGATGTTGTAGAATATTATAAGATTTTTTTGATACAATGTTCTAGTGGAATATCTATGCTAGTTTATAGATCATATTCATATCAAAGAAATTTTCATTGAGGTTTTCGTGGGAAGTTCTAGGATCTAGGAAGTGGCATAAGGAAGCAGTCTTAGAATCCTAGCCATAGAGGATGAGTATAATTATTACAAACTAAGGGATGAGTCGAAGGAGATATTTTCAAAGCTAGAAGCACACGACATTAACACTATCCATGTGCCACCATGATACCAAGTAGAGGCCACACTATCTCAATTACTCACATAGGTGGAGCTATTCACATGTGGACTTTCAGGAAGATTATAGAGCGTCTGAAACCCTTACATAATTAATTGGGGGTATAGGCATACAAAAACCCTAAACGTAACCGTAGACAACTATTAGGCTATGTTAAATATTGGGCCATTAGGTAAAGAAGGGGTTTCATTCTTATTGTATTGCTAATTGTTCCATATCTTAACAAAGCATGTGGGATTGGGATATAGAAGCATAAAAAGGGAAGTATAAGATCCTGTAACAACCATATTGGGCACAATTTCCATGGAAACTCCATGAGTGACCCTTTATTTGTATTTTCATTTTAGAGATGAGAAGAAAATAGCATAGCATAGGCCTCACCTTCTAACTGGGTTTTTCCTATATTTTGTTTTCCTGAGGTAGATCTTGAGTTTGTTGTTTGGGTGGTGTTCTTTTTATTTTATTCTTTCATTTGAGTTTATTTCAACATTAAGTGGTTCAAATTAAGTATGCAATCTAAAGTAAAACACTCCATAATAATATATTATAGAATATTAGAATATCTATTGTGACGAATTGTTCATGTGGAATATCAATGACATTTTATACAGCATATTGGTATCAGGGTATCTTTCTTTGGGGATTTTGATAAAAGTTGCAGGATCTTGGAAGTGGCATAAGGAAGAAATCTCAGATCCCCAGGCATTGTCATCTCTCATGACATGGCCTCTAGAGAACAAGTCTAGGCCTTCTGGGAGTTTGGTAGCTCTAACTCAAAAGTTGGGTTGAATGGGAAATCAAGAGAGAATGAAAACCCAAAGATGACACAAAAAAAGAAAACCGAGAAAGATAAACCAAGATACAATGCCATCACTCCTTCACAATCTCTATTAAAGTGGAAGTAAAAGTGGACATCAAACCCTACTAAGATGAGAATGTTGGTGTTAAAATGAATCAATGGTTGAACCAATTAGAATTTTTTTCTAGTGCCCATAACATATTAGGAGAAAAATATTTTGTTTTCTTAGTAGAAGTTAGAGGGTCATTGTGTGGCAGGGAAAGGAACATTGAAGTTGACTGCCTCTCAAAGGAAGGTCTTCTGATGTAGTACAGAACCTGGAAATTATGGGAAACAAAAGAGGATGAGGTTTATGAATTTTATCACTGGCCTTTTATGGACCCACAACCACATCCTCCCTTGACTTAATTGATGCAGCTATTTGGCTTGCCCTATCTTCCTTTATGGTTCTTCTACAACAGACTTACCAGATCTACACGGACTAGCAAGCTCTTATTTTTTCTACGGAACACGGTTTGAAATATATGATTTTTCTTATTGGCTGACAACAGTTCTGGCAGGATATCTATTTTTTATTTTTGGTTCTTATTGGAACTGCATCCTTCACATCAGCTAATGTTTTTCATCGTAACAAACATGATATAATTGCAGGTTTTTTTTGTGATTTTCTGGTGAACATTTGAAAATTACAATAGTATGAAACACTTCGCATATATAGTATATGCACAAACATCTTTGTAAAATGGTTTTTACTTGATTAATAAAATCTTTATGTCGTTTTTCCTTTGGAAAAAAACACATTAGAGGGTCATTCCCTAACTTGGTGGGGTAGTCACATGGAGACACTTAGGAATGGGGGTGATCCATAAGTAACTAAGTGAGGTATTTAAAACCCTCATGATATCCCAATTATACTTGATTGGGTATGGACATGAGTGGGACATGACCAGTGGATCCATTGGTGCTACTTGCAATAGAAGCAAGGAAAGAGTGTGCAAGAGTACATCATTGATTTCATAAAAATGTCCATTATGTTGGGTATATCTCCCAAGAACCAAGAAATAATCCTCAAGTATCTGAGTGGTCTAGACAATCACTTAGAGAGAAAAGTGATGTTCTTCAAACCTAGAAAATTTATGAAGCCTTTGTGCAAGTACAATGTCTAGAGAATATGGGTAAGACAAAAGAACAACCAAGTGCTTCCAAGTAGAAAGACCACCAAGATACTTCCAATGAGGCAAGGAGAAGTGGAAAGGAAAGTATAAAAATACAACAACCGCAACAAATCAAAGCATCGATCCAAACTACCATTACAACCATTATAATATTGATAGTAACATACAATATAAGTAATAAAGGATACATCTTAATTTGAATCCAAAGAATTGTAAGAATGATGCTAAGAAGAATAACATGATAGCCATGGATTCATGAAACCAGGTAGAGAGTATCCTAGATGTAGATGAAAATATTGTCTACACTACAGTGTAGAAGGAAGCTAATTTGAGTAGCCTTATCCTAAATAATAAAAGGATGTGACTAAACTCTTCCATATTAAGATCCAATTCAAACATAAAAAGGTTGGTGTTCTATTTGATTTTGATTCTCAGACCAATCACATAGCATAAGATCTTGTAACCAAGATTGGATTGTAATTTCATGACCATCCTCAACCATATATTTTGGAATGGGTAAACAATGATGCAACAATTAGGATTACTAAGCAATGTAAGATAATTTTTTCCTCGATTGCAAACCATATAGATGAAGTGGTGGTAGACCCAGTACTAGCCGGTGTGTGTGTAGTGTTTGGGAGCCCAAAAATTTACTTGAAAGATGCAATCTTCATGGGAAGAACAAACTAGTACCACCTAATCAAGGATGGGAATTCCTTCAACATCAATGCACATAAAGGAAAATCTAAGATCTCTCTATTGATTGTTAACCAAGACAAGAAATTGATCAGTTCAAGTAGGAAGTTTGTATTACTCTTTTTGAGAGAGAATCATATAGGATATGAATCGGTAAGGATAAAGGAATATATAGAGGGATGTACTAAAGAGAAGAAATACTAGTTGGAGGAATTTTTTCAAGAATACATAGAAGTGTCACGGGATCCTAAATGGTTACTGTTGAAGAGGAAAGTGGAGCATGATATGCAATTGTTACCAAACTTCCTATTGAAAGATATTGGATCGTACAAACAATTCATCCTAGAAACATACGAAGTAAAGATGAAATTGGTGGAATTGTTGGACCAAGGAGTAATTAGACCAAGAAACTCATTGGTGCAATTATTGGATAAATATTGTAATTATACCAAGGATTAAGTGGAGGATGAGATGCAGTTGTTGCCAAACACTCTATTGCAGATTATTTGATTGTACAAACAATCCATTCTAGAAACAAGAGTAAAGATACAATCAGTGCAATTGTTGGTACAAGGAGTAATTAGACCAAGAAACTCACCTTGTGGATCATATATGGTCATAGTACCCAACAATGACAGGACTTTCAGAATGTGTGCTAACTACATAGATTTAAGTATGATCCCCCTCAAGAATCAATACACTCTACTCATGATCATTGATGAATTCCTAGATCAACTACAACATGCCAAGTACTTCACTAAGTTGAATCTAAAATCAGGATACGATGAGGTATGAGTCAAAGAATAAGACACCCAAAAGACTACCTTCAATAGAAGCCAAGGTCTATATGAATGGATGACATTGCATTTTCATTTATGTGTTGCACCAACTACATTTATGTGTTTTATGAATGATGTATCTCACCATTTTATAGATTGATTTGTAATAGTATACTTAGATGACATGTTGGTTTATAGATCTAACTGGGAAGAGCATATCGCACATTTCATGTGGATGTTAGAGACCATAAAAAACATCACATGTTGACAAACTTTGAGAAATGTGAATTTTTTGAATAGTCATTGGTATACTTGAGGTATGTGATTGGTAAAGATGAACTCAAGATAGATCCTACAATCATGGAGGCCATCTTGAAGTGGACAACTCATATAATTGTTGTTGAGTTCAAGATATTTGTTGGGTCAAAAAAATACGTATTTTAGTTTATATCGTCCTTTTCAAGTGCATATACACTACTCCAAGCCATAACAACTAATGCCAAGAGTTTATAGAGGGGAAAGAATAATTATAAACATTTTGAATATTTGAAAGGAAAGATTAGTTAAGCATTAATACTTGCACTGCCCAATTTTCTTGAATCCTTTTGAAGTGGAGATAATGCAAGTGAATATGTTATGGGAGAGTCTTACTGCATGGAGATAATCCAATAAGATATCACTATGAAATGTTTGCATCTTTCCCATTTCTGACCTCCCAAAAACTATGATCTTGGATGATACTTCTTCCAGCCAGGGTTATCTTTCAAATATGAGAACCTTACTTTTCCTCATTGAACCGAATGAGGTCCCTTCTTTTCCTATCTCATGCATACTTCATATGCCATAACGTTTCCCAAGGATCCTTTGAATGAGTGACCTAATGCCACCATATTTTAGCTCCTAGCATTTCTCCATTCTTTTCTGGATCATAAAGTCCTAGACCTCCACTGGATTTTGGCTGACATATCTTGTCCTAGCTCACCAGATCCCATATGTGATTATCTTGATTGTATCCCAACAAGAATTGACGTTGGATACTCCTTATCTCCTTGATAACTACCTTTGGGTTCACCATAACCAAGAACAAATAAATGGGCATTGCTTCCAGCACCGCTTTAACCAAAACAATTCTACTTGCTAAGTTGAGTGTTTGAAACTCACAATTGACCAGTTTATTTCACATTTGATCCAACAGATCATCCCATGAAACTTTCCTAATTACTCCCTCTGCTAGCAGAGCAACAAGATATTTGGACAGAAGGGAGCTCCCTAGGAACCCCAAAATTTGAATGGTGTTCGTCTGAGAAATCCTCGGGGTATTAAAGAAAAAAACCTGAGATTGTCATTATTAATTTCCAAGTCTGGCGCCTTAGAAAATAAGTTTAGGCATTTCTTAAAGGATCTAGCTTCTTGAACAGATGGGTGACCCATCAACATCGTGTTGTCCACAAACTGTTGATGAGTATACTTGTCCTCCCCTACATGTAGTGTCAACCCCTTAATTTCTCATGTTTCCACCATAATTTTAATTGTCCAACCCATGCCTTCTGCCATCGAGATGAACATGAAAGGCGATAAAGGGTCTCCTTGTTTGATACCACGAGATGGGATAAAATTTCTAGTGGGAGCACCATTGAGCAAGATGGAGAAGAAAGTAATGGGGGTTAAGTTCAATATCCATTCTATCCAATCTTGTTGGGAACCATATGCAATCAACATATCCTTAATAAACTGCTAGTTTATCTTATCATAATATTTGGAGATATCCATTTTGAGCAACATTCCAAGTTTTTTAGTGACTTTTAGAGCGTGAATAACTCCATGAACAAGGATAACCCCATCTAGAATCTGGCGACCTTCCACAAAGCCCGATTGTTCCATAGCTACCAGATTAGGAAGGATAGGTTTCAATCTATTCACAATGACCTTAGTGATAATCTTGTAGATAACATTACAAATATCTATGGGCCTAAATTTACATGGCAAGTCAACTCCTTCGAGTTTAGGGATGATGGAAATAAAGGTCGAGTTGAAGGCCTGCAACACTCTTCGATCTTTTCGTGAATATTCCACAATATTCCATATGTCCATGTTGATTAGGTCTGGTCGTAAAACCATCAGGACCCGGAGCCTTCCCTTCTGCCATCTGATTGAAATCTTCTGCAACTTCTTGCAGCTCCATTGGTTTCATCAATAGATCGTTCTAACCTATGTGATTAGATTAGGAATATGCCTGGATATTTTTTCTATGTGTTCGGATCTGTCTATGCTATCTTCCTTCATGATGGTTTCAAAGTAGCTAACCAACTCTTCTTCCACCTCTTCCCTAGTTTCCACATACTGGCCTAACTCTCTTTTTAGTCTCAAAGTCTATCCTTTTATCGATTATAAATCATTGAGTGGTGAAAGAATTTTGTGTTTCGTTCTCCCTCTTGAGTCCATTAATTCCTTGAATTTTGCTTCCATTATATATCTTCATGTCATTCTCAAGCACTCAGATGATCCAAGGTTTCATGTTCCTTAAGCTTAAACTCCTCACTATACCCAACATTCATTTCCTCCCTCTAAATCTTTTCCAAATGCTCGACAAGATGTTTCTTATTCTTAAAAATATCACCAAACTCCTCCCTATTCCAAGTGTGGATCCTAGCTTTCAACGCTTTTAATTTTTGTTGAAATTTGTACATCTGTGTTCCCCTTGGGGTATCCAACTCCTCCCACCATTATTGGAATAATGATTTGAAGTCCTTGTGTTCAATCCAAAAATGTTCAAACTGAAAAGGATTTCTTATTGGGGGGCCACTACCTTCCCAGACAAGGCTCACTAGCCAATGATCCGAACCAGTAGATGGAAGGACCATAGTTGTCACATCCCCGCTCCCATCATCCAAACCTTCTAAAAGTAAAAAATTGTCCATTCTAGAAGCCACGGGGTGTTCCCCCTGTTGATGTATATGTAACTTCGAAATGTATTTCACTTGTATTTCTTATATATTGTAACCCGATGTTTATTTCAGGATGTACTTGAGTTGTGTCATGCCCCGATGTTCCTATCGGGAAGATCTATAATGTAAACAAGTCATGTCAAGTCATTGTGGGTAACCCTCCTATTGGTTAAGGGTTAAAGTCCCCGCAGTTCCGCGACACTAGGGTTATTAGACTCTCCTAGTGAGGTCGGCCCTAGTAGGGTTTAGTCAAGTTGGGAATTACTATAAATAGAGAGCTCGCCTCTCTATTTATCACACATCTAATACACACTCAAGTGTAGCACATAGTTGAGGAAGGAGAAGACACTGGGGCTAGATATAAAGAAGGTTACTGTTGTCGAGAGATCACTTACTATTTTGGGTTCTACTTTTGGTGTTGATTCTATCTCTAAGGAAGTTGCGGGGGGTTTTCACCATTTATGGTTTCCCCGAGGATAAACATTGTGTTCATTGTCTCTTGTGTTTGATTGTTGTGCTTGTTATTCTCTCAGTTAAAGATCCTAATGTATTGCTAGCTTAATGATGAAATTCTAACATGGTATCAGAGCTAACCTGAGAAGAAGACACTATGCAGCTGCGGGAACTAGGGCTTCCTAGTTAGCGGATCTTCCTCCACAAATTTTCAGCAAAATAATGTTGGATTAACTCTCCTCCTTAGGGCGCATCTTTCTGTCGAAGTAGAATCCAATTATGAGGTTTTTCAGTTTTGGACCCGACACTGCTGCCGGAAATTAGGGCTTTCACAAAAGAGGAATTTTTCAGTGAACCCAGGCCTGGATTGATCTCATCCCCAAAATCAAAGTTAGGGATAAAATTCAAAGCATTTGGTTGGACAAAACTCCAAAAAAGCAAAACCCTAATTTGCTACTGAACTAGCACTACAGGATTTCAACTCCAAATCCAGATCCGACATATTGACCTGGTAAGATCTAAATCTTTTGTATTTCCATTTGAGGTTCTCAGTTTAAGATGTCTCATCATACCAAGCTTGATGAAAAGCTTGAGGGAGCTGATAACTCTGAGCCTGGAAGTATAGGATCTCCCTGGTCCTAGAAGAAAATGAGTTGGACTCCTATATCAATGAGGAGGTTCCAATTCCAGAGGGAGAAGAGGCTAAGGCCTCACATAAGAAGAAGTTGGTTATGGCAAAGAGAATCATTGTTGATTCTATCAAGGATCACCTCATACCACAGGTGTCCTCCCTCAAGACACCTGAAGCTATGTTTGATGCCCTAACCAAATTGTTTGAAGGGAAGAACATAAACAGGAAGATGACTCTAAGAAACCAATTGAAGAATGTAAAGATCCAAAATGCTGAGACTATTCAGTCTTACTTTACAAGGGTATCTCAGATCAAGGAACAACTGGAAGCAATAGATGAAGAAGTGGAAAATGCAGAGATTGTGAGACCACCTTGAATGATCTACCTAGATCATGGGACTCTTTCATTCAAGGGATCTGTGCCAGGAAGAAGTTAGTCAAGTTCAGCAGACTATGGGAAGAATGCTCTCAAGAAGAAGCTCGGATAGCAGCTCGAGAAGAGAAGATGTGAAATGAAGATCAAGCTCTCACTGTTCACTCCAAGAGAACCAAAATGAACCATCATCACTCCAAAGGTAAGATCTCACACCCTAAAAGAGATATGTCTACCATTAGATGTTACACATGTGATGAGAAAGGTCACGTATCCAGATTCTGCCCTAATAAAGGGAACTTAAAGAAGAAGAAGGAAAACAAGAGAAGACATCATGCTCATGCTGCAGAAGATGATGAACCTTCCACAAAGAGAATCAGACAAGAAAGTGATTCTTCAAGTGATGAAGAATATGTGCTGATCTCCGCTCTTACGGGAACTGTTTCACATGGAAGCAATGATTGGCTCATAGACAGTGGTGCTTCCAAGCATATGACGGGATTCAAAGAATCATTTGTGAAGCTATCTGAACATGAGTCACCTCACAAGGTGAAACTTGGGGATGATTACCGGTATCCAATAAAAGTTAGTGGTGAATCCTCCTATATACTAGACTCTGGAAAGTCTATGAAGATGAAGAATGTATTATTTGTTCCAGGACTAAAGAAGAACCTCCTCTCCATATCTGCATTGGATGCAAAAGGAATGAGGGTTGCTTTCGTAGATGGCCAAGTTCTTATGTGGCCAAAAGGAAATACTTTTGACGATGCAATAGTGATTGGGGAACAAGAAGGAGGTCTATACAAGCTGAAGGGCCAACTAGAACAAGCTTTGGTTCATGACTTAGTAGAACCAAATGAACTTTGGCATAGAAGGCTTGCACATGTGCATTACAGAGAACTACCACTTGCAAGCAAAGATGTTGAAGGTCTTCCAGAAATTCAAGCAAAACATCAAGGGGTTTGCAAAGGATGTGAGAAAGGAAAGAACACAAAGAAGACATTTCCAAGTAGCGAAAGAAAAGCAAAAGGAATCTTGGAAATCATCCACTCCGATGTATGCGGACCAATGTCATCAAGCTCACTAAGCGGGTATGTGTACTATGTTTCTTTTATTGATGATTTTTCTAGGAAGACATGGATTTACTTCATAAAGAACAAAGATGAAGTGTTCAACAAGTTCAAGGAATTCAAAGCCTTGATCAAGAACCACAATGAAAAGAAGATCAATACTTTTCGATCAGACAATGGCAGAGAATTCACTTCGAATGATTTCAAGGAACTATGTAAAGACTCAGGGATTAAGAGGGAGTTGTCCACCCCTTATAATCCACAACATAATGGGATTGCAAAAAGGAAGAATAGAACTATCATGGAAGTTGCAAGAGCTATGCTTCATGATCAAGATCTTCCTATGCATCTTTCGGCAAAAGCATCCAGAACAACAGTGTATGTACAGAACTGTACTCCACACAGAGTACTCGAGAACAAGACTCCTGAAGAAGTCTTCTTCGGCAAGAAACCAAAAGCCAGCCATCTCATAATATTCAGCTGTCCAATGTACATACACATTCCAAAAGAGAAGAGGACAAAATTAGATCCTTCAGGAAAGAAGGGTATATTTGTGGGATACTTTGAAAGCTCGAAGGCTTACAGAATATACTTCCCAGGGTTCAAGAATATTGACATCAGCAGGGATGTAACATTTGACGAAGATTCAAGAAAGAAACCTACTAAAGAGCCTGAAGAAGCAGAAGCTCCCAGAATTCATGATACAATCATGAACGAAGAAACTCAAGAAGAAGATCGAGAATTTGAAGAACCACAAAGACCTGTAGATCCACCATAGGAGAAGAATCCTCACAAGAGGAAACCTGCTTAGGTACGAGAGATTATCCAAGGTGCAGAAAGATATGGGGTTCCAAAAGAGAATCTCAGAGAAAGAAAGAGGACCAGATCTCGTTCCAATTATGTAGCTTTACTATGTGATTTCATTGATAAAGAACCTTCCAAATATGAAGAAGCGGCAGAACGGAAAGAATGGAAGGATGCTATGATCGAAGAGTATCACTCGATCATGAAGAATGATGTTTGGGATGTTGTCCCAAGACCAGAAGGGAAGTCAGTTGTAACTTCCAAATGGATCTATAATATTAAGCATGCTGCAGACGGTAGCATAGAAAAATATAAAGCAAGATTTGTTGCTCGTGGTTTCTCACAGAAAGAAGGAATAGACTATGAATAAAACTTTGCACCTGTATCCAAATACACTTCCATCAGATCGGTACTTGCTCTGGCTGTAGTGATGAAATGGAAGATACACCAAATGGATGTCAAGACTGCTTTCTTGAATGGTGTAGTAGAAGAGGAAGTGTATGTGGAGCAGCGACTCGATTTTGAGACACATGACAGGGAGTCTCATGTGTGCAAATTGAAGAAAGCCCTGTATGGTTTGAAATAGGAACCCATGACATGGTACAGCAGAATTGATAGTTTTCTATCCAATTTGGGCTTTACCAAGAGTAAAGCAGATTCCAACCTTCACTACAAGGTTGAAGATGGCAACCCAGTGATGCTTCTACTATATGTAGATGATCTATTTGTGATAGGTATGGATGGGTTGATTGCTGATACGAAGAGAAAGCTTGCTGCCGAGTTTGAAATGGAGGACTTGGGTATGATGCATTATTTTCTAGGTATGGAGGTGTGGCAGAATACAGATGGAATATTCCTTGGACAAGGGAAGTATGCAGTAGAGATCCTAAAGAGATTTGGGATGATGGACTGCAAGGCATTAACCACACCTATGGCATCAAATCTGAAGCTATTGAGTGATGCTTCATCAGAGTCGATTGATGCCATGATGTATCGTTAGATGATTGGGTCCTTGATGTACCTGACGAACACGAGACCAAATATTTGCTTTGCTGTGAACACCGTGAGCCAATATTTGACAGATCCGAGACATGTTCACTTGACTGTTGCAAAGCACATTCTGAGTTACCTAAAGGGTACGGTAGATTATGGGCTCAAGTATAAGACTGATCAAAGGATTAACCTGGAGGGTTATGTTGATTCAAATTGGGCAGGCAGTGCCATCAATAGGAAGAGTACTTCAGGGTGTTGCTTCAGTATGGGATCAGGTGTGATCTCGTGGTTTAGCAAGAAGCTATCCTGTGTGGCACTGAGTACAGCTAAAGCAGAGTATGTCGCAGCTTGTTCAACTAGTTGTGAGGCAGTATGGCTGAGGAAGCTACTGTCTGATTTATTTGATCTCTAGTTAGATGCTACTTGTATATACTGTGATGACCAGAGTTGTGTAAAGTTGTCAGAGAATCCAGTATTCTATGACAAGTCGAAGCATATCGAGATCAAGTATCACTATATTAGGGATATGGTGCAGAGAGGAGCAGTGAAGCTCCAGTATGTTGCGACGGACGAACATATAGTTGATGTGTTGACTAAGCCATTGGCTAGGGTGAAGTTTGAGTACTTCAGGGAGAAGCTTGGTGTTCTCTAGATCGAGATTCCTCCCAAGAGGAAGTGATGAGTCCGTGATGAGACATTATGACATGGTGAGAGGATTGGTTCCTTCCATGGTTAGATATAAGTGCTGTGCATTTTCGACATGGTGAGAGGATTGGTTCCTTCCATGGTCGGATATAAGAGCTATGACATGGTGAGAGGATTGGTTCCTTCCATTGTCAGGTGTGTGTGGATGCCACATCCAGCATGAAAAAGGGTTGGCTTTGTGAAGACACATCTAGTATGAAAAAGGACTAGCTCTGTGTGGATGCCACATCCAGCATGAAAAAGGGCTGGCTTTGTGAAGACACATCTAGTATGATAAAGGACTAGCTCTGTGTGGATGTCACATCCAGCATGAAAAAGGGCTGGCTCTGTGAAGACTCATCTAGTATGAAAAAGGACTAGCTCTGAGTGTGTGCCACATCTAGTATGAAAAAGGACTAGCTTTGTGAAGACTCGTCTAGTATGAAAAAGGACTGGCTCTGAGTGTGTGCCACATCTAGTATGAAAAAGGACTAGCTCTATGAAGACTGATCTAGTATGAAAAAGGACTGGCTCTGAGTGTGTGCCACATTTAGTATGAAAAAGGACTAGCTCTATGAAGACTCATCCAATATGAAAAAGGGTTGTCTCTGTGTGTGTTCCACATCTAGTATGAAAAAAGGACTAGCTCTGTGAAAACTCATCCAGTATGAAAAAGGACTAGTTCTGTGTGTGTTCCACATCTAGTATGAAAAAGGACTAGCTCTATGAAGACTCATCTAGTATGAAAAAGGACTGGCTCTGTGTGTGTTCCACATCTAGTATGAAAAAGAACTAGCTCTGTGATGATACATCCAGTATGAAAAAGGATTGGCTCTGTAGATGTACATCCAGCATGAAAAAGGGTTGGCTCTGTAGAGATTCCTATGACGAGAAGAATCAATAGATAGCACCCATGATGATGACCCAGTGATGATCTAGATCAAGTGATGATGATCTAGCAGTGATTATCCAGATCTAGTGATGATCTAGATCGAGTGATGATCCAGATCCGATGATGAAGATGACTTGAAGATGAAGATGACTTGAAGATGAAGAAGACTTGAAGATGATGAGGACTCGATGATGATCCAGAAGATTCAAAGAAGAAGACTTCTGCTGAAAATTGTGTCGAAAGGATACCTTCCTAGTTAAGAGGGAGTGTTGATGTATATGTAACTTTGGAATGTATTTCACTTGTATTTCTTATATATTGTAACCCGATGTTTATTCTGGGATGTACTTGAGTCATGTCATGCCCCGATGTTCCTATCGGGAAGATCTATAATGTAAACAAGTCATGTCAAGTCATTGTGGGTAACCCTCCTATTGGTTAAGGGTTAAAGTCCCCGCTGTTCCGGGGCACTAGGGTTATTAGACTCTCCTAGTGAGGTCGTCCCTAGTAGGGTTTAGTCAAGTCGGGAATTAGTATAAATAGAGAGCTGGCCTCTCTATTTATCACACATCTCATACACACTCAAGTGTAGCGCATAGTTGAGGAAGGAGAAGACACTGGGGCTAGATAGAAAGAAGGTTACTACTGTCAGGAGATCACTTACTATTTTGGGTTCTACTTTTGGTGCTGATTCTATCTCTGAGGAAGTTGCGGGGTTTTCACCATTTATGGTTTCCCCGAGGATAAACATTGTGTTCATTGTCTCTTGTGTTTGATTGTTGTGCTTGTTATTCTCTCAGTTAAAGATCCTAATGTATTGCTAGCTTAATGATGAAATTCTAACACCCCCTATGCCAGTTGTTCTAGGTGAACCACCCATTTCATGTTTCCACATCCATCAATTGATTTTCACTTATGAAATCCTTAAATGCTTCATTGGTCGCTCCTAGAATCCTCCTACCACCCTTTTTCTCCTCTAGAGAGGTAATCATGTTAAAATCACCACCTGCAATCTAGTGATTAACACCAATCCCCCTCGCTTCCTCCTTCAAGGAAGCAAGAAATTCTAGCTTTTGGGGAAAAATGCTAGGACCATATACATTGGTGATAACCCCCTTAATAGTTATGTTAATAATATGAAAGTCTCCAAAAATGAAAAATCAAGTAGCTCGAAAGTTATTTAAACTTACCTCTTTCAACTGCCATAATATTGACAATCATCTCATAGCACCCCATGCATCAATCGTTGCTGTTTCACCTCCTTTCCATACTTTCTTGCCTATTTCTTGCATTCTTTGAGAACTGCACTTTGTTTCTTGTAGTAATATCGTCATTGGTTTTTCCATCCTCAACTTGCTTCAAAGAGTATTTATTTTGTGGGGTGACTCACCCCTCATATATATATTCCATGTTTTACCTTCATTGTGTAACCCAATTAACTTAAAAGAATACATCCTTTATCGTGGGGTATTGGCTTGACTCGATTAATCTCGTTCCTACCTCAAGAATTCTTTGTCGATTTGTCTTTCTTCCACACTTTTAACCTTCCTCCAGTTGTTTCCATTTGATCCCCTTTGGAGGGTCCTTTGCTACACCTAGTTGGGGGATGCCCTAGTTTTCATAATGTCCTCCTCCAAGAGTTTGATTTGTCTGCTAGGTACAAACCCCTTGCCTTTCTTACTGCATTATTTTTCGATCGCATCCAAATCTAGCTCCCCCAGGTTCATATCCTCCACCTCCTCTTGTGGGTTTTCTTCCATAACTTATAATTGCTCTTATTTGTCCTTATGGTTTTCCTCCAACTGGGCCAAGATTTCCTTCTCCCTCGAGACCAAATATTTCTCGGTGCATGTGCTTAGATCTCCTAGATCCTCCCCCACCTAGTTAAGGATTTCAAATATATTCCCGTGGTTGGTATTTTCCCAGCATCCTTCCTAGTATGAATCTAATTGTTGGATCGCCTCCCTTGTTTCTGACTATTCGTTACATGTGTAAAACCTTCATCATCTGTCTCCTTCTCCCGGATCACTTGAGCTGAAACTTGGGTCTGTCGATTTTGGGAGTAGTCCCTCCCCATATGACCATATTCATGGCATTATCTACATATAAATGGGAGCTATTTGCAATCAATGGGTTGCACCCAATATTCGTCCTCTCAGGTAAGATTTATTGCTTATGGAAACTCCGGAGACAGGTCCATATACACACAGATCCTGGCCAAGGAGGTATACCATTGTTTCTTTGTTTGTTATGATGCGTTCACAAATTTTCCCATGGTGTTTCCAATTGCTTCCAATATATCTATCTCTCAGTATTCATAGGGTAAAGAGTACAACCTAATCCAAACTGGGGAAATACTCTTATCTTCGTTATCTGGGTTGAATCGTTTCTTCAAAGGACGTAGGTAGAGTGCAACCAAGAAAAAGAAATACAATCCTCCCAGCAAGATCATGCCATAGTCCTCTTGATTGAAGAAGATGATTGTGAAAAAACCCTTTGCACCCAAATGCAGATCGTAATGACCGCTTGGGTTCTAGGTAGCTTTGATCCATCTCAATAGGTCCCTTTCCTTTGACCACATTCCTATGAATTTTTCAATCAAGGATTTCTCCTTCCACTGCTCCACCCATTCCCTTAGTTTTCCATGATTTAGAGAGAAGGGTTTCCTACATATTTTGGCAGACAACCTCCTCACTGCCTTTGTCGATCCAAATCTCCCTTTCTTTCCCCGTCACTACTCCCATGTTCCCCTTCTGATTGGTTCTTTGTTGAAATCCCCCCCCCCCCCCAAGCAACAAAATGTTGGGCGAATGGGGGGGGGGGGGGGTGTCACCCTCTAGGTGGCCTCATCCAAAAACCCTAGGTTCTCATGTGATCACACTCTGAATCCCAAAATTTGTCTTTACTAGAGTGCCACTAAAGCTTCGTTAGGTGTACCTACACATTGCGGTTGTTCCTTCTGGCACATTGGATTTATTACTTATGATAGAATATTAAGTGGACTATGAATAACAAGGTTATGTGGTAGCAAATTATTTTGAAATAAATATCAAAATATAGAAGAAATGTAAAAGAAGTTAAGCATGGATAAGTTTGTTTTGTTAAATACTTCTAATCTTTAAGCAGAGTAATAGGGTAATTTATATTCCACGACATTATTAAACCATGTTTGGCGGTAAGTATATGTCCAAATCTCATTAAAGTGATAAAAGATTATACATTGTAGAAACAAAAGTGCTCAAACGTGAAGATAATGTTTTGTTTCAATAAAAGTTATATACATTATTCATCCCTTCAATGTTGATGAGCCCAATTATTATAGTTGCACTAATTTAAGTGCCATAAGTTGTATAGACGATTCAAAATCGAGTTAAAGACCTAGGACTAGCAAGAGTTCATTGAAAACCAGTAACATAATAGGAGGGTTCAAGTTATGTAGAAATTATATAGAATGGAAATATGTCTTGTCCATGGGTCGTTCATTCAAATATGAAATAGCAAGATTTGTGTTACATGAGGTCCCCCTAACCTATTTGATAGTTGAATCCCACACATATTTAGAAATTTAGGTAAAAAATTTAGCGTCGACAGCAGGGTTCGAACCTGCGCGGGCAAAGCCCAACAGATTTCAAGTCTGTCTCCTTAACCACTCGGACATATCGACAACTACATTTGAACCAAGGTTACTATGATAACAATGACTGAACTTTTTCTTCCAAGGTTACTATGATAATAATGACTGAACTTTTTCTTCCAGCTGACAAGTACAGCCCGCCGTAGATTCGAGGCCCACGGTTGGCGCATAGCGTTCATTTTCTTCTGTATCTCGTCTTCCTTTTCGCATTTCGGCTGGAAAGAAAATAAGTATACCAAGTATGGAAAACAAGACGAAATTAACTTAACTGTAAAACAATCATAAACAAGAAGAATTGTGGCTGCTGGGATTCGAGCCCAGGTCCACGGCCACAACGTGAAGTTCTCACCACTAAACTACAGCCACCAATACATAACAAGAATTTGTCATGTGTGGACCATATAGTTACTGTTCATCAAATTTTAGACTGAGCCAATTCGACGGCGATACAGAGAATCATTTGTATGGGACGAGTTGGAAGTAATATCATTCAAATTTTCAATGGGAATGAGAAATGATAGGGGATTTTTTTTATAAGAAATATATGCCAATAATTATTATTTCTGAAAATCTAAGGTATGGTTAAATTAAAGTCAATTATTATATAAGAATTTAAGAAGAGTATCAGGTTGTGGTAAACAATTTCAATTCCTTTATTCAGTTGATATAATTTTAATGATTTTTCTTTTACCATTAAAGTTCCAAAATTTTACCAAACGAATATTATTAATAGTTTTGTTTGATAAACATAGATGGTTTTGTTTCGCCTAACAAAGATTATTGATGGTTTTCTTTGATAAAGGAAAATTCATAAATGGAATACCATTAAGGTATAACCCATTATGTTCCTTACAGTAATTTATCTTATATTATTGTGTCTTTCAATTTTATTTCTAATTTAATATGGATTAATGTTATTAAAACAGTTTATTTTCTGATTTTGGTGTTTCTCTCCAATGAGATTGGGGCAAATGAATTTAGGTCTCAAACTAAGTGAGCTTAGTGAAGACTTCTTTCGCAAATCCAAGTGGTTTCCCTGACAGAATAAGTAAAGAAAGGCATTAGGTTAGGAGATCCTATCAAATTGCTGCTCCAAGAAACCCTTGAGTTAAAACAGATCAAGATGATACATGATTTCACCCAGATACTTTAACAACTTCGAACATCAACATATGCATCTTCAATGGGAAGTCATTTTAGAGGAACAATGCCCTTTAAGGCACAAGTTGATTTTGATATCCCTCTATTTGAATACAACATAAACATGAGATAGAAACAAAAACTTTAGAAAGGCAGTTAAATTTACTAGAGGGTTATTTCTTCATTCACAACGTCTCTAATCGTGAGAAGATTAATTTCACAATCCTAAAGGCCCTTCCCCGTGTCAAAAATTAGTGGGATGCATACTTTGTGCAACATAATCTCGATGACTCTAAGATGTTTATTAAAGAACCCACTTGGAGGGATTTCATCAATGCCATGAAGGAGGAGTATTTACTTGTTGGAATCCATGAAAAGTAGTATATGAAATGGACAACTTTGCGCCAAAGTAAAAGTTGGGTGTGTCAGAAAACATTGGCACCTTTCATACTTGATGTACAAAAATGAGTATTTGATATTCTGGATAACACTAGGTTCTAAAATATTGCAAAATCCTACACATATACATACAAATAAAAATGGAATTTCTAAAGAATGAGAAATAAATATTTATTGAAATATTGCTTTGTTGAAGGTTGCTTACCGTTATGTCATCAAGATTGAGAAGAAATATTTACTAAAAGAATGAGAAAGAGTTGAAAATCATCAATAACACAAAAATCACAAAAAAAAATGAAGGCAACCCTAACTTTTAAAGAAAAAAATATAATAAATACATTAAAAAAAGACAAGAATGTTTTCTTTTTAAAGTAGATGTAAAGAAAAAAACTAACTTAGAAAAATAAGGAAAAATGGTATAACTATTATTAAAAAAATTCTTCCCGCAACAATGAAAAATATCACACCAAACAATGAGTCAATGAATTATAGATTTGAATTTAAAATACTTTTGTCATTTTGAAAGCATGTAATGCCTAGAAAATAGATGATTAAGCATGTTACACAATAGAATTTGTAATTACTAATCCACATTTTATGTTTACATGATACTTAATTAGTCTTCTATTCTCCATCTTATAGTTCTTTCAAGGATCCAATTGTCTATGGGATTTGTTTCCAAGGGATTTAATGTTCTTACTTTAAATTATGTGATTTCATTGCTAACTTTACTAGCTAACCCTTCAATCTCACTTGCCAAAGTTCATGTTGATCCATTTGTGTCATTCTGATAGTCTTTACAAAAGTGCGTATTTTTGTAATCGTGTTGACCCATGTGTACTTGTGTGTACTTTGCATACAAAAGTGTGTCTTTTGCAATCATGTTGACCCCTCTGTACTTTTTTTTTTTGAACAGAAACCGAAGAAAAATTTAATATATAAAAAAAAAGGCCGAGCACAGCCATCCTTACAAGGTTTGTAACCAAATTTTTTGAGCTACTATAGAAGGACAAACAAAGGTTTCTAGGCTATGAACAGAAAAATAAGTGATTCTAAACTTCTTGTTGAAACTAGTTAACCCATTGGAAGGGTATTGTCTTACAAATTGGTTGTTCAACAGTATACAAAAAAACATATATAACTAGGAGAGTAGAACCTAAAACTTTTGAGCTTCCTGCCCATGGGTGAGTTGTCCATGTCACGTCCCCTCCCGTCCAAGAGGACGCGACCACGACACTGCTACTATCATTTAAGCGGGGATCTAACCCCCATGAACATAAACAATAAAAAAATGATGCATTGAACTAGCATACATACACAGATGCATAATGCAATGTAATCTATAGCGGAAGCAATTGCATTTCAACATAGCATCCATGTTCATAATTCATAAAAACAAATAAATACAGTTGCAGAAGTAAATACGCAAGAAATACTTATCTTGAAAATGAGTTGTCCCGCAACCAGCTATGTCACTGCAACGTTCCACCCAACCATAGGCCAGTGTGATCGTCAATCTCTCAGCATCATTGCCACCCCCGAGCCGGGCATGATTCCCACAAGGACTAAGGGAACAACAAGCTCACACATAGCCCAAAATACATAACAACTCAACCAAGCCAAACACAGTTGGGTTTATCAGGCTGCTAAGGAGGTGGAAGGTTGAATTGCTAAGCTAGTGAGATTAGCCACAGATCTATGGACACCTACACAAGATCTCGCTTGGTTTTCCCAACACCTACACGCCCAACACAAGGAAGCACCCCCTTCTCTGCTACACGGTCCCTCAGGCTATGCCTTCCCTTTCAGTGCTCTTCAGGGTGTGCAAGAAAGAATAACCAACCCCTCTTGATCTCTCTGTGTGGTTCCTTTCTACACTAGGTTTATCAAGCTAATTCTTCCCTCTTCCACTCCAAACCGGTTTAGACCAAAACACAGGGTGCACTAACAGCAAGATGCAAATTTTGGGTTTGAGGGAAAAAAAAACATTTTACATCCAAAAACGGATTGTTAAAATGGGGAAATAGACCCCTGGGTGAGAAATTCAAACTCAGCAACGATTTTGGGCATTTCATGAGCAAAAATGACTGCTATAAACCCCAAAATCGTGAATCCTTGCTGGCCATTCACTCAGCAACACAGAAACAATTTTCCTAGGCATGGAAAAAAAGGAAAATCGCAGGAAAATGTGAAGGATAAAACACAGGAAAGTTTAGTTGCGTGAGAACCCAACGTGAATGGAGGATGGATGATGAAAAACATCCCAGAGCTCCCAAGAAAGCATGAGGAAGAGAGAATGTGAATTCTAATGGGTGAGTAATGAATTTTTTGGTTCTTCCTTGCCCATTAAGCCAAAACATGTTTTTCTAAAATGGGTGCTTTGCCCAATTCGAAATTGACCCCCATACCTTTCCCATTCCCATGCAATAACTAACTCAACCACTTCTGGCAGAAATAAATGATTGGGTGAATAAGACAAGAAAGATAATTGACATCTTGATGGGTTTTCCCCATTGTCTCAAGGTTTGAATATCCCCCCCCCCCCCCTCATCCCTAGGAAATCATGCCCCCATTTCTTTAATGTTGCATTTACATAGCTGATTGTGGGTATTTTAATTAAATTGCATATGTACATGATGCCCACATTATAATGTGTCGAGCTAGCACAAAATATCATCGGCATTGATTTTAATTGCAGAACCATAAACCACTAAATCGATGGCGGGGCCTTGGCCTTTAGCTCCACACCATGATTAAATACAATATTTACATCATATATATTTTTAAAACAAACGGGGTCAAAATCACGGTGTTACAGGCCAACCGAAGGTTCTTCCATCTGCAAATCTCCAACAATGGGGGAGTCCTGGCAGTGTCTGCACTAGGTCATGCTAGTAAGCTTATGTACATCCTCCTTGACAATGTCAACTTTCCCCATTAATTCATGCAGGTCCCTTGTGTTGTCGTTTATTCTGGAGGCATGGCAGGCAAGCTGGTTGGAGATGTTTTTGGTTTCAGCTACGACGGTCTTGTTACCATTGACACTAGTGTTGACCATTCTATAAATCCAACGCATTCCACTATGCAAGTCTGCAATCGAAGACTTGATTTCTTTGATATCCCTGGGGGTTGCCATTCTTTCCTGAGCCTGCGTTACCAAGTGAGGCCATGAAGGAGAGCCAAAACTACTAGAAGAAATTATACATGAGATGAGCGAATCTTGGGTGAAAGAGAGATGATCCTGAACTAACCACGACTGAACTGGGATCTCTTCGACGGGCTGATGAACCAGTTCACAATCAGTCTGCAAGCTGAGCAAACCTGCAAAAAGGGTTGAGATATCTTCTTCCAAAGGAACGAGGAGAAGAGGGCACATATCCAAATCAAGAGCGAGCCTGGAGGAATAAGACACAGAGTTCATGATGGTCGCCAATCCTACAAAGTGTGCGAGGAGTTCGTTGGGGATTTCATTGTACATGAGGAAGAGATGTCCCATAAAGGCCTTCACATGGCCGAAACCGCCACCTTTCAGAGCCTGTCACGTCAAAGGACGTATGTTCGAAATGCAAAGAGGGAGGGAAACGAGGGGGTGGAGGAGAGTGGGTTAGAATACCCCCTAGGATAATAAGGGCTAAGGAACATGTTTGTGGTGGTGTTGATCTCTTATTGAGACAATTCCCAACTTGTTATTTACTCCTTGATTTTCCATTTTATCCGCAAGGCCATTGTTCTTCCTTAGGATGTGGTAGTATGTGACATGAAGAGTGGTTCTCATTCTGCTAATGCGCTCATACAACCTTTTGCAGTTGGTTGCACTTGAGTTGTATCATTTCCTCATTTTTGAATGATCTGTTTAGAGTCTCCAAAGACGATGATCTTCCTGATATTTTCCTTTTTGACAAGTTCCATACCAAGGCAAAGGGTGAGCCATTCAACGTCATTGTTGGTTTTTGTCCAATCCCCCAAGCATAGGTTGCCATTGTATTTCCTCAGGGATCTAGGATAATCCCACTTGCACCTGCCTCCCCAAACCCCTTTGTACTTTGCATATAATTGATCATATCTTAATATTTGCAAAACCATTATGATATTTTCCTTGTTCTCTTCTTCAAATTTTAAGTAAATATGTATGTCATCAATGAAAAAAAGTACAAACTTATCCAAATACTTACTAAAAACACTATTCATAAGGAACATGAATGAGGCTAGTGCATTGGTACTACCAAACATTTATAATTAAAATACCTTGTCTTGGAAGTTTTCTTGTGTATATATTGATCTTTAATTCTAACTTGGTGATATCTTGATCTTAAATCAATCTTTGAAAACACCTTTTCCTCTCTTACTTAATCAAACAATTCACTAATCCAAGGCAAAGGGTTTTTTCCTTTATTGTAACTGTGTTCAACTATGTGTAGTCTATGCACAATCCGAGGGTCCCATATTTATTCTTCATAAAACAAATTGATGCTTCTCAAGGCGACACGCTTGGTGTAATGTATCCTCTCTCTAACAATTGTTGCAATTGCATCTTCAACTCCCTAATTTCAGGGGTACTCATTATGTAAGGAGATTTGGATATAGGTGCAACTTTGGGAATGATATCAACTAAAAAGTTAATATGCCTCTTGGTCGCTGACAAGGTGTCTCATATGGAAGCACATCTTTGAATTATTGTCATATTAGAGGATCCCCAACTTTGGTCCCTTACTTTTTGTTGATCCCAACACATTAACTAAATACAACTAGAATCTCCTTTTGAAACTCTTATTGAACTATAAGACTGAAATTTGTCTTATGGAAATGGCCTTTGGAATACATTTACTATTCTTGGGTTACCATCCTCATATGTATAGTCAAAGGATTTGTTGAAGCATTCAAGTTTTACCTTAAGTGATTCCAACCAATCCATACCAACAAAGACATCATATGCACCAAGTGGAAAGATCTTTAAAATTATCCCATGTGGAAAATCCATTATTTCCAGTGACAAGTTTGTACTAACTCACTTACTTTTCTCTTTTTATATGTGGCCAACTGCACTAACCATGATTTTTTATGTTTGCATTTTTTAAGAACACGCGAGTCAAAAAATTTAGGTGCAACATATATATGACTAGATGTCGAATCAATCAAAATAGAAATATATTGCTTAACATCCTTACCTTCAATTTCCACCACTCATGCTTGGTCATATGCTTCTCTATCCTTCAAAGTTGGATGGATTCTAGGAATGTTCCTTTCTATGTTAATTGATGTAGCCCCTTGGATGTTGTGGACAACACTATTGTCCTATTGTCTATGTGGACAGGTTTTTAGCGAGTGATCTTCTCCACATCCCCAACATTTTAGGGGTTCTCTTGGCCTCTTCCCAACTCCTTCAACTGGTTTACTTTTGATTTGTGTGGGGTAACTTGGTCGAAAACTCCTTCATTGATTTATGTATGGAGGAGGTTTGAATCTTTTATGTCTTTGCTCCAAACTTTACTTATTTTCCTTCCATGCCTTACCGATCTCTAGTTTATTCTTGTACTCATAACAATATCTATCCTTTTTGTATGAATATTTCCATAGTTTTTTGTAATTGTTAAATATTTTGGAGATCGACTATGTTGATGCTTCTTGTTTGTTCCCTTAATGATGGGTGGAGTGTTCACTCGAAACATTGGAACATTTCAAAACTTCAACACAGTTGATCTCTAGAATCTTTAACAATATTTATCCTTCCTAATTACTTCATCAGGGTTCTTGGGCTATTCAAACTCAATCCTGGCTTTATAAGATTGAGGAAAACCACTTAGAAAGTGTTGAATTTTTACCTTCTCATATTTGATATACTTGACATATTGTAGCAACTCAAAAGCTTGTTGAGGAATACTAATCCTCTCTTAAGTACAAACAACCACGAGACGAGCAAGCACCCCCTACAATCCACTTGCACCAAGATAGATCACCCAATTGTGTGCAATCGGACATTCAAATGGATTAAAGACGCTGCAACAATTTGATGTGTGCATTCAAGTGGTTTCCAGTTCTAATGATTACAAACTAGGGTGGCATATTAGTAACCATTTTGATTCCTTTCAGACATGTTATTTTATTAATTTGTGATACCAAACATGCCTGAGAGTTTGTTGGGATATGTCAGATCATGTTCCAGATAAGTAGTACTACTACAATTTGAATGCAATCTAGATATACATATCTATATCCAGATATGGCATATCAATCTCTGATGTTTGGCCCTGGAAATATAATTATAAAGTTTTTTAAATTATCAAATTTGTTTTTAAATGATGGGAAACAACCCAATGGACTGAAAACCTAGTGATAAGGTGACCCCAACTCAATATTTGTGAGAAGAGGCTGCCATTATTATGTAGATAAGGGATTTATCAGAGTAGCTAGGTGTCGTTATTGTTTGTTTTTTACTTATTTGAGACATGCAAGTTGCGCTCTATGCAATGAAATTTGATACTTGATATTTTTAAAAGTTTTGTTTCCATAAATGCAAAAACATTAAATAATTTTAGATACAATCATTTATTGTCATTTAATCCACTTTACATATTATTAATTATTTTTCTTCAAGCAAACATGTTGCACATTTCATGATATACATGTGGAAAGACTCCTTAAAAACATTAGATATGTTAAACAAAGGTGCAAGATCGATGCCCCCAAGGGTGTAAACCAAGTGACAAGCGAACTATTAAGGCACTCCTTGCGACATCACGAGTTCAAACCTCAGCTAGCATGTGCCCCATGCTGAGAGGTTGTGTGGATACACCTTGGGGTATAGTGGTAGCGAACGAGAATCAACACCATATCACGTGAGTATGAACCTCACCCTAGTTGTCAATTCCCCTTGTAAAAGAAATAAAAATAAAAATAAAAAAGCGTGCAAAAACATGGAGACATTGCCACCTCGTTGCTCTTATTATTATATTTATGTGTTTATGCTTTATGATATAATTGTTCTAAGTTATTGTTAATGATAAAACTACATAATGTTCTAAGTTATCTGTCTTTGATGGCAATGGAGATTTATATGAATGGAGTCGGCATCATTAAGTGCTCCTAAATAAAGGAGTTGATCAAGAGAATTTGAACTCATCAGCACTACAAAATGTGCAAACTTTGAATTTGAACTCATCAACACTGCAAAATGTGCAAACTTTATTTAGAAATAAAGGCTAGGAATACAGGCATTTCTAGCATTTCTATTTTTGAGGTTTATGGAGAAAATCAAATGTCACAGACTAATGTGCAAAGTTATTGCTAGGAATACAATGGAAGAGATAATGTATTACTGCGTTTTGAACTACTGAGTATACGCGGGGAAAGCGAAACAGATTTAAAGTTTGTTTCTTAATCACTCGGACATAAAGACAGATGAGAAGATAAGAGACAAAAAAAAACAAAAGCTATACCCGTAGCAATTGTGAAAGTAAACAGAAACGAATTTTCTTTCAAATAAATCTGTTGTTCCTCAGAAGAATATTGATCCTGTTGTATATGATATATTCCTCGATACAGTAGGTCCTATTTAAGTCAGTTAAATTGTATTTTCAAATCAGCACTATAGCCCGTCTAGCTCAGTTGGTAGAGCGCAAGGCTCTTAACCTTGTGGTCGTGGGTTCGAGCCCCACGGTGGGCGCTTCTTGGTGTTTTCTTTTGTGTTTCGTCTTTTTCACATGTTCGGGTGGGTTCGAGCCCCACGGTGGGCGCATATCAGGTCTTTTCTCATGTGTCTCGTCTTTTTCACATTTCGGCCGGAATTGAAAACTAAGAACGTGTCAAAATAATAAGGCATTGGACAATAAATCAAGAATGTGTCAAATAGTAAGGCATTTGTTATGTTATGTGTTTTTTTTCTATTCAAGTGGCCTTTTTTTTTATCCGAGTGGCCATTGAAACAACATGTGTCTTCCTTTGATCCAAGTGGCTATTTAAACAACATGTGTCTTCCTTTTGATTCAAGTGGCCATTGAGGATTGAGGATGGTTTCAAAAACGGTTTTAATATAACAAACCAAGAACGTGTCAAATAAAAGGGCATTTGTCATGTGTTTTCTTTTGTTCCACGTGGCCATTAAAACAACACGTGTCTTCCTTATGATCCAAGTGGCCATTGAGGGTTGTTTTAAAAACGGTTTTAATATACAAGTTTTCAAGTTTTGTTTTTTTTCTTCTGTGTATCTTTGGTCTGCAAATTTTAAACCAGTTGTCTAAACATGGGACAAATTTCCTCCTTTTTCAGGCTCATTTTTACTGGTTTTTGGCCATGAATCTTCACGAAATTTTCAAGACGTGCAAAAACACAACCAAATTTTACAGAGTGTGGGTGTTGGGTTGGGGGGGTTGGGGGGAGGAATGTTCGGTGTCAGGCGATTTCTTGTCTAAACATGGGACAAATTTCCTCCTTTTTCAGGCTCATTTTTACTGGTTTCTGGCCATGAATCTTCACGAATTTTCCAAGACGTGCAAAAACACAACCAAATCTTACAGAGTGTGGGTGTTGGGTTGGGGGGGGGGGAATGTTCGGTGTCAGGCGATTTCATTCTACGCTTAAAATCGCTCAACAAACAACAAAAAGTACAAATTCTATGGGTTAAATTCATTGGATTCCAGCGGAAAGTCGACCTGAAAGTCAAAATCGTCCCCTGTTTAGACTACTCATATTTCAAAGCAGTTACACATAATGATTGGGGAACATACTCAAACTGTTGATGTTCTTTTCAACAAGGACCCAGAAAGGAACATGGAGCAAAAGGTTATAGTTATGATAAGACTCCTTTTTGGTCGACAACTCTGATAGAGCATTCATGCTTAGCCTGGTCAAGTTAGCACTAGAGTTCCTTATTTATCATGTTCATTTTTACTACATAGTTGTATTATAATACAATTGTATTACTATGTAGATTGCAATACTTTTTCATCATATGATTCATTAATAGAATTTGATTTTTATTGTAATATTCTTTTAATGTGCCTTTTATTTGGTTTCAAATCCAATACGGATTAATGATATCAAAGTAATTTTCTCAATGTTTTTTTCATGTTTTTAATGAGGTCAAAGCACATGAACTTGGGTCTCAAACTAAGGAACCCCAGTGAAGACTTCCCTTACCGATCCAAGTAGCCTCCCATGGAAGTAAAGAAAGGTGACATATTAGGAGATCCTATCAAATTGTGCTCCAAGAAGCTCTTGAGCAAAAGAGGAATAAGATGATGCACTATTTCACCTAGACCCTCCAACTACTCACAACAACAACATATACACCTTCTATGAAAACCCATTTCAGAGGAACAATGCCCTCTAAGGCACACCTTAAATTTGATACCCCTATGCTTGAAGATAAGATAGAGGTGAGATAGAAACAATAACTTTGGATAGGCGATTAAATTTACTAGAGGGTTATGTCTTTATTCACAACATTTCCAACAATGAGAAGATTACTTTCACAATCCTAAAGGCCCTTCCCCATGTCAAAAATTAGTGGGACACATAATTTGTGCAACATATCCAAGATTATTCTAAGATGTATTTTATAGATCTTACTTGGAGGGATTTCATTGATGCCATCAAGAAGGACTATTTACTTCTTGGAATCTATGAAGATTAGTACATGAGATTAACAACTTTGTGCAAAGGTAAAAACCAATATTTGTATCAGAAAACACCAACACCTTTCATACTCGACACACAGAAATGGGCATTCAATATTTTGAATGACACTTGATTCTAAAATATTGCAAAGATCCTAGAAACAAATGAAGTAAAGATGCAATTCGTGGAATTGTTGGACCAAGGAATAATTAGACCAAGAAACTCATTGGTGCAATTGTTGGAGAAAGCCTGTAATTATACCAAGGATTAAGTGGAGCGTGCGAAACATTTGTTGTCAAACACTCTATTGCATATTATTTGATTGTACAAACAATCCATCCTAGAAACAAATGGAGTAAAGATGCAATCAGTGCAATTGTTGGACCAAGGAGTAATTAGACCAAGGAACTCACCTTCTGGATCATATATGATCATAGTGCCCAAAAATGACAGGAATTTGAGAATGTGTGCCAAGTACATAGATTTAAGTATGATCCCCCTCAAGAATCAATACCCTCTACTCATGATCATTGACGACTTGCTAGATCAACTACAACATGCCAAGTACTTCACCAAGTTGGATCTAAAATCAGGATACCATGAGGTATGAGTCAAAGAATAAGACACCTAGAAGACTACCTTCAATACAAGCCAAGGTCTATATGAATGGATGGCATTGCATTTTCATTTATGTGTTGCACCAACTACATTTAGGTGTTTTATGAATGATGTATTTCACCATTTTATAGATTGATTTGTAATAGTGTACCTAGATGATATATTGGTTTATAGATCTAACTGGGAAGAGCATATCGCACATTTCATGTGGGTGTTAGAGACCATAAAAACACATCACCTATTGACAAACTTTGAGAAATGTGAATTTTTTTAATAGTCATTGGTGTACTTGGGGTATGCGATTGGTGAAGGTGAACTCAAGATAGATCCTGCAAGCATGGATTCCATCCTGAAGTGGACAACTCCTATAATTGTTGTTGAGGTTAGGAGATTTGTTAGGTCAAAACAATACTTGTTTGAGTTATATCATCCTTTTCAACTGCAACTACACTACTCCAAGCCATAACAACCAATGCCAAGAGTTTATAGTATAAATATTTTGAATATTTGAAAGGAAATATTAGTTAAGCATTAATACTTGCACTGCCCAATTTTGTTGAATCCTTTTAAGTGAATATGTTATGGGAGAGTCTTAATGCATGGAGGTAATCCAATAAGATATCACACTATGAAATGTTTGCATCTTCCCCATTTATGACCTCCCAGAAACTATGATATTGGATGATAATTCTTCCATCCATGGTTGTCTTCCAAATATGAGAACCTTGCTATTCCTCATTGAACCGAATGAGGTCCCTTCTTTTCCTATCTCCTGCATCCTTCATATGCCATAACGTTTCCCATGGATCCTCTGAATGAGTGACCCAGTGGCACCAGATTTTAGCTCCTAGAACTTCTCCATTATTTTCTGGATCACGAAGTCCCAGACCTCCACTAGATTTTGGTTGACAGATCTTGTCCTAGCTCACCAGATCCCATATGTGATTATCTTGATTGCAACCCAACAAGAATTGTCGTTAGATACTCCTTATATCCTTGATAACTACCATTGGGTCCGACATAACCAAGAACAAATAAATGGGCATTACTTCCAGCACCACTTTAACCAAAACAATTCTACTTGCTAAGCTGAGTGTTCAAAACCTGCAAATGGCCAGTTTCTTTTGCATTCAATCCAACAGATCATCCCATGAAACTTTCCTTATTACTCCCTCTGCTAGCGGAGCACCAAGATATTTGGATGGAAGGGAGCTCCCTTGGAACCCCAAAATTTGAATGTTGTTCCTCTGAGTAATCCTCGGGTATTAAAGAAAAAAACCTAACATTGTCATTATTGATTTCCAAGTCTTACGCCTTAGAAAATAAGTTTAGGCATTTCTTAAAGGATCTATATTCTTGAACATATGGGTGACCCATCAACATGGTGTCATCCACAAACTATTGATAAGTATACTTGTCCTCCCCTACATGTAGCGTCATCCCCTTACTTTCCCATGTTTCCACCATATTTTTAATCATCTTCCCCATGCCTTCTGCCATCAGGATGAACATGAAAGGGGATAAAGGGTCTCCTTGTTTCATACCATGAGATGGGATAAAAGTTCTAGTGGGAGCACCATTGAGCAAGATGGAGAAGAAAGTAGTGGGGGTTAAGTTCATTACCCGTTCTATCCAATCTTGTTGGAAACCATATGCAATCAACATATCCTTCATAAACTACTAGCTTATCTTATCATAATCTTTGGAGATATCCATTTTGAGCAACATTTCAGGCTTTTTAGTGACTTCTAGAGAGTGAATAACTTCATGAACAAGGATAACCCCATATAGAATCTGGTGACCTTCCACAAAGCCTGATTGTTCCGGAGCTACCAGATTAGGAAGGATATGTTTCAATTTATTCACATTGACCTTAGTGATAATCTTGTAGATAACATTACAAATCTCTATGGGCCTGAATTTACATGGCAATTCGGCTCCTTCGAGTTTGGGGATGATGGAAATAAAGGTCGAGTTGAAGGCCCACAACACTCCTCAATCTTTTCAGGAATCTTCCACAATATGTCATATGCCCATCTTGATCAGGCCTGGTTGTAAAACCATCGGGACCCAGAGCCTTCCCCTCTGCCATCTAATGGAAATCTTCTACAACTTCATGTAGCTCCACTGGTTTCATTAAAAGATCGTTCTAACCCTAGGTGATTAGATTAGGAATATGCCTGGTGATTTTTTCTATGTGTTTGGATCTATCTTTGCTATCTTCCTTCATGATGGTTTCAAAGTATTTAACCAGCTCTTCTTCCACCTCTTCCCTAGTTTCCACATACTATCATGACTCTCCTTTTAGTCTCACAATTCTATCCTTTTATCGATTCTGAATCACTAAGTGGTGAAAGAATTTTGTGTTTCGTTCTCCCGCTTGAATCCATTGATTCCTCGAATTCTACTTCTAGTATATATCTTCATGTCATTCTCGAGCACTCATATGATCCAAGGTTTCTTGTTCCTTAAGCTTCAACTCCTCACTATACCCAACAATCATTCCCTCCCTCTAAATCTCTTCCAGCTGCTCGACAAGACGTTTCTTATTCTTAAAAATATCGCCAAACTCCTCCATATTCCAAGTACGGATCCTAGCTTTCAATGCTTCTAATTTTTCTTGAATTAGTACATCTGTGTTCCCCTTTGGGTATCCAACTCCTCCCACCATTATTGGAATAATGATTTAAAGTCCTTGTGTTCAATCCAAAACTGTTCAAACTGAAAATGTTTTCTTATTGGGGAGGCACTACCTTCCCAGACAAGGTTCAGTGGCCAATGATCCGAACCAGTCAAATGAAAGGACCATAGTTGTCACATCCTCTCTTCCATCATCCAATCCTTCTGAAATTAAAAATTTGTCCAATATGGAAGCCACGTGGTGTTCACCCCCACGCTGGTTGTTCCAGGTGAACCACCCATTTCATGTTTCCACATCCATCAACCGATTTTCACTTATGAAATCCTTAAAAGCTTCATTAGTCGCTCCTAGAATCCTCTTACTGCCCTTTTTCTCCTCGAGAGAGGTAATCATGTTAAAATCACCACCTACAATCCAATGATTAAAACCAATCTCCCTCGCTTCCTCCTTCAAGGAAGCAAGAAATTCTAGCTTTTGGGGAAAAATGTTGGGGCCATATACATTGGTGATGACCCCCTTATAATCGTGTTAATAATATGAAAGTCTCTAGAAATGAAAAATCAAGTAGCTCAAAAGTTGTTTAAACTTACCTCTTCCGACCACCACAATATTGATAGTCATCCCGTAGCACCCCATGCATCAATCGCCACTGTTTCACTTCCTTTCCATAATTTCTTACATATTTCTTGCATGCTTTCAGAACTGCACTTTGTTTCTTGTAGTAATACCATCGTTGGCTTTTCCATCCTCAACTTGCTTCGAAGAGTCTTTATTTTGCAGGGGTGACTCACTTCTCATATATTCCATGTCATTACATTCATTGCGTAACCAGATTAACTTAAAAGAAGGCCTCCTTTATGGTGGGGTGTCGGCTTGACTTGATTAGTCTCGTTCCTACCTCATCAATTCTTTGTCGATTTGTCTTCATTCCACACTTTTCACTTTCCATTGGTTGTTTCCATTTGCTCCCTTTTGGAGGGTCCTTTGCTACACCTAGATGGGGGTATGCCCTAGTTTTCTTAATGACTTCCTCCAAGAGTTCGATTTGCCTGCTAGGTACGAATCCCTTTCCTTTCTTACTGCATTCTTTTTCAATCTCATCCAGATCTAGCTCCCCTGGGTTCATATCCTCCACCTCCTCTTTTGGGTCTTCTTCCATAACTTCTAATTGCTCTTATTTGTCCTTCTAGTTTTCCTCCAAGGGGGCCAAGGTTTCCTTCTCCCTTGAGACCAAAGATTTCTTGGTGCCTATGCCTAGATCTTCAAGATCCTCCCCCACATGTTTAAGGATTTCAAATATATTCCCATGGTTGGTCTTTTCCCCAGTATGCTTCCTAGTTTGAGTCTGATTGTTGGATCGTCTCCCTTGTTTCTGCCTATTCATTACCAGTGTAAAACCTTCATCGTCTGTCTCCTTCTTTCGAATCTCCTGTGTTGAAACTTGGGTCTGTCGATTTTGGGGGCAATACCTTCCCATATGACCATATTCATGGCATTGTCTACATCTAAATGGGAGTTGCTTGCAATCAATGGGTTGCACCCAATATCCGTCTTCCCAGGTAAGATTGGTTGCTTCTAGAAACTCCCGAGACAGGTCCATATACACACAAATCCTGGGAAAGCATGTATATTATTGTTTCTTTGTTTGTTATGATGCCTTCACAAATTTTCCCAAGGTGTTTCCAATTGCTTCCAATATCTCTATCTCCTAGTATTCACAGGGTAAAGAGTAAAATCTAATCCAAACTGGGGCAATTACGCATATCATCGTTATCTGGTTTGAATCGTTCCTTCCAAGGCAGTAGGTAGAGCACATCCAAGAAAAAGAAATACGGTCCTCCTAGCAAAATCATGTCCTAGTCCTCATGATCGAAGAAGATGATCGTGAAAAAACCCTTCGCACCCAGATGCAGATCATAATGACCTCTTGGGTTCCAGGTAGCTTTGATCCATCTCAACAGGCCCCTTTCCTTCAACCATATTCCTATGAATTTTTCGATCAAGGATTTCTCCTTCCACTGCTCCACCCATTCCCTTAGTTTTCCATGATTTAGAGAGAAGGATTTCCTCCAGATGTTGGCAAATAACCTCCTTGTCGCCTCCATTGATGTAGTTCACCCTTTCTTTCCCCGTCACTGCTCCCATGTTCCCCTTCTGATTGGTTCTTTGTTGAAATCCCCCCCGCAACCAACAAAATGTTGTGTGAATGGAGGGGAGCCGCCCCCTCCAGGCGGCCTCATCCAGAAACCCTAGGTTCTCACGTGATCACACTCTGAATCCCAAAATTTGTCTTTACTAGAGCGCCACTAAAGCTTTGTTAGGTGTACCTACAAATTGTGGTTGTTACTTCTGACACATTGGATTTATTACTTCTGATAGAATATTAAGTGGACTATGAATAACAAGGCTATGTGGTAGCAAATTCTGTTGAAATAAAAATCAAAATATAGAAGAAATGTAAAAGAAGTTAAGCATGGATAAATTTGTTTTGTTAAATACTTCTAATCTTTAAGCAAAGTAATAGGGTAATTTTATTCCACGACATTATTATACCATGCTTGGCGGTAAGTATACGTCCAAATCTCATTAAAGTGATAAAATATTATATATTGTAGAAACAAAAGTGCTCAAACGTCAAGATAATGTTTTGCTTCAATAAAAGTTATATACAATATTCATCCCTTCAATTTTGATGAGCCCAATTATTATAGTTGCACTAATTTAAGTGCCATAAGTTGTATAGATGATTCAAAATTGAGTTAAAGAGCTAGGGCTAGCAAGAGTTCATTGAAAACCAGTAACATAATAGGAGGGCTCAAGTTACGTACAAATTATATAGAATGGAAATATGTCATGTCCATGGGTCGTTCATTCAACTTTGAGTTTTTACTACATGATAGTTATAGTTGATACTTTCTTAATTGTTAATGTCCTATGGATTGTTTCCTAATGGATAGATCAATAAGAAATAGAAGAATTTTGGCTTAGTACTGAAAGTATGTATAATATTACATATATGCCACATTGGATAGTGTTTCATAGCAATATAAAAGTGGTTGCACTACCCATTTCCTTAGTGTGATATCATTATTTCCTCTCTAGCGAGGCTCAATATGATTTATAATATATGACATTACCTAAGTAACACCTACCTAATGTTTGAATTGATATATAGAGGGCGAGTTGGACCATAGTTACCACATATCTTGTATTAGGTAGGCGGACAAACCTATCTCTTAACATTACAAGTGCCTACCTAATAAAACAACAATAATGTTACACCCAAGATAATAAGGGTATAAGGATAACAATCGGAGCTAGGCAAAGGGAAAACAACCGTCTTGCTTAAATAGAAGGGAACTAAAGCATTGCTTAAGAAGATAAAATTAAGCTAACAATGTTCATATCAAAACCTTTCCATGTTTTTGTTTTGACACATGTCAGGTCAAGCATTTGAAATATATATCTTTGGTCTCATATTGTTTCTATTGGATGAACAAATCTCTAATGATTCTAAGTGCATCTTAGCCATTCTTTCTTCTCTTATTGCCACAGTTGGTTAGATTGGTTAGATATATCAGCGAGTGTCTTGTTTTTCATTTCTAATAACAACTATGTTGTTGTGTTTAAGGAGAAAAAAACAAAATTAAATCTCCTACATTTTCTGCATACTTTGTGACCTAATGGCTCGACTTCTCCAGCAAGACCCCATACCTAAACCCCCCTTACTTATAAGCAGCACATAAGTGTCTCTTTGCAAATGGACTTTTGTTTAGATTAGAAAAAGAGTTGAAATTACCATATTGAATGAAATAGCAAGAATTGTGTCCCATGAAGTCTCCCTAACCTCAAAAGCGGGACAACCTATCCCACACGAATGTGGAAATTTCGGTAAAACAGTTATCATTGAACCTGCGCGGGCGAAGGAAAATACGTATACTAAGTATGGAAAACAAGACAAAATTAACTGTAAAACAATTTGGTATTAAAAAGAAATGTGGCTGCTGGGATTCGAGCCCAGGTCTCCACGGCCACAACGTGGAATTCTCACCACTAAACTACAGCCACCGATATATTATTTTAAGTTTTACAACAGATTACAGTATTTATTATTTAATGTTTAATAAAAATTTACCATTCACTTGTTTATATTACTATGTATATTATTGTACTATTTTTTTACCATTCTGATTCATTAATAAAACTTTATATTCACTATTATACTATATGTTATACGTATGTTATTTTGATTCATTAATAAAACTTTATTTTATGTTACTGATTGTAATTTATCTTATATTATATTATTGTGTGTTTTAATTTTATTTCCAATGTAATATAGATTAATGTTATCAAAACAGTTTACTTTCTGATTTTGGTGCTTCTCCACAATGAGGTTAGGGCAAACGAATTTAGGTCTCAATTTAAGTGAGAGGTTAGGGAAAATGAATTTAGGTCTTAAATTAAGTGAGCTTAGTGAAGACTTCTTTTGCAGAACCAAGTGGCTTCCTTGTCATATTAAGTAAAGAAAGGCATTAGGATAGGAGATCCTATCAAATTGTTGCTCCAAGAAACCCTTGAGTAAAAGAAGATCAAGATGATACATGATTTCACCCAAATACTTTAACGGCGTTGAACATCAACATATGCACATTCGATGAGAAGTCATTTTAGAGGAACAATGCCCTTTAAGGCACAAGTTGATTTTGATATCCCTCTATTTGAATACAACATAAACGTGAGATAGAACCAAAAACTTTAGAAACACAGTTAAATTTACTAGAGGGTTATTTCTTCATTCACAACATTTCTAATCACGAGAAGATTAGTTTCACAATCCTAAAGGCCCTTCCCCATGTCAAAATTTAGTGGGATGCATACTTTGTGCAACATAATCTCAATGACTCTAAGATGTTTATTAAAGAACCCACTTGGAGGGATTTCATCAATGCCATCAAGGAGGAGTATTTACTTGTTGGAATCCATGAAAAGTAGTATACGAGATGGACAACTTTGCGCAAAAGTAAAAATTGGGTGTGTCAGAAAACATTGGAAGCTTTCACACTTGATGTACAAAAATGAGTATTTGATATTCTGAATGACACTAGTTCTAAAATATTGCAAAAGCCTACACATATACATACAAATAAAAATGGAATTTCTAAAGACTGAGAAATCAATATTTATTGAAATATTGATGCTTTGTTGAAGGTTGCTTACTGTTATGTCATCAAGATTGAGAACAAATGTTTACCAAAAAGAATGAGAAAGAATTGAAAATCAACAGCACCAGAAAAAAGTGAAAGCAACCCTAACTTCTAAAGAAAAAAATATAATAAATACAAAAAAAAAGACAAGAATGTTTTTTTAAGTACCTGTAGAGAAAAAGACTAACTTGAAAAGGAAAGAACTATTAAAAAATTCTTCTTATAACAATGAAAAATATCCCGCCAGACAATGAATCAATGAATTATAGATTTGAATTTAGAATAATTTTGTCAATTTGAAAGCATGTAATGCCTAGAAAATAGATGATTAAGCATGTTACACAATATAATTTGTAATACTAATCCACATTTTATTTTTAGATGATACTTAATTAGTCGTTTATTCTCCATCTTATACTTATAGTTCTTTCAAGGATCCAATTGTCTATGGGATTTGTTTAACTTTAGTAGCTAACCCTTCAATCTCAATTGCCAAAGTTCATGTTGATCCCTTTGTGTCATTCTGATAGTCTTTACAAAAGTGTGCATTTTTGTAATGATGTTGACATGTGTGTACTTTGCATACAAAGTGTGTCTTTTTTTAATCATGTTGACCCCTCTGTACTTTGCATATAGTTGATCATCTCTTAATATTTGCAAAACCATTATGAGATTTTCCTTGTTCTCTTCTTTAAATTTCAAGTAAATATATATGTCATCAATGAAAAAAAGTACAAACTTAGCCAAATACTTACTAAAAAATACTATTCATAAGAAACATGAATGAGGCTAGTGCATTGGTACTACCAAAAAATTATAATGATATATGATATTTGATTCTAACTTGGTGATATCTTGATCTTAAATCAAGTTTTGAAAAGACCTTTTCCTCTCTTACTTAATCAAAAAATTCACCAATCCAAAGCAAAGGGTTTTCCCCTTTATTGCAACCTTGTTCAACTATGTGCAGTCTATGCGCAATCCGAGGGTCCCATATTTATTCTTCATAAAACAAATTGATGCTTCCCAAGGTGACACACTTGGTCTAATGTATCCTCCCTCTAACAATTCTTGCAATTGAATCTTCAACTCCCTAATTTTAGGGGTACTCATTATGTAAGGAGATTTGGATATAGGGGCAACTTTGGGAATGATATCAACTAAAAAGTTAATATCCCTCTTGGGAGCTGGCAAGGTATCTCATCTTGAAGCACATCTTTGAACTATTGTCATATTGGATGATACCCCCAACTTTGGTCCCTTGTTTTTCGTTGATCCCAACACATTAACTAAATACAACTAGAATCTCTTTTCGAAACTCTTCTTGAACTATAAGACAGAAATTTGTCTTATGGAAATTGCCTTTGGAATACATTTACTATTCTTGGGTTACCATCCTCATCTGTATAGTCAAAGGATTTGTTGAAGCATTCAAGTTTTACCTTAAGTGATTCCAACCAATCCATACCAACAAAGACATCATATGAACCAAGTGGAAAGATCTTTAAAATTATATACCATGTGGAAGATCCATTATTTCTAGTGGACAAGTTTGTACCATCTCACTTACTTTTCTCTTTGTATATGTGGCCAAAAGCACTAACCATGATTTTTTATGTTTGCATTTTTTAATAACACATGAGTCAAAAAATTTAGGTGCAACATATATGTGACTAGATGTTGGATCAAACAAAATAGAAATATATTGCTTAACATTCTTACCTTCAATTTCCACCACTGATGCTTGGTCATATGTGTGTTTATCCTTCAAAGTTGGATGGATTCTAGGAGTGGCCATTTCTATGTCATTAATTGGTGTAGCCCCTTCGATGTTGTGGACAACGCTATTGTCTTCTTATCTATGGGGACAACTTGGTTCTTAGCAAGTGATCTTCTCCACATCCCCAACATTTTATGGGTTCTCTTGGCCTCTTTACAACTCCTTCAACTGGTTTATTTTTTGTTTGTGTGGGGTAACTTGGTCGAAAACTCCTTCACTGATTTATGTATGGAGGAGGCTTGAATCTTTTATGTCTTTGCTCCATACTTTACTTATTTTCCTTCCATGCCTTATTGATCTCTAGTTTATTCTTGTACTCATAACAATATATATCCTTTTTGTATGAATATTTCCATAGTTTTATGTAATTGTTAAAGCTTTTGGAGATCAACTATCATTAATGATTCTTGTTGTTTCCCTTCATGATGGGTGGAGTGTTCACTCGAAACATTGGTACATTTCAAAACTTCAACAGAGTTGATCTCTAGAAGCTTTAACAATATTTGTCCTTCCTAATTACTTCATCAAGGTTCTTGGGCTCTTCAAACTCAACCCAGACTTTATAAGATTGAGGAAAACCACTTAGAAAGTGTTGATTTTTTACCTTCTCATCTTTGATATACTTGACATATTATAGCAACTCCAAAATCTTGTTGAGGAATACTAATCCTCTCTTAAGTACAAACAACCACGAGACGAGCATGCACCCCCTACAATCCATTGACACCAAGAGAGGTAGCCCAATTGTGTGCAGTCGGACATTCAAATGGATTAAATATATTGGAACAATTAGATGTTTGCATTCAAGTGGTTTCCAGCTCTAATGATTACAAACTAGGGTGGCATTCTAGTAACCATTTTGATTCCTTTTAGACATGTTATTTTATTAATTTGTGATACCAAACATGCCTGGGAGTTTGTTAGGATATGTCAGATCATGTTCCATAAAATTATCACAAGTACAAGTCGAATGTAATCTAGATCCAAATATGGCATATCGATCTTTGATGTTTGACCCTGGAAATATAATTATAAAGTTTTTTAAATTAACAAATTTGTTTTTAAATGATGGGAAACAACACAATGGGCTGAAAACCTAGTGATAAGGTGACCCCAAATCAATATTTGTAAGAAGAGGGTGCCATTATTATGTAGATAAGGGATTTAACAGAGTGGCTAGGTGTCGTTATTGTTAGTTTTTCACTTATTTGAGACATGCAAGTTGTACTCTATGCAATGAAATTGATACTTAATATTTTTAACAATTTTGTTTCCATAAATGCAAAAACATTAAATAATTTTAGATACAATAATTTCTTGTCATTTCATTTGCTTTATATATTATTAATTATTTTTCTTCAGGAAAACATGTTGCACATTTCATGATATACTTGTGCAAAGATTCCTTAAAAACATTACATATGTTAAACAAAGGTGCAAGAGAGATGCCCCCAAGGGTGTAGACCAAGTGGCGATAGAGCGCACTATTAAGGCACTCCTTGCGACGTCACGAGTTCAAACCTCAGCTAGCTTGTGCCCCATGCTGAGAGGTTGTGTGGATGCACCTAGGGGTATAGTGGTAGTGAACGAGAATCAACCCCATATCACATGAGTACGAACCTCGCCCCAGTTGTCGATTCCCCTAGTAAAAGAATAAAAATATAAAAAAAAGTGTGCAAGAGCGCAGGGACATTACCACCTCGTTGCTCTTGTTATTATATGTATGTGTTTATATTTTATAATAAAAAAATGTGCAAGCACTACAAAATGTTCTATTAAGTTATTGTTAGTAATAAAACTACATAATGTTCTAAGTTTTTGTTAGTAATAAAATTAAAGAGATAATGGACTACCTGAATTTTGTAGAGAATTTGAACTCTTCAACACTACAAAATGTGCAAAGTTAATGCTAGGAATACAATGGAAGAGATATGGATTTATATTTTTTAGGCTTATGGAGAAATTCAAATATCACAAACTAATGTGCAAAGTTATATTGTTAGGAATACAGGCATTTCTATTTTGAGGATTATGGAGAAAATCAAATATCAGACTAATGTGCAAAGTTATCGCTAGGAATACAATAGAAGAGATGATGGATTACTGAGTTTTGAACTCCTCAGTATAGGTTTAGGTTGAAAATCAAATATCAAACTCTGGACTGGTTATAGAATAAAATAGAAAAATGAAAAGATAAGAGACAAAAAATAGTACCGATTTCAATTGTGAAAGTAAACATAAAAGAATTTTCTTTCAAATAAATCTGTTGTTATTGATCTTGTTGTATATAATGTATTCATCGATACAATACAACCTGTTTAAATCAAGGAAATGGTATTTTCAAATTAGTACTACAGCCCGTCTAGGTCAGTTGGTAGAGCACAAGGCTCTTAAGGCTGTTAGCATTAAGAGATTCTATTAAATTATTGTTCCAAGAAGTTTCCGAGCAAATGAGAATAAGATGATACACTATTTTACCTAGATCCTTTAACTACTCGCAACAACAATCTATACATCTTTTATGAAAAGCCATTTCAGAGGAACAATGCTCTCTAAGGCATACCTTACTTTTGAAGATAAGATAGAGGTGAGATAGAAACAAAAACTTTGGATAGGCAATTAAATTTACTAGAGGGTTATGTCTATATTTACAACATTTCCAACAATGAGAAGATTACTTTTGTAATCCTAAAGGCCCTTTGACATGTAAGAAATTAGCGGGACACGTACTTTCTGCAACATATCTAAGCAAATTCTAAGATGTATTTTATAGATTTTATTTGGAAGGATTTCATCGATGACACCAAGGAGAACTATTTACTTGTTGGAATCTATGAATATTAGTACATGAAATCAACAGCTTCGTACAAAGGTAAAAACTAGTGTTTGTGTCAAAAAATACTAACACCTTTCATACCTGATGCACGAAAAAGGGTATTCAATATTTTAAATAACACTTACTTCTTATTACAAAGATTTACATAAATAAATCCAAATAGAAATGGAGTTTTTAGACATTTGTTGATAGTTGCTTGCCATTATGCCATCAAGATTTTAGAAAATTATTAGCCAAAAATATTTAAAAAATTAAAAGTTGAAAATCAAGAGGTGAACTTAACTTTCAAATCAAAATATTAAAAAAAAACATAGCAAGAGTCCCTCTCACAACCATGACAAATATCGCACTAAACGATAAATTTTAGACATGAAATATCGCACAAAACAATCAATTTTAGACTTGAATTTATGAGTTTCTTTATTGTAAAAATTTCAATCAATTAATTGTTTAAATAATTTGATTCCTTTTTGTCAATATAGAAGCATGTAATGTTTCATATACATGATTAAGTATGTTACACAGTATGAAATTGTAATTACTAAACCACACATTGTTATATTTTGATGATAATTAATTAGTTTCTCCAGTATCTTAAAATAATAATAAATTAATTAGTTTCAGTTTCTCCATCGATTATGCTCATAGTTCTTTAAGATATCCAATATTCTATGCGAGTTGTTTCCAAGGGATCCCATGTTCTTACTTTGAATCATCACATGATTTCATTGCTAACTTCAAATGGTGAGATGTCCTTATTTTTTAAAAAGATTTTTCCATTCTAGAAAATGTAGATTGGAAATAAAAAGTTTTGGATATACGATACTTACTAAGAATACTTATTTCTTTAAATTAAATTTAGTTTATGAAGTTATATATAAATAATTAAGAATGATTGAGAGATCATTTGATTTTTAAATTTTTTTTAATAATAACCAAATATATTTAGAAGAAACAATAGATGATGAGTATAATTATTACAATCTAAAGGATGAGTCGAAGTAGATATTTTCAAAGCTAGAAGCACGTGTCACTAACATATATTCCTACGTCGCCATGATACCAAGAAGATGTCACACTATCTCAATTACTCACATAGGTGGAGCTATTCACATGTGAACTTTCAAGAAGATTATAGAGGGTCCAAAACCCTTACATTAATTGGGGGTAGAGGCATACAAAAACCCTAAATCTAACCCTAGACAACTATTAGGTTATGATATATATTAGGCCATTAGGAAAAGAAGGGGTTCCATTCTTATTGTATTGCTAATTGTTCCATATATTACCAAAGTATGTGGGATTGGGGTATAGAAGCATAAGAAAGGAAGTATAAGATCCTATAACAACCCTATTGAGCACAATTTCCATGAAAACTCCATAGTGTGTGACCCTTTATTTGTATTTTCATTTTGGAAATTAGAAGAAAAGATGAGAGCACAGGACTCACCTTCTAGCTGGGTTTTTTCCTATATTTTGTTTTCCTAAGGTAGATCTTGAGTATGTTGTGTGGATGGTGTTTTATTATTTTCTTTTTTTCATTGGAGTTTATTTCAATATTAAGTGAATAAAATTAAGTAAAACACTCCATAATAAGATGTTATAGAATATTAGAATATCTCTTGTGATGAATTGTTCTTGTGGACTATCAATGACATTTTATAGATCATATTGGTATCAAGGTATCTTTCTTTGGGGATTTCACTAAAAGTTGCACAATCTAGGAAGCGGAATAAGGAAGAAATATTAAAGCCGTAGTCATTTTCATCTTTCATGACATGACTTCTAGAGAACAAGTTTGGGCCTTTTGGGGAGTTTGGTAGCTCTAACTCAAGCGTAGGGTTGAATGGGAAATCAAGAGACAATGAAGACCCAAAGATGACACAAAAAAAGAATCCCGAGAAAGATAAACCAATATACTATGCCATCACTCCTTCACAATCTCTATTCAAAGTGGAAGTGAAAGTGGACATCAAACCCTACTAAGATGAGAATCATGGTGTTAAAATGAATCAATGGTTGCAACAATTAGAATTTTATTCTAGTGTCCATAACATATTAGGAGAAAAATCTTTTGTTTGCTTAGTAGAAGTTAGAGGGTCATTCCCTAACTTGGTGGGGAAGTCACATTGAGACACTTAGGATAAGGGGTGATCCCTAAGTAAATAAGTGAGGTATTTAAAACCCTCATGAGGTATTTAAAACCCTCATGATGTCCCAATTATACTTGATTACTTGATTGGGTATGGATATGAGTGGGACATGACCGGTGGATCCATTGGTGCTACTTACAATAGAAGCAAGGGAAGAGTGTGCAAGCGTACATCATTGATTTCATAAAAATCGCCATTATGTTAGGTATGTCTTCCAAGAACCATGGAGTACTCCTCAAGTATCTGAGTGGTCTAGACAATCACTTAGACAGGAAAGTGATGCTCTTCAAACCTAGCAAAATTTATGAAGCCTTTGTGGAAGTACAATGTCTATAGAGTATGGGTAAGAACAAAGAACAACCAAGTGGTTCCAAGCATAAAGACCACCAAGATACTTCCAATGAGGAAACGAGAAGCGGAAAGGAAAGTATAAGAAGACACTAACCACAAACATTAAAGCAAGGATCCAGACAACCATTGCAACCATTATAATATTGATAGTAACATACAAGATAAGTATTAAAGGCTACATCTTGATTTGAATCCAAAGAATTGTAAGAACGATGCTAAGAAGAATAACATGATAGGCATGGATTCACGAAACCAGGTAGAGAGTAGCCTAGATGTAGATGAAAATATTGTCTACACTACAGTGTAGAAGGAAGCTAATTTTAGTAGCCTTATCCCAAATAATAAAAGCATGTGACTAAACTCTTCCATATTAAGATCCAATTTAGAAAGAAAAAGGTTGATGTTCTATTTTATTCTGATTCTCAAGCCAACCACATAGCATAAGATCTTGTAACCAAGATTGGATTGGAATTTCATGACCATCCTCAACCATATCCATTGGGATGTGTAAACAAGGATGCAACTATCAAGGTTACTAAGCAATGTAAGATACATTTTTCCTCAAGTGAAAACCATGTCAATGAAGTGGTGGTAGACCCAATACTAGTTGGTGTGTATAGTGTTTGGGAACCCCAAAATTTACTTGAAAGATGCAATTTTCATGGGAAGAACGGACTAGTAAAACTAATCAAGGACGGGAAGTCCTTCAATATTAATGCATGTAAAGGTAAATCTAAGATATGTCTATTGATTGTTAACCAAAACAATAAATTGATCAGTTCAAGTAGGAAGTTTGTATTACTCTTTTTGAGAGAGAATCATATAGGAGATGAATCGGTGAGGATAAAGGAATATCTAGAGGGATGTACTAAAGAGTAGAAATATCGGTTGGAGGAGTTTTTTCAAGCATACATAGAAGTTTCATGGGATCCTAAATGGTTATTGTCGAAGAGGGAAGTGGAGCATGAGATATAATTTTCACCAAACTCCCTATTGCGATATATTGGGTTGTACAAACAATCCATCCTAGAAATAGATGAAGTAAAGATGCAATTGGTGCAATTATTGGACCAAGGAGTAATTAGACCAAGAAACTCATTGGTGCAATTGTTGGACCAAGCCTGTAATTAGACCAAGGATTAAGTGGAGCATGAGATACAATTGTTTCCAAACGTCCTATTGCACATTATTGGATTGTATAATAGATGAAGTAAAGTTGCAATTGGTGCAATTGTTGGAACAAGGAGTAATTAGATCAAGAAACTCACCTTGTGGATCATATATGATCATAGTACCCAAAAATGATGGGACTTTGAGAATGTGTGTCAACTACGAAGATTTAAATATGATCACTCTCAAGGGTCAATACCCTCTACTCATTATTGATGACTTGCTAGATCAACAACAACATGCCAAGTACTTCACCAAGTTGGATATGAAATCAGGATACCATGAGGTACGAGTCAAAGAATAAGACACCTAGAAGACTACCTTCAATACAAGCCAAGGTCTATATGAATGGATGGCATTGTATTTTCATTTATGTGTTGCACCAACTACATTTATGTTTTTTTATTAATGATGTATTTCACCATTTATAGATTGATTTGTAATAGTGTACTTAGATTATATATTGGTTTATAGCTCTAAATGGGAAGAGCATATCACACATTTCATGTGGGTATTAGAGACCATAAAAAAATCAACTGTTGCCAAACTCTAAGAAATGTGAATTTTTTAAAGTCATTGGTGTACTTGTGTATGCGATTGGTGAAGGTGAACTCAAGATAGATACTGCAAGCATGGAGGCCATCCTAAAGTGGACAACCCATATCATTGTCATCGAGGTTAGGAGATTTGTTGGGTCAACACATTACTTATTTGATTTATGTCATCCTTTTCAGCTACAACTACACTACTCCAAGCCATAACAACCAATGCCAATATTTTATAGTGGGGAAAGAATCAGTATAAATATTTTGAATATTTGAAAGGAAAGATTAGTTAACCATTAATACTTGCATTGCCCAATTTGTTGAATCCTTTTGAAGTGGAGATAAATGCAAGTGAATATGTTATGGGAGAGTTTTAATGCATGGAAGTAAGCTAATAAGATATCACTATAAAATATTTCATGGTTAAGTCATGAACTACCCTACATATGACAAGGAAATCTATGCTTTGGTTCAACTTGTTAAGAAATAGAAGCATTGTATTATTTGTGGGGAGACCATAATCCATATTGATAACTAACATTGCAATATTTGCAAGCCTGGAGTAAGCTTCATCATTGAATCATACACTACAAGAGGATGAGGTTTTACAATAGTTTCATTTAATCGCCAAATATAAGAAGGTAAACACTAATAAGTTTATAGAAATTATTTTAAGGACATCCACATCCATGATCATAGATTTGGGAACTCTTATCCACATGGATTCTTTCGCCCATGATGTGTTGGTCCTAGGTATGTTACTAGTTATTTTGGGTGACAGTTTTGAATTTTTGGTCGAGGTGTGAATGGAACCACAACATAATGGTTATGGAAGTGGTCAATTCCAAAGTTTTAGGTGAAGATTAAGGAAAAATAACCGTTGGGATGAAGTCCAACCAAAATATTGGTTAGTTGGTTAGAGTTTTTGTCCACTTGCAATTATGGGATCGAGTAGTGGGCACAAGATGTAAAATTGGTTATTAGAGCCTATATATATGTAATGGGTTGGGCTTTTTGGGGTTATCCAATGAGTGTGTTAGCCTATTTTGAGAGAAGATTGTGTTTTTTTTGTAGATGTCAAAGAATAATGTAATGTATTTGACTAAGAAAAAGATGACTTACAAAGTATGAGGTCTCTATGCAGGTTGTGTGTGCAGATCTGATGTAATGGACATATTGAAAAATGTTTGTAGGATGTGTGCATAGACTTAAATTGTTCTAGCTACGCCTCTTTTTAATAAATGAGCATTTTTGTGGTTTTTCCCATCCTGGGTTTCCATGTTAAACCTTGGTGTCTATTGTGCATGATGTGTTTGTGTGATGGTTTCTTGTTATTTCTCAGTGCATGAATGAATAACTATAGATAACTAAATGAATGAAGTGACACGGTACCGGTTAAAAATACTATTATGAATATGTTTAATGTTGTGGATATTTCTTTGGGCCTCTGTCGCAATTTCTGATTTGTCAAAGTTAGTTATGTTGGTGTTTGGTATGGTGAAGCTCCCCTTCACCATTGTGGAAACTTGGTTCTTGCATCACCCATAGGTACCTTGGGTGAGACCTCCTCTACTCTACTAGTGTTGTTGAAAGGGATAAAACCATTTCGGGCCAGTATCTTGGGTTTTGTTGGCATGATGTGGTGTAAACATGGGTTAGTTTAATATTGTGGAAACAAATGGTTATGTCGCTGAGACCGAGATCATTGTGAGGGGGACATTAATTGGCATCCAAGGAAGCTTGAAATTGAGGCGTGGTTAGATCATAAGGCGAAGGATTTTGCTCAAGAAAAAAACAAAGATCCATGACTAACTCTAAGAGAATGGTTGGGAAGGTATGTCTACTTCGAGATTCACGAGATTTTATTAGATGAATTTCCTATTATATTGCATGAGTGGTTGGAAAGATTGACACCCCAAAAGAAAATTTTCCAAGGAAGCAATTGGATAATAATATTGAATTATATTTGCACGCCGATGCACTGAAGCGTCACATTGAGAAGATTCTAAGGGTGGAAGCTGCTACTATGCAACATTATAGGAATATTATAAGATTTTCTATGGGGCCTTACCATATTTATATTACACTGTCACATGACCCCCATAACCAATTGTTAACGACGGAATTATGTATGACTAAAGAAGACCTTGATGCCATTGGTAGAGATTGGTCGAAAGAATGGAAAGAACCTATAGTCGATGGCCAGTTATATGCCGAAGTTGATATGCAACAGGAAGGTACTTCTGGGACCCAACTGAGTGGACAAAAACATGAAGAGAACCTACCCAACTCGCACCATGACAATGACCGGGAGTCAAGTGCCACTCTGACAGACCTAAACTTTGGGGACATGCGAAAAGCTGCAGAGTTGTAGAAGAAATCACACAAGAAGAAAAAGGTTGTCAAAGATACTACCCCAGCTGGTTTTACTGATGGTGATTACAACCTCATGGTTGATAGGATGGTTGAAGTTGCAGAGACTCGACAGAAAGTATATTAAAGAAACACTGGGATGTTTAGAATCGTCACTTGCATGATTCAGGTCCTCTGTACAACTATGAAATAATTTTGGGTCGTGGTAAGTAAGAGAGAATTGACACCAAAAAAGGTTGGGTTGTCTAATGATCGACTAGCTGTGGTAACCACATCAAAGAAGGGTGGAAAGATTCATATAATACCCCAAGCACTTGGCTTGGGTAACACCTAAATGAATATTGCAATACATGGAATGGGGTATGTCGGCTTGGATATGTCTGTTCTACCGATGTTCATATTGCATAATATCCTACATAATGAAACAAGAGAAATAAAATTCATAGAGCAGGTTGTCTATGATAAACTAAATCAATCTAAGAGACAGGTGGCTACTATGGAGGCTGAATCAATAGAACATAGTTGGAAGAAGGAACAACTGCGACATGATAGACATCGACTGGAAAATGCTATTGAAGCCGCGTGTCGAGGAGATTTAGAAGTTGATATCACTCCTGAAATATTCCTCGAGGAAAAGCTAATCAATTTAGGCGAAATCATCACTAACTTCCGACAAAAGATTATGGAGTTAGAGGCTAATCTAGTTCCCAATACCCCGCCTAAAGTAGTGGAACAACAACAGATGCAGGTTCATGGGGATGCTCGAGACATTAAGGATGTTGAGGATTATTGTGCTAAGGTCTATGAAGAGATTTCCCAGGATTGGGGAGCCTTATTGGAGGATGTTGAGTTGTAAGATATTACAGAGAAAATTAGTGCAACGAAACAAAGTTTGGATAGTCTACGAAGTTCATTAAAGACTCTGCCACTAGTTGAGAAGACGAACAAGGCTACCGAGCATAAAGTATTATAGCAGCAAGTTAACAAACTTCGGATCCAACAACAAATATGAACTTATCGTGTTGCAGAGTTACAAGTAGATGTTGACCATGTCACTACGACCATTGGGTCAGTACATGTAGAAGTCAAGCAGGCTTTCGAAGCTGCTGAGGTACGAAGTTCATAATAGATTAGTTCTGAAGTCGTTGGAGAAGTCATCAAGTTGAAAGATGTATGGATTGAATAAGTGAATAAAGTATGCCATGACTTTAAGTCAAAATTAAACACGCCAACGTTGTCACTCTAAAGTGTCTCAGGATGAGCCAAATGTGATTGTTGGGATGTGTTGGCCCTAGGTATGTTACTGGTTATTTTGGGTACCAGTTTTGAATTTTGGTCGAATTGTTAATGGAATCGCGACGGAATGGTTATGGAAGCGGTCAATTCTGAAGTTTTAGGAGAGGATTGAGGAAAACTAACTGTTGGGATGGATTCCAACCAAAAGGTTGGTTAGTTGGTTAGACTTTTTGTCCACTTACATTTATGGGATCAGGTGGGGGCGCGTGATGTAAAAATGACCATAAGAGCCTGTAAATATGTAATGGGTCGGCCTTTTGGGGTTAGCTAGCGAGCCAGTTAGCCTATTTTGAGAGAAGATTATGTTGTTTATAACTGTTGAAGAGTAATGTAATGTTTTTAGAAAGAAAAAGGTAACTCATAAAATATGAAGTCAATCTATAAGTTGTGTGCTCAGATATGATGTAATGGAGATATTGAAAAATGTCTCTAAACTATGTGTATTGACTTCCTCTATAAGAGGTGTGCTCAGATATGATGTAGTTGAGATATTGAAAAATGTCTGTATAGACTTAAAGTGTTGAAGCTGCAATTATGGTCACCATTGTGAGAATTCCACGTTGATGCCTAGGACCTAATACTCAAAATTTAACACACCCACCACGAGGCTCGAACCCACAACCACAAGATTAAGTACCTTACGTTTTACCCAACTGAGCTACCAACTAAGCTAATCACACCATATAACATTTCTATAAGTGTTTGATTAGTACTATAAAAAATATTTGTTATTATTTTCTGTTTACATTTGATGATAGTTGAATTATTTGTTCTTATGCAAATGTTAGGCTTGGCCCGCTCAGGTTCGAACCCTGCTGTTGACGCTAAATCTTCTACTGAAATTTCTACAGGTTTGTATGCTCGATTGAACTGCCTGCTTGAGCACCACGTATCTATTTCCATAATAGAAGATTAAATCATTCTTATCCTAACTTGTATCCAACATGTCAATAGTTGTCGATATGTTCGAGTGGTTAAGGAGCCAGACTTGAAATCTGTTGGGCTTTGCCCGCGCAGGTTCGAACCCTGCTGTCGACGCGCTAACTATACTTTTACTGAAATTTCTAATGGTTTGTATGTGCGATTCAACTAACGTTTCTAGGAACACGTATCTAATTACATAATTCAAGAATCAGTCTATTCTGATCTCTAGAGGTTTGACATACTCAACGAGAATCCTCTTCAAAAATGATTTGTTTATTAGAGAGCAACTTTTCTTTAATATATTTTAGTATTTTAAGAGTTAATAAGGTATTTTATTTTTATGATCCACAATGATAGACAGTATTTTATTTTATTTTTTATATTTTTAACTTTAATGAATTAAAAGGGTATTTTATTTTTAGGTTCCGGGGTAATTTTTTTAAATAATTCTGTTTTTAACGAGTTAACAAGGTATGAATATGATAGTATTATAAACATTTTGAATTAAGGTGTAATGTGTATATAGAGAAGGTAATTGAAGAGAAATTGTTTCTCATTATCAAAAAAAAATACATTTTTTTCTCTACATGTTATTTTAGGTTTTGTTTTGCACTTAATTTTACTATTAAGGTTAATTTTACTATTAAGGTTATTGCAGATCATTTTTTTTATTAATGATTTTTTTTTAAAGTTAGTTATAGTAAAAAGATATTTTTGATATTTTAAATTGGGGTTAATGATCTATTTATGGTACTTTAATTTTCTCTTTTTCTTTGTGTTTTCTACTCACAAAGAATCAAATTTAATTGTGATATGTGTTTTTAATGGTATCTATATTTTATAGAGTTGTCCCACCTCTATTATTCAATAGTTTAACTAAGAATCAACATCTTTATGTCACCCTTTCTTGAGTCTCAAGTAACTTTTACTAGAATTTGAATCAATGCCAGGAAGCCTCTTATCCTTCATGTCAATTATCTTGTGCTTGAGAATCATCGAGAGAGTAGAGAGGTGGTAATTTTATTTTCGGTCACTGTTGAAATTGTTAAGAGTTTAGGGAGCCATCTCCTTTACCCTTGCCTTATACAACTCATATATTGATGCTTCCACATTATTGACTAATAATCTAGTAATTGCCTAAGAATGTGTAAAGACATGCCAATAGAGGGTGCCATAACAGTTAGTTGGTGTGCACCATTATTTTTCCATATTTTTTAATGTTAGATTATGAAGTCAAGCATTAAGAGCATGTCCAAGGGTCTTAACTTAGCCATTCAATTTTAGTTTTTTAGTGTGTAGGCCTCCATGTGCAGTTGTGCACCATACAATTTGTTTTCCAAATGGGCAAGGCAATAAAAAGTTACACTAGAAAAAAGACCTATGTATTTTTTATTTTAACTCAAATGGATAATTTTTTATTTTTTTATGGAGAAATTCATGTATGATTGGGCTACTGTCTAATCAACCAATTACACAAAGAGCGGAAGGTATACTTTGAGAAGATAAAAATTAGTACAAAGATCTTAAATTTTGAAAATATATCTCCCAGGTTGGAAGATCGCGACTTGTTGAAACTCAGTTAAGGTAGCGGTTGAAACGTGTTGGGTTCTCCATTGATGCCGAGACTTCCTTGTGACAGCAGACAAGCTTTATTTGCCATAAAATCTGCATGTTTATTTAGCTCTCACAGAATATGGAAAGAAGCAACACTTTCAAGAGCTTTCAATGTATTTTAGATTCGCTGCAGGGATGTATTCAAAGAAGGATTATTAAAATGATCTTCAGAGTTTAACAATTTGATCAACATCATTGAATCTCCAAAAAATTGAATTGTCTTATATACGGTCTCCTTTGCTATCTAGAATGCCTTAAGAAGACTGTAGCTTTCTGCCTAATTATTTGAACTTATTCCTAGTCCCCAGCTGAAGCGGGTTTTGATAGATCTGTCTAGAGATATAATCAAACCACCTGCACCTGCGATCCCAGGATTCCCCTTGGATGCACCGTTAAAGAAAATAGTAGCTGAAACGATGCTCTTCCACCACGTGGAAAAGGCTGCAGCACTAACTCGCAATCACCAGGAAGGAGGAGACGACGGTTTGGTGATTATTGTCCTCCTCTCACCAATCGAACATGATCCCATCCACGTGGATACCTCTAAAGAAAGAGAGAAAATTGAAACCGATTTACGTGATGATTATGAGATGAGAGTTTTTACTTTGATCACCACGATCATGGGATTCAATGACTTGTTGTTAAAAACACAATCGTTTCTTGCCAACCACACTTTCCACCAGATGCATTTTGGAAATGCTTGCCAGATTTTGGTCCATTCTGCATTTTTAACTCTTATATCAGGATTCCGATCTTTCCAGGAGATGAACAGATGGACGACTGCTATTTGAGAAGGAATAGAGACATTCAGACCTTGAAGTGCCAGCTCCCACAATGTCTGAGTGAAAATACAGTCAACAAAAATATGATCTGAAGTTTCGGTGGTAGAGTTGCAGAAGCAACATCTAAATGGTCCATAGAACCCTCGTTTATTAAGGTTTTCACTTGTTAGTGCCCTTTTATGCATGAGTGGCCAAGTGAACAAATTCACCTTGGGAAGGTTGAATGATGACCAAATAGATTTCCATTGCGCAAGGGACAAAAAAGAGACTCGAGGAGATTGTAAAACAGAGAAACCTTGAGCAGCTGAATAGATTCATGGTCAACCCCACCCCCATTTATCCTTAGAAGAACAATGAACTGGTGCTAGTCCTGAGAGTGTTGATATCATCAAGTTATTTTGGGGGAGAAGGTGTTCTAGGATATCCGAGAATGACCAACCTGCCCAATTCCCAGTGCTATCCCAAGAACAGATGTCGACAAGATGAAGAAGGCCTTTGTTAGATAACCATAACTTTATCTCATTTGACGAGTTTAAAGAGGAAAGAGGGGGGTTCCCTAAGATATTGTCTTCCCACAATAAGATCCTCACCCCATTGTTGGGGATTCTGTAAAGTTGTTGTTGAATATGGTCTATTCCTCTTCTACACAAGTTCCAGATTGTTGTGTTTGTAGGTGTATTTGATGTTTTTAAATTTCTCAAAGAACCTCCCTTTAAGGTATTCCATCCAAAGGATCTTACTTACCAGATGTTTTTATCTGTAAACAATTGCCAAATGATTTTCTCTCCCAGATCCAGATTTGCCAATCCAGGATCATGAATTTGCAATCCACCTTCCATAATTGGTCTTTTGAGGATATCCCAGCTTACCAGATGCACCTTGTTTTGATTGGATTTGCCACCATTCCAAATTAAGTCCTGAAGAAGCTTGGAAATCTGAGTCGTGATGGACTTGGGAGCAAGGAGCAAAGAGGATGGGAAGATGGGGAGGGCTAATAGGACTGCCTTAATCAAAACCAACTTCCCAGCCTTTGTTAACCATTAGCCACCCCAGGATACATATTTTGTTTTTGCTTTACTTATAAATTCAAGCCAAAGTGAAAGAGGACTTTGTCCCAAGGTTAATGGAAGGCTCAGATATTTGATCTTGCCCCACTTATCAAAACCAGGGAAACCCAAGGAACGAGCTATTCGAAGAATTGATGGATGGTCTACATTCCAACCATACACAACACTCTTTCGTTTGTTAATCAAATCTCCTGTGATTAAGCAAAAGTTTTGTAATATTTCATTGAAGGCTCAAGCTATATTTAATGAGGCCCTTCCTTGAAGGAGAGAGTCGTCTACAAAGAGGGCATGACTTATAGGATCCATACCTCTTGCTACCTTAATGCCTAGGATAGAACCTGAGTCCAATTTTGTTATAAGCTTTCTACTTAAAGATTCAACCATTAAGATATAAAGGAAAGGTGACAGAGGGCACCCTTGATGGAGTCCTCTTGAAGCTTGAAAAAAAATTGTTGGTTTACCATTGACAAGGGATGTTATCCAGGTCCTATATGTACAGGATTTTATCAAACTAACAAATTCAACACTAAAACCAAAAGAGAGAAGGACTTTATAGAGAAAGGAAAGCTTAACACAGTCGAAGACATTTTTCATATCCAGCTTGATTATCATTCCTTTCTCCTTCCTTTGAAAGCTGGAGTGAAGGGCTTCTTGCACTTGGATGACATTATCTACGAGATGCCTTCCTTTTCAACAAACCCCCCGTGGAGAGGAGAAATTAAATTTCCTAACAAAGGCTTAAGTCTATTGGCTAAGAGTTTGGACATGAGTTTGTATGAGGCATTACAAAGCGAGATAGGCCGAAACCTGTCAAAAGTTACTAGATTAACTTCCTTTGGAATTAAAGTAAGGAAAGTGGAATCTATGCACCCTCCCACTTTGGTTTTTTTTATGAAAGGCTGATATCATGCGAAGTAGATATGTTTTTATAACATTCCAACAAACTCTGTAGAAATGAATAGAGAATCCATCTGGCCCAGGGGCTTTATCCGGCTCCATTTCCCAGATAACATCCACTAATTTTTTTTCAGAGAAAGGTTTCATTAAGCCAACATTTAACTCTGCACTGAGTAGAGTAGGAATATTCGACAAAAAATCAGTATTCACTTCATCATCAGAGATGTCGTCCTCTTGAAGCAATTGTTGAAAATGCATTTGTGTATCCTGCTGTAATTGCGAGTGACCTTTAATGACTTCACCCTTGCTTGAATAGATTTTCGAGATGTGATTTCGAGATAGTCTAGCTCTGCATTGTCTGTGCAATAAAGACGTATTTTTATCTCCCGCTTGCAACCAGAGACTACGAGACTTAAGATGCAGGTACTCCTCTTCCTGGAAAAAGGAGATGAAGGAATTTAATTGAGCGGTCTGCTCAGTATCCAGATGTGATTTGGTAATTTATGTTTCCTCCATGCCTAACCGAATCTCTGCTAAAACCTGCGCTTTCTCTTGCCTCCTGCTCATTGGAGTTGTGAGAGATTTTTTAACCTGTTTTTTCAAGGAATACTTAGTACACTTAAGTTTCTATTCCCAAACATAGCTGGGGGATCCTTCTACAAACTAAGACCAAACTTGTGTCATTGTTTCCCAGAAGCAATCTCTCTCTATCCAAAGAGGACTGAAACAGAACAGAATAGGACCTAGATCTTCCTCTTCTTCCAGCAGCAGGGAGATGGGGTGATGATCTCATGATAACTTGGGCAGAATTTTGGAAGAGATTAATATTTTCCCCTCCATCAAAGAGATTTGGACCAAAAACCTGTCTAGATGAGCAGAAATACTGATAGCCCCTACGCTATTATTGGTCCAAGTGTAAAGACCTTTCTTGGGTTTGAAATCAAGAAGGTCCCAAGCATGGATCAAAGTCTCCACTGAATCCTAAAAAATGGTCTTTACCTCGAACACCTCCTTTTTCTCATTAGGGTCTAAAATTATATTGAGATCCCCTGCCACTATGATATTTATGGGAGTGTAGATTTCTATGAAATTTGACAGAGAATTCCAATAGTCCTTTTTCTCTATAAAAATGACTGGGACATAAAGGTTAAAGAGAGCCATGGAAATCTTACTTGTTATATGCTTAAGTTTTGTATAAATCCAATGTTGGGTAGCAAATGCACCTTTCCGAAGAAACTTGTCCTCGGACCATAAGGTTGTGAGCCCCCCTGAAGTACCCCGTGTACTGACCGCCTTGCCTGCATTCTTTTTCCACTTTGATATGCTTAAGGATAGAAGAAATTCCTCTTCTATCTTTGTCTCTTGGAGCAAGAGAATATCTGAAGGTTCTATTCTTAATAAATCTTTAACTACTTCTGCTTTCTTGGGATTCCCCAGTCCCCTGCAATTCCATGAGACGATCTGCATTATTTACTCGAAAAAGAGGGAGTTTGGCCTCCCTTTGGGGGTCTATTCTGCTTACTTCTGCCTATTGACATTTCTATTGTAGCCTGACTACCCTGCATCTTTAATCTCCCAACTTCTTCTTCTCTGACCTCCTTTCGAGACTTCCTACCTGCCTTTTTAGTGGTTTTCTCAATAGAATCTTCTTCAGAAGAACCAAAAGTGTCTACCGATTTCTTCTTGAGAATTTCTGCATAAGAGGGAATAGATGTGATGCTTGTAGGTGAATTATGAAGTTCATGCAAGATTACATCTGCACAAGGAATTTCTGAGATTGATGTTCCAGATTGTTCTTGTGGCTCAAATTTTACTTCACCTTCTTCTTTGTGCAGATCTGATTGCTGCACTTCGCCCTCTTCAAGAACAGGTGGATTATGGTCTTCAGATGTGCTTAGAACAACAAAAGGGTTTGATGAAACAATGACTTTTTCCACAGCCTACGGTTTAAAAAGTCTCTTCTCAACAGGAATGGTTCCATTCCATGTATTCCCTCCTTTACCTTTCGTTCTATTATCCTGTTTGGAAGTACCTGCTTTCTGAACTTGTGTCCACTGATCAACCTTCTCTTTTTCAAGTTCTTCTTCTTATTTTTTCTTACAATTTCGAGCAAAGTGGCCATATCCGTGGCAATGACGACACTTGAAAGGGAGATGTTCATAATCGAGCTATTGAATATGTGACCATTAAGCTATCGTTAACTTGATCGCCTCAAGCAACCCTATCTCCAAATCTATTTCAACACATAACCTTGCACACGAATATTGTTCTTTCCTTTCTGCCCTGCCGATAAATTTTCCTATCTTATTCCCAATGGTTTCTAGAGATTCTGAATTCCAACAATGTAAAGGTAAATGGGGAAGCCTTACCCAGACGAGAGCAGCTGAAGGAACGTCCTTGGTAGGATTGAAGTCTGGAGTCCACTTATTCAGATAGAACTCCTAGGGGACCATAAAATATGGACCGTTTCAAAAAATGAGGTCTCGAGCTTCAACTGAATCAAACACAAAGACATAGTAAACTCTGCCAACCAGATGATTTCAAATTCCTTCAGTAACCAGAGGTCTCCAATTTCGCTGAACCCATCCATCGATTTCCTTAGGAGAAAGCCAGAGACCTGTAAATTTCCCAATGAGCCCACGCTCAACTAGATTCAATGTGGTCCAACAAGGTCGTTCAACAAGAAACTCAACAGAGGGAATACTGTCAACTTTCTTCACAAATTTATGCACATTTGGGCTACCTTTCCTCTTTCCGCAGGAGGCAACCAGACGTTTGAAGGCATCAATCTCTGGAGGAAGAGGAGGGGGAGGACCCCTCCAACGTCCATGGGAATAGAGTTCAGAACACGTTCGCAGCCAGACATTGAATGGTTTGGAACCAAGAAACCAATCCTTCTTGAAATGAAATTCGATCCAGAATCCTCAAGTTAACTTGCTTGAATAAACCTGAGAAGAGATCAAGACTCTGCAACTCTAGTTTCCAACTGCAAAGAAATAACTGCAAGTCCTACTACATGATCCAACATTCTTGCAAAACAAAATATTGCAGCTTGCACCCAATCTCACGATCTCAAAGCCAAATCCTCCAGTGAGGGAAAACCAGATTCGAAGGCACTACACAGATCCAATGGATCGAAATATTTTTGGAGCCACTCTGCAACTCCAGTTTCCAGACAACTGCAAGGAAAAAGCTGCAACCCCCGATACATAATCCAATATTCCTGCAAACCAACACTGCAGCTTGCACCCAAATGATCTCAAAGCCAAATCCTCCAGCGAGGGATCGAACCAGAGTCGAAGGTGCTACACAAATCCAATGGAAGTTTTCGAAATCTTCTTAAAATACCTATGTATTTTAGAAATATGATATATGTACCATAAAAATCAATAAAAAAGAAAAATAAATATTTATTTATTAAAAAACATATATTTGAAATTTGTAGACAAAACTCTATAAGTGTGTGTAGTTTCATCAATAATGAATATGTCATTCATATTTAAAAGCATGGTTGAAAATGGTCTTAAGAATAAGGAGCTAGGAAAATGAGCTTGTTTTTGTTTTTGCAGCTTGGACTCGTAGGTTTGTCACTATGAAGCTAAAACCAAAGTAGACAACTCATCCAACATGTGGATGAAAGTAGACACTCCCCCTCATTTTTTTGGAATTTACAAAAGTGTGCCACATTCCTTTTCCACATTCCATTCCTGCATATTCTTTTTCAAGAAGCTTCAAAAATATCCTAAGACACTAGTTTTCAATCTTTGATGATGAACAAGGCCCCCAAAACCATCCAAGCTCTCATGTGGTAGCCTTAGGACATGTGTTCTTAGTGATAGAGCCTAAGGGCTTTGTTTAGAGCGCCTTGAGGAACAATATCCTTGAAGCATTTGTTTTCCTTCCTTGACCATGTTCAAGGCTCCTTCCTCGACCATGTTCAAGGCCCTTTTACCCATCCTCTTTGTGCAAAATCTCTTGATTGCATCCATATCCAACATTGATGCCAAAGATCGTTGAGAGAGGGTTTGTGTTGTGGTTTGTAGATGTTGTTCATGGTGTTTGAGTATGAGAATTGGAGTTTAAGGCACATGACCCATTATTATCCTCTTGTGACATTAGATAGACCTCTAAACACATTCCTGGTGCTCAACTAACCTATTTATGGTATGCATAGCACCCTTGGAGGTGATTATTAACTAATAGAAATCATATGTGGAGGTTTGAGGGCTCGTTAATGGCACTTGACCTTGAGAATCTACATTTAGGGATTGAGGATAATGATTCACTCCCCCAACCAATTTCAAGGGCTTGATGATGGTGTTTTCCTACCATGACAATGGTTAATACCTCAAGACCCATCCACTATGTGTGAAACATTTTAATGACACTCATAACCAACTCTTAGGGAAAGTATCCCCTAGCGAGGTCTCATGTTATTGTGTCTAAGGTTTGTTCATGGAACTTGAGCTTGAGAAAGTTCAATGAGGGCTTAAATAGTTGTTTACCCCATTGACCATGTGGCACAATCCAAATCTATTTCTAATGCACAAAACCTTCCCACGACACATGTATCCCACTTGAAGGCTTGAAAGAACCCCTATAAAGGGTTGATGGGATGGTACGAGGACTCATTCAAGGCACTTGAGTTCAAGAAGATTCAACAATATCCCTAAGGTGCTTGTTTTCCTTCCTCGACCATTTGCAATGCCCTACGACTTGTCCTTGGTGTGAAAAAGCTCTTAATAGAATCCACATCTAACCTTGATGCCAAAGACCCTCGAGAAAGGGTTTGTGATGTAGTTTACAGGTGTTGTTCATGGCGATTGAGCTCGAAAAGTGGATTTTAGGGCATAAGTCCCATTATTATCATCTCAAGACATTAAATGGACCTCTAAACACATTATTGGTGCACAACTAACCTATCAATGGCATGCATAGCACCATTGGAGGTGATTGTTAACCAACATAAGTCATATGTGGAGGTTTGAGGGATCCCCAATGGCGATTGAGCTTGAGAATATTTACTTAGGGCTTGAAGATAACGCTTCCCTCCCCCAACAAATGTCAATGGCTTGAGGATGTTGTTTCCCTACCACAAATATGGTTGAGGTATCGAGGCTTATCCACAACGAGTGAAACATTAGTGGGACCAATATCTACCTCCTAGGCCAAATACCCGCTATTGAGGGCTTGTGTTGATATGTCTAGGGTTTTTTAATGGTGGTTGAGCTCAAGAAAGTTCAATTATGTCTTAATCTCCTTGTTCACTCCATTAACCATGTGGCATGGCCTAATCTCATTTCCAATGCACAAAACCTACCTACGACACATGTATACCACTCAAAGACTTGCATAGAACCCCTAAAAAAACTAATGTGTTGGTACAAGGACTTATTCAAGGCTCTTGAGCTTGAAAATATTCAACATTATCCTAAGGTGCTATTTTTCCTTCCTCGACCATGTTCATCGCGATGTGACCCATCCTTAGTGTGAAAAATATCCTAATTCCATCCATATCCAACCTTGATGCCCAATACCTTCTAGACAAGATTTATGTTGTGGTTTACAAGTGGTGTTCATGGTATTAAGCTTGATAAGTTGAATTAAGGTCCTAAGGCCAACCCCCCTCACCTTCCTCTTTTCTCTAAATACCTCTCCACCCGTATTAGTCTACTCCTAGCCCTTCACCTCCAAGCCCTTACATCTTCAATCCATGATACCCTACCCCGACTCCTATACACCTACCCCTCTTGGTCCATACCCCTCCTCATCTAAACCCTCTATCCCATCGTCATCTCCATATTCTTGTTACCTCTCATTTACCCAACATCATTCCTCTATCTAAACCTACTCCTTTCGAAGGGCCCTAGTTATGGAGGAAACAACCATTCAAATTGAAGTGATTGACCCCATCTTTTGACGCCGGCCGAGAGAAAGCATATACACATCCCACCTGGGTAAAACTCCCAGGTATTCCACCTGAGCTATGGACTATGGATATTTTTTAACACTTTGGATTTGTACTTGGTGATTTTCTACATGCAGACAAAACATATGAAGCTACTAGAAATATGGCAGTGGCCAAACTACTTGTCGAACTTGATACTAGTGAAATCCTTTCGGACCAGATCATCATTTCAAAGGGTGATATATCCTATACATAGGACCTTCACTATATAGGACTCCCTTCTAGATGCCATAAATGTCATTCCTATGGACACCTTGTACGATATTGCGATAAACCTTTCACTCAACAATTCTAGTCATCTAACCATGAATTGAGGTCAACTCATTCAAATGTGGTTCCTTCTCCTGCACAAATCCCATCTTATCCTGATATTTAGTATAATACTCCTCATTGTGCATCCTCACTGACAAACACTCTCGGAGAACTCCACTCTCCATGTATGTTTGCGAAAATTCCCATGAGATATTTTCTTTTTCATATTTTACTAGTTTAAACTCTACACACTTTCCTTCTAGCCCTGAAGAGAACTTCATTAACAAACCCTAAGGTTTATCCATGTTATCCAAACCTATCATGCTTATACCCTATATCCCTACGGTTCTGCCACAACATTAATTTGACTGGTTTTATCCTTTTTGTCCCACCCACCATACATCCCACCTATATACGTGCCCCTTTTTCATCTAACATTCAACCTATCTATTCAACAACCCTATCATCCAATCCTTTTGTGACATCGTTAGACCCATTTTTTGAACCATCACACCTTCCTACCTTCAACGGGGAAGATAAATAATCCCCCTCCTCATCCCACTATTCCTCCACACACTCCCCTATATCATCCCCTACCTACCCCCAGATTCACGACCAATCTCCTTGGACGATACATATATTATTAAACCTAATCCTGAGTCTAGCCCTAAATATTCCAACTCCCATCCTGTAGAGCGCCTAAAACCATCGACCTTGTCCGGAACCTTGTCTCATTATTTCTTCGGACCTCGTTCGACCATTAAAACCAATCTAATAAAGGGTTGTAGAGCCACTCTCTCCACTGATATCGGATCTCCTGGTCGGCTTAGAGGTAGACATTGGACAATCTGTAATGGTGAGGGCTAGAGACATAGATTCCATTGAAGTTCGTGGTGGATGCGACAAAGGAGGGCTTGAGGCTATGCATTCCCATCACAAGTGTGGATTAATGGTGTGGATCTCCTACGAGGTTTAGGGAAGCCCTAAAAAAGGATGGTCCTAAAGAGACTAGTGGACTCTCATAAATTGGATGTTCTTATACTACATGAGATTATTTCCAGTGACGACTTTACAATCTCCGTGTTTCTATCCATCTTTCCAAGATGGGAATTTCTCTTTGTGTACGCAAACATAAAATCTGAGGGACTGATTTCGGGTTGGAAACCTAGAACAATACTTTGTAATATTATCGGGGGATAAAAAATGGACTCAAATGACGTCACAAGTAGGGATCTAGGTTTCTATTTTACTATCCTCAACTTATATGCCCCCCACTCTCGGTGCAGTGAATATTGGGACTTTATTTTGGCAGGTGACCTGAATTTCTCCATAGGAAAATATGAAACATGGGGTCCTTCAAGATAAAAGGATTTGCTTTCTGAATACTTCTCCAACAAGATCAAAGACATGGATTCAATTGTTGTCATCCCTACCTTGCGAAACAAACGTTTTAGGCCACAAGCCATTGCAAAATGATTAGACTGTTTTCTCATAAACGAGGCTATGGTGTTGAAAGTTCCTTTGATTAAACAATGGGTTGGATCTGAATGTACATTTGATCACTTTCCTGTATTTCTGGAGTTGAAAGGGGATAATACCAAGCCTCCATCTCCCTTTAAATTCAATGCTACTTGGCTGGAGGATGAGGCTTTCAAACATCGGTTAAAGATAATTGGATGGTATATGATGAAGACTCACAGGTTTCAACGGCGGTTCATTGTCTCAATAATCTAAAAAATCTCAAGTCTCTCACCATCCCACGGATTAAAGAGAAAAATCTAAAAAAGGAACAAGATCATATTCAGATTGAGGATTACCTGGTATATTGGAAATGGAAAATCCTTCAGAGGTTGTTATGAGACATGGAATGAATCAAATATTGATTGTCGACTGTTGATTCATATGGTGAATCGGCTCACTGATATGGGTCTGATTTTTTGGACCCACGGGACACAAATCCATAACAATAGGCAAAGACTTCATCCGCTCGGGTTGTTTTGGGTTTTTACAATGAAGAGAAACAAATATGGTACCCTAGACAGATGAGGCGGATCAAATTCAATGGTCAAAAAATCCATCAGGAGGTTGCTACAGGCCAAAATATGGTTAAACTTACATATCGATTCACATAACATCTTTTTGATGCCCACCACCATTGATCACATTAATAGAGTCCTGACTGAATTTGATTCCATATCCATCCAACACATATACCGTGACCAGAATACACAGGATGATATCATATCAAAACACGGTAGATTGATGGGTCGTAGACAACCTTATCTATGACAGGTAGAAAAAGATCCATGACCCTTAATGATTCATTCAATCCCATAGGTTCGTCAAAGGGCCTATCTTTTTTTTATCAATTGATGTTACATGATTATGCTATTGTGATTGTATATATGTTTTCAGGAATATCGCTGATAACCTGATCGCTATATATTGTATCCTTATGCTTAGACAGAATTAGCTTGCATTTACTTTTTTGCTGTAAGGATATTAATGGTGGTCAATGGTTCATATTTTTATTACTATCAATTGCTTCAAGAAGGTACAATAATATGCTGATAAGGTTATTGTTGGAGGGTAAAAAATGATGAAAAGGAAAATTAAAATGAAGTTGTTGTAGACTTGGCGGTGTACCTCGAGGAACTTTAAAATTTAGAACTTCAAGATTATAAATGTATAACAAATTGTAGCATCAGACAATATACTTAAAAAATGTAAAAAAAATCCAAATATATTCTAAGTATGTTCACTGGGAATGCTAAGGGTGTGTGGAGTAAGATAGTCTTTGAAACTTCATCTTTCAAGTGAGAAGCATGTCTGTAATATTTCAAGTGGAGTGTTTTATGTCACATGTCAATGGTAGTTAACCTTGCAGTAGGTAACAATCCTCTCCTTTAGCTCAACCAAACCCATGTAATCTTGTAGTCTTACTACTATGTATTGTTGGTAGGCACTAATTTGTAGAACCACCTCCTACAACTTTATGGAAGAGCTAAGGTAAGTTTGAATTGATGGTTAAGGACATTTCCATACAACTTTAGCTCAACTTCAAGATCAAGATGTAGATCTCTTCATGGGCTAAGGTAGGCTCAAGGTAGGCTCCCTAGGGTATTTGTATCCCCAGGTGTTAAAATACTCTCAAATAAGCGAATCGCTCTGAACGAAGGGTTGGAGTGAACTAGAGGGAGGGCGTTATACCCCATCTAACCCCTAGAATGATATAAAATCCTTCAATGCCCTCTTCAAAGTATGAAAAAGGGATGGCAGGGAGAATGGTTTCCATTGAGGAGATAAGGCCAAGGAGAGCAAGGGGGGCACTAACTAAAGGGCCATGAGTGTGTCCAAAGTGGCTACGAAGGGAAACAGATGTCTCATAGCTAAAGCAAAGGCCACTAGTGCACATAAACAAGTTATGGAGCCATGTGACCCAGTGGTCAACCCTTAGGAGCCTCGAATACCAACCCTGAGGTTAAAAACCCCAACAAATGATAATTAGCAGTGCCATTTAGCCGTAGTACTCCTAAAGGATGGACCAAAGGGCCCAACCATGACCACCATTGCTCGATAACACCTCTCATGGTCGAAAAAATTGGCTCTCTCTCGCTGGAGTACACCTGAAGGTACTCCAGGTACAAGTGCAGCGTAACAAGGGCCTTAAGTATTCAAGTAATAAGTTTCATACAATGAAAATTACTAAAGCACGCTACCTCACATTACCCTTGTGTCTAACATAAAGGAAACTTTTATAAAAATATAGCATGACTCTCTAAATAATGGCTTAAATAACATATAAAGATGTTAATCTATCAAAAATTACCACATCAATTTATTAAGGATGAACATATTAAAATGTCGATGTTCAAGTAATAAAATAATATAAAAATTGTTACAATACCTTCATGTTTAACATAACGAAAACTGGTATAAAAATATCACATACCTCACACTACCTTTGTGTTTAAGGTAAAGAAACTTTTATAAAAATATGGCATACCTTACATTACCTTCATGTTTAACATATTGGCAATTTTTATAAAAATATGGCACGACTCTCTGAATAATGACTTCAACAACATATGACGATGTTAATCTATCAAGAATAACACGTTAATGTATTAAAAATTGACATATTAAAGGATGCCAATGTTTCGAAAGCAAGTTTTGGTTTTAAGAAATGCTGCATTCATATCATGCATCTATGAAGTTATTGTCACTAACATTTTCTAAGAGTAATGATAATTACTTTGGAATCAATTCACTCGATACACAAACCAAGTATGTCCCACATGATGGCATTAATGTGAGCAAAATTATTTACATCTTACATATACATACAAGCTCTGAAGCAAAGCAAGAGTGTCTATGAATAAAAAAAATTTCAACGTTAAAGATATAAAAGATTCTTCAACATTAAAGATACTGATTAAAAAGTTATATTACTTTCAAGCTTATTATAAATATTTTTTAAAGATAATAAACAAAATATCTCTTTACATAATCACTAAGAACATATAAGCATTTTGAGTGTCCATTATGAATAAACGTTTACATATAAAGCATTTTAAATTTGACACTTAGATATCATGATTTGTAATTAATACAACATATAAATATTTTAATCATGAAGCTTGATTACAAAATTTTAATCATGAAGCTTGATTACAAAATTTTGTGACAGAGAATGAGCCCACTAAAGGATGCCCATAATTTAGACCAATGGTAGCCAGGTGAGAAGTAATATTAAGCAGATAAAGTTCTAACAAAATTTAGTGATAGAGAATGAGCCCACTAAAGGATGTCCATAATTTGGTAGTCAGGTGAGAAGTAATAATCAGCGGATAAAGTCCAACATAGGACTTTGATGCATGGTGACATTAATAGGTTTCACAGATAAATTCCAACATAGGACTTTGATGCATGGTGGCATTCATAGGTTTCACAGATAAATTCCAACATAGGACTTTGATGCATGGAAACATTTATATATTGCAGTATTTATTATAGTAATGGTGACATTCATATATGGCAATATTTTATATTTATTATAATAATAAAAATAAAAATGTAATGTTGAAAAAATGATTTAAAATTTAGTACAAGCTACGTACTCAACTGTAAATTAGAAAATCACTTTCGAAATATCATCAAGTGCCCTTACACGTGAGATAAAGCAATTTTCCAATCAATATTGGAATCCAAACCCTCAAGAAAATATGCATATTAAGATATAATATCTTTAGACTTTTACACCATACAAGCAAACATGTCATCCACACTAGCTCCCCTACGTTGAGAATCTCAAATATAATATAAAATGTCTTTAGGGTTTTACACTATACAAACATGCATGTCATCCACACTAGCTTCCCTGTGTTGAGAATATCAGATATAAGCGGTTTATTAATTATGCATTTCCTCGTTAAAGCTTTATGAGATACTGCACACTTTATAAGTTTCATTGGTTAAGCATTTCCTTGTTAAATCAATCTTTATTAGATAGTTCACACTTTACAAGATTCTTCAATATTTATTAGATAGTTCACCCTTTACAAGTTTCATTAAGGAATCTAAGGTTTAAACATTTCCTTATGAGATCTTTATTAGATAGTTCAATGGTTCCAATAAGCAAGTTGGGTCAGTGAAAGAAGGACATTGTTAAAACTTTATGAAGTCAATAAACGCAGGGCGTTGTCAAAACTTTGATTCTGCTTATATCATGTGTATCCAAAAAGGCCCATCTCCACACAAAATTGTGTTTTTGCGATTACGCTCTCATGGATATATAAACAACATAGGCTAGATATACATGCCATATAAACATCATCACTGGAGAAGGAGAAAGTGGATGCTCCTCACCTAAAAATATAAAGAACGCATCGCTCTTAAAACCACATAAAGTGGATGCCCATCACTTAAATTATAAAGAAAGCATTGCTATCTAAACCAATGTCAATCCGTATTCTTGTTGTTGCAATACTTGGATATATGTTTCTATTATCTATATGTTTATTTCTCCTCTTTTGTATTGGTTTGTTTTCTTGAACTTACGTCTATTCCATCTACATAAAGAAAAGAATTGAGAAAATGGCTGGACAGATGCCACTACTTCTGTTACTTTAAGTGGATTCATTTTCTTGCATGTGGATTACGTTGGAGTCAAAAACCGAAGCAAACACCTCTCACCTATGCAGTGTGAGACACTTGAGATGGGTATAGCTTTTTGTATTGGTGACTAAGATAGTTCGTTATGCTGTAGTGGTATCCAACAAAACATTCCAAAGTTCATAATTGTGCTAGCATAGGTTGTCAAAGCAGCTTGGAAAACAAACTTTCGTTACTTTAAGTGGATTCATTTTCTTGCATGTGGATTACGTTGGAGTAAAAAACCGAAGCAAACACCTCTCACCTATGCCATGTGAGACACTTGAGATGGGTATAGCTTTTTGTATTGGTGACTAAGATAGTTCGTTATGCTGTAGTGGTATCCAGCAAAACATTCCAAAATTCATAATTGTGCTAGCATAGGTTGTCAAAGCAACTTGGAAAACAAACATTGGATGACGGTTTATATAGTTCTAACTTCTCACATTAACATAAGTCATGTTCAAGGAGTGGACATGATAACACTGTATGGTTTGGAAAACATGGTACAAATTTGAAGGCATTTCCTGCACTTCATAAATACAAAAAAGAACATCAAGAAGAGTAAAAGCTAAGATTTCAGCATATATATATATATATATATATATATATATATATATATATAATTCAAGGTAATAAAACAGTATTAGTGAACACTCTTGACACTGTATGATAAGTAGCCAAAATAACCACTATCAATCCATCATACATCAATTGAACACAATATCAGTACCCATGATACTGTTTTAGATGATACAATGAGCTGCTAGCCAGGATTCAATATCATACAATCCATCAATAGCTGATTGAAACAATTGCAAACAAATAATTTATCAATAATTACATCTCTAGACAAAACCATTGGTATTCGTTTACCCTTGCAAGCATCATTGCTTCCAAGAGTTAGGATTGCCTCCGGTCCATCAGGTTTTGAGAAACTGTGCAAAGTGAACCTTCCTGACAATTGGAGTGTTGTCATTTGCATATTTTATTAAGGAGCTGTATGATTCATCGTTCCAACTTGTCTGCATTTCAACTGATTATAATTATCTACTAATCGACTGGAACTTGTATTGAGGTGAACCCATTATTTTGGGTTTTTCGTTGAATCCGTCTGCACTAGTGTATCAACCTCATCTTCTAGATCACTAAAAGAAATATCCTCCTCATTAGACAACCTTGTTGCAGAATGTAAAGATGCATGACTTTTACCTGGTTGTTCCTGTAGCCAATTATCTAGATCTGTATCCTCATCATCATGCTCCACATCCTCAGTAGATGATGTGTGATTAGACAAATCCTTCTGCTTAGAAATATGATAATCACCTTCAGAGTTATTTGCAATTACTGGTGCCACTGTTTCTAGAGATACAGACTTGAAAGAATCTGCCTTTTTGTTGTTGTCTGCAACTGGTGAAAAATGCTCAAAATTCTGCTCAGGAGGAATGAAGGGAATGTTCCTTTCTGGACTGCCCTAGCTTCCTCCAGCATTGGTTGATCTGGCCTTGTTTCTTTTCTGTGACTCCTCCGAAAGCAATGCCCTGGCCTCTAATATCTACAAAACCAAAATAAAAGTACCAATTTTTTTCTGTCCTCAATACTCAAAAGGCCAGAGGTCCCAAATGATCCAGATAATTTATTTTTCACCTAAAGGAACTATAATTTTACTCACCAAAACATGTAGAAGTTTCATTGAGAAGACAATGAATGTAAAAATAAGCGACCAGACTAATGCAATATGAAAAGCATTGTTGATGAGAAGGATACAGATTTTCTTATTTCAAGCAAGCAGAACTCTATGAAAAATGAGACTTGTAAGATGAAAGCTAGTCTAAGATGCAGATCACACATGATTGAGCCAAGGCCTCTTATTGCATTGCATTCCATCTATATCATAATATTGCATATTCAAAAAGCACATCTACTGTTAAAAGTCACACAATTTCAACAAAAAACACAAACATCGATACTTCTGTTCTAAACTCCTCTTTTATGATCTTTACCTTGAGTATAGAATATGTGCATATAATCATTTTGCTATGGTAATATTCACAAAAGTACTTCAAACAATATTTTTCCAATCTTGGTTATTCAGAGCAATCTTCTAGCTCAACTTGGTTATTTAATTCAAAACATAAACTAATATACAAAACAAAACAAACTAAATCTCATTCTGCGCGCAAAAGAGTGTAAGATGCGCAATAAAAATTTAACAAAGGATGTCATAACTACTGCAATGCAAAGACTATGATAACATGTAATCCAAAGGCAAGATAATAAATACAAGCCTCTCTAGAGAATCTTGACATCTGAAAGAACTAATGAGCTAGCAAAACCAGTAGCAGATAGCCTAGAGATACAAGACTACATTACAATGTTTTTAGTTTTTTAATGAAACACAAATCCTTATTATCATGCTGGGAATGATAACAATCAAGTAGACATGGCTGGATATTTTCAAAAAGAATAAACATATATGAATTATAATATTATTGCATAATTAGGATCCTAAAATTACTTTTGAAATTTTTAAGCTCATTCTTCATAAGGTAATATACTACTGCAATGCAAAGCCTATGATAACATGCAATCCAAACGCAACATAATAAATACAAACCTCTCCCAAAAATCTTGACATCTGAAAGAACTAATGAGCTATCAAAACCAATAGTAGATGCCAAATAGCCTAGAGATACAAAACAACATTACAATGTTTTTAGTTTTTTAACGAAACAGAAATATTTACCATGCCAGTAATGATAACAGTCAAGTAGACCTTTCTTTTCTGGCTTTTCAAAAAGAATAAATAAATATGAATGATTATATAATTAGGAATGAGGATCTTAAAAGTATGCCTGAGCTTTTTAAGCTCATTCTTCATAATTATCCTAATACTATTTTAGGCCTGCCAAGGTACATGCTTTATCTTATGCCTCTTTAAAGGATGTTAACAATATGGGTTCGTAAGCAGTCTCTAAAACGATGTTGACTTCTCGTCCACACCTAAACACAATATTATTCTAGGCTTTGGCTAATGTGATGTTTGCTTCCATGAAGATGTCATGTTCAAGACAAGAAAGAAATTAGAATGATTACCTGGGCTGTTGTAATAAGAAGAGCATCTTCCTTGCTAAGTTGAGGGTGTAAAAGGACAAAGTATATCTTCTAGAATTGGCCATCACTCAGATAACCTGGGCAAAGCTCAAGCCTCAAAGATTCCAAATTTGGGGTTAAGCGTTCAACAGCCAAAGCATGTTCCTGTTGAATATCAAACATATCAAAATCTGCACGCAAAAACTTTATCATGAGCAATCAATTACAAAATGAAGCATAAAGAAATTTATGAGGAAAAGATAAATCTTTGACATATCTATATGGAATATGTGTTATAGAGTGAAATCCCAACTTGGATGGACAACAATTCCAAGATGATAAATTTAAGTGCACAAAAATTGAAATTGTAATGGGTTGAATGTTAAGAAAGCGTCATTGAAATTTCATAATTTGTCATCATAAAATGTTTGATGATTTTCAAATTCGTCATCCCTAACTTTGGTGGTCTGATAATGTGCAAAGGCACACATTTCATTCAATGAAGGAAGCAAACATATTTAACAAAGGAAAACCAGTCCTATCTAACAAGAGGAGGAAAATGTCTATAAAAAAAGCCATCGAAATTTTGAGGCCTGGGTTCCTTCACTTGGTAAACTCGTTCATTAGCAGATGCACAGTTAAGTTGATATCTCAGTCAATTTCAAATTGTGATTACTAGTTGTTGCTGCAATCTAAACGAGAAACAACGCATGTTTCTTTAATCAATATTAAATTCACAAATGGGAAACAATGCATATTCATCTTGCACAGCCGCCACAACCTTATAGTCTATAAAAACGAGAGAAATTTTACAGTCTCATTTAACCATTGGAATACATCCTTACATATACTTTATTCCCATGAGCTAGAATCTTGTAACTTTAAAGTTAAAAATAGATGAGCATCATCTATAAGTGGGATACATTTGAAACACTGATAGTTTCCCACACATAGAGGTGTTAGCCACAACTCTAGAACAACAAGATACAAGCATTACAAAAATTTACAATCTCATCTCCAACGTTTCTTTTGGAATTTTGGCTAGACAATGATGCACTTGCTTCATTTGATAGAGTCTATAAAACCCTCATGAATTCTATCCAAACCCTAACTAAAATATATTCTTCTAACACTTCACATTGTCCACTTGCTTACTCCGTCTCTCAATGACCAAAATAGGCATTTACCATTATAACTAAGGTAACAAAAACCTTGAAATAGATATACACAAATAATAAGGGGTTATTGGAGTCAATAACATAAGTATAGAAAAGAAAAAACACAAAGAAGGCCAAGTAGAGGCCCAAGCAGTTGAGGTCAAACCAGAAGCACAAAAAGAGACGCTTGCACTAATGGTGTATCGAGATAGGCACCAGTTCAAGGGTGCAAAAGATTTAAAATATGCTTGGTGTATAATAGGAAATAAGTAAAGAAGAAAAGTTCTTGAGCTTAAGAATAGAAGCCAAAGCATCGGCCATAAGATTCCACAGCTCTTAACATCTGGTATTCAGTTTACGTTGAGGCAGAGATGAAGGGACTGGCTCCATGCTTCATAGATTGTAGTTGTTTAAGTGTAAGATATAAAGGACACAAGGGAAAAAGCGTGTGTATCGAAAACTTAAAAGGCCCAAATGAGAATGAATCTGGTATTCAGTTTACGTTGAGGCAGAGATGAAGGGACTGGCTCCATGCTTCATAGATTGTAGTTGTTTAAGTGTAAGATATAAAGGACACAAGGGAAAAAACATGTGTATCGAAAACTTAAAAGGCCCAAATGAGAATGAAGGAAGCAACAAGATTTTAAGAAAAATAAACTATCTGCTAAAAAGCATTTACCATCTATAAGAGGTTTTTCACATAAAACTGATAACCACATAATGAAGTAATTAGGTAATCACTTGAAAAGTAATAATGTAGTTCTAAAAATCACAAGCCATTTATGCATTTTGACCAGACATTGCAAATGCTCTAAGGAGGCCTTGAGCCACATGTGTCTCTTTTGGTACTCGACCTATACCTCCAGGATTCGATTCATGCAACTTCACTTTTGCTCCTGATATTTGGCTAAGAAAGTTTTTGTTAGCAAAAATATTGGGAATATAATATATTTCTATTATAAATATTGTTGTCTGTTTGCAAAAACACAATTATCTACTTGCATATGTGAAATTTGGCTTAGGGGATTTCATGTAGCCCAATTAATTATCCATATTCCAGGCCATAAGACAAATCCTTTCTCCACCATTACCCATGCTTTCACTGCTTCTTACCAGCTCAAAAATTGCTCTTTTGGTTGCACCAAGTTTGCAGAGGTGGTCTTTGTAATATCCAAACAGTTATGCAGTTGGTAGTACTGGTAAAATGAAAACAAGATGGGAAAAGTGGCAATCCCAACATTTTTCAACAATGTTATGTTGAAATGGCCATAAGGCAATTTTTTCTAGATGGTAACAACATTTTCTGCAATGAATAGAGGATATGTTTATTGTACGTGAGGTTGAGAGGACGAATGGAAAAATATTTTGGCCTAATATCACTGTGAACAAAGGATGGAAAAAAGAAACTACAAGAATCTAGGTTGTTTTAAAACACCTCACATTCAAGCTAGAAAACTCAAAAGATCTCTTCATCCCAGAGAAAATTAAGTATAAATATATGCTTTTCAAGGCTGATTACAAAGACATACCCGGACAGTCCTTGCTGCTTGCAATACAGTTGTAGTAGCCTTGGTGACAATATGTTGCTTGCTTGACTCTGCATTTTCAGGTTCTCGTCGTCCCATTGCCAACTGTTGTGTAGCTGAATACTGGTGGTAATGAGTTCATTCAACCTAGAATCAGGGATTCCCACAACCACAATAGCAAAAATCCCTGGATGGTTCAATAAAACCTTCTCTACCTGGAGCAATACAATGTTATATTAAGGACCACATATGAAATAACTAAACATTATCTTGGTTTTCTTAGAAAAATGACTGTAACAATCTAACTTCATATTTTCATACTTGAAAGTTGAAACTTCAGAAATAAGTTGGTCTGAAAAAGCCTTCACCTTATTTTGGAGTTCATTATAATTTATAAGCTCAGCCAACATGCTATTATATATATATGTAAAAAATCTAATACTTATATTACCGAAAATGATGTAATTGTCATCCATTCAAATAGTACATGGTAAGCTATCATATTGAGGATATTTACCTCAAAAGGATAAAAAATTTCTCCACCACGTTTAATCATGTCCTTGGAATGACCGAGAAGCCATAATCTGCCCTCTTTGTCAATCCATCCAGCATCCCCTGTATTCAACCATCCATTTTTACTAAATGCAATTGCAGTAGCTTCCTCTTGGCCCCAATACTTTTGCATCACATGAGGACCCTTTGTTAATATATTTCCCACATTATATACCTCATTCTCATATAAAAATGTAATGCTTGGTTCAATCTGAATTTCCACATGAGGGGCTGGCTTTCCCAGGAAAACTCCTACACTGCGATCTCTGGAAATACCTTGATTGTGTAATGCCATGGAAAATTTTTGTGTGATTCTATGCGTGCCTTCTCCAATAATTGGATCATAGGCAACCATAAAAGTCATTGAAGAGCAAGCCTCTGTCATACCCTTATAAACACAACAAGATTTCTAGAAGGGAAATAAGATCAGAGGGCTCTATTGCAATATGATGTAGAAATGGATGATGGCATTAGAGTGTGGCTACGTGAATGATTGTGACATAAAGGTTTGATATCATTTTATTATGGTTCTTTGCCAACAATGACCAAGATTTTATACTAACCACAGGCTAAAAAAAATTGAGCTCTTGGAAAAAGTTCAATGGCACTCTCGAGAAGTTGTGGGGATAGGCTTCCTGCTCCATTAAGTATGTTTTTGACAGTTGGAAAACATAGCTGCAATCCTCTGTCCTTGTTTCTATAGCACAAGTGCAGGAAAATAATAACAAATATGTCACTCAAACACAAAAACAGAGTTTTATATTATGAACAAAGCCAAATTTGAGAAGAATAACTATCTTATGATCATTTGGAATTCAAACAACCCAACAATAAAAGACGAGCTGCACCACAAGAAGAAACTAATAAGTTGCATGCAAGTAAATATTGTAGATTCGATGTGAATACAGGTTCTTGAACAACTTTTCCAAAGGTGTTGAGATGTTAGATGGACTGTAGTATCAAATCTTGTGGTCCCAGAGATGTTGGGTGGAATGTAGTGCCATCATAATACTGATTTTCTAGATTTCCTATAGTGGATGACTACAAATTTTTTATTCTGAATTCTACTTGTTTCATAGATGGTAACAACATTTTCTGCAATAAATAGAGGATACATTTATTGTAGGTGAGGTTGAGAGGATGGAGTTTATTTTCTTTTAGCATGGAGTGGAAAATATATTAATTATGGAAGAAACATGTGCAAGTTTGAGGTATATATTAATTCTGGGAGAGACATTTGTAGTGAATGTCATCGAATACTGCACAATTTCTATTAAAGGGTATATATTAATTCTGGGAGAGACATTTGTAGTAACCAATGAACAATATGGTTCATATTTTTATTATTAATGAAAATCATGGACTGTGATCTTTTTTCTTGGAAAAAAAAGGAGAATATCCATTCATGCTCACCATATATTATTAATGAGATGTTTTGTAGGTTTCAGTTAAATTTATTCATCTTTTTATGGTGGTGACTAATAGTTTCATGGTGTTCATATATATTATGAAAATTAGATTAATAGGTCCCTTTTTTTCATAGAAAAAAATCTTAGTTCAAAATTTTAATGCAAAGATTGAACCATATTGTTCATTTTAACAAAAAATAATAATTACATATATCTTCATTCAATATTGTTGTCATTACATAGTAGTGGTCTTCATAGTTTTCTCATTATACAACTAGAATCCTTTCTTAATTATATAGAATTATCAAAACCTACTCAATAGATATATCTTTTTAGTACATTATATATTTTAACACAATAATAATAATAATATATAAACTACTACTAACATCATTAGGCCCATGAAGCATAGGCCAAAATATTAAATATATATAGGACCGGGATCAATCTCCTTAATGGAGTCTTTGTTAATCTCCAATCCTTCCCAAAGTTGAAGCCCATGTTTACACACTAGGTCTCCCTTTGAGAATCTTACGGTTAGAACGCTTACATGATGCCATTGGGGAATTTATGATTCTCTAAAGCTATTTGTTGGCATGTAAGTTTTGTTGTTCACCTTAGTTTTCTCAAAAATTATTTTCATGATTTTCCACATCATAGTGTGAATATCTTCTACTTTTTTGGGGCATATTTTAATGCTTGTTTTGTTCGGACTTTGTTGGAAATCTTTAAAATGTTTTAGAGTCACATATATTATTTGTGGGAATTGCATAATATGAGTGTCATAAGGGGGATCTTGTTTGTCAAAAACCTTGGGTCTCTTCCCTGTTCGATAAGGGTTTTCCCCGCCTCCCTAATGAGGTATTTCATGTAAACTCTTGGGCTCTTAGAGAAGATGCAACCCTTGGAGAGGTTCACAAATGACAATGGTCTCTTTAATATTAAGGGGTTTGGAAGTGGCCCCAAGTGAGTTGCTCTAAAACACATTCTGGGAATTTTGCATCCAAGGGTTCTGTTATTGCAAGAAACTATGTTACCGTCAAAGACTGCTTGTGTTTTCTTTCTTAAAATAAAACCAACTTAGTGTGTATGTGCTTTGGATGTTGTAGGTTTTTCAGGTGGCACTCTAGTCACCTGGGATCCGAAGGTGCCAGGCTTACAAGCTTTTATCACTTTTATTGGTATATTGGTTGAAGGTAAATTAAAAGGGTATAAAAATGAGGTTCGTATATTAAATGTTTATGCTCCCTATCAACACTGTTGCTCTTTCTGGGACCAAGCATTGTAGGAAGGTATCCTCAAATACAAGGCTCTCATTCTGGCAGGCGATTTAAACCTCATGCTTTCTCCGGAGGAAGTTTGAGGTGGGGGAAATAAGACGGACGCGCTATCTGATTATTTTATGTCTTTATTTCATTCAACAAATCTTATTTATATTGTTATCACATATACATTCTGCAGCTGGGCTACCATGATGCAACATACAAACTTGTCTCTTATTCTATTTCGGGCTATTTTTAACATGGGGTATTAGCATGGATCTTTATAGCTTTAGTTATTCCATAGCCTTGTTCATCAGATTTTCCTTTCCATGAATGAGATTCAGGAGTCCATTGAGATGTTTTTGGTGATGATCCAGTTCATTGTAGTAGAGTAGCGGATCAGAAGTAATACATACAATTATAGAGGGGCTTATCAGATGGAGACAGGTATATATATGGTGAGATCAAGTACACTTTCATGGTTTGATTTTCCCTATGATGTACGTCATATATCCATGCTTATCATGTTAAGATGATTATGGTGACCTATGCTTATATTTGTTGTGCTTTATCTTGTGTTATGACAATTTGAGGAATTTAATGAGAAAATTGTTACTCATGCCATGCTTGTACAGATTGTAAACCTAGGTGCTAGGATGGTTCCATGTCATTTGTCCCCTTCCATCCAGCTCATCTACCTTCAATTTTATCCCATGAATTAGACTGATTGAGACTTGTGAGATTGAATATCCTTTTCCCCATTGAGACCCCTATGAATGATAGACTTCATGATGCTTTGCGTCTCTGTCTATGAAGTATGTGTCTTGGCCAGTGTGGATGGGTTTATGAGGTAGTTCTCCTTTAGTTCTCAAAGCAAGTACTCCATCATAACAGTGTTGCTAAACACTAAAGCATCAGAACACATAAAAGCTATATCTAAAGGATGCAAAAGTTAAATGTTTAAAAAGTAGTTAGTGGCCAATATTTTGAGCACTCATTCCTTGTATAATGTAAGGCTCAATCCTCCCTCCATAGGGGCAACAGGGATAGGAAAACCCATCAGGGCTATGTATTTCTCACTCGCAGCGGGTCTAGGCCTTAGTTATTTACTGGAACCCATAAGGATTTCCATGACACCTACTCTTGTAGGATGGCTACTATCTTGTGAAATGTAAAGTGTATTGAAAATGTTAATGGTCAAATGATGAGCACTCACTCTTTGTATAGTGTTCGTCTCATTGGTCCCCATAGGGCCACAAGGTGACACTAGCCTGCAAAGGTTGGGTCTTTGTCAGTACTGGAGCCCAGAAGGCTTCCATGGCACCTGCCTTTGAAGGTTGACATATACTGCAAATAAAGTGCAAATAAAAAATTTCTAGAATCTAAGGGAAGCATATCCAAGTACTTTATCCATCTATGAGACACCTCCATCCCCTATTGTTATATGCCATACATATGTCACCTTGGTAGAGTGTATTATGCATCAGTTGAATAAATCACTGAGTTAAAGTTGCTTAAAAGTCATTTCCCTTTGCATAAACCTGGTTCTTCCCTCCTCACCCATCTATAGCACATTGTTTACCCTTTTTAAGTATGGCATGAACAAGTAGACTTCCAGAAAGTTCCAAGATTCTTCAGAAGCAAAGGTACATCTTATTATTATTATTATTATTTGTCACCATGATTATGATTGGTTTTGACATATTGGAGCATTTCTTACCTTGGATGGTTGCAGGATCATATTGATACAATATCTCACTTTGATTTTGGGTACTTTGACCTGGTCAACCCAATTGACCAAGTCAATCATGGTTCCCAAGGAAGTGACTCAAAAAGCAACATAATCTATATGTGTTCCAGACATGGCCAGTACCAATACTACAGTTTTAGTTTTGAGAGTCTAGTCTTGGTTCTCCAAAAAAGTGATTATTATCACTTAATTATTGGCCAAACGATCAAATCTTATTCCAGATGGCAGTATGATTGGTTCTCCTAGAGCAGAGCAGTGTTCCAGGGGCTATGAGTAGTCACTTATACAATTCTTCTATGTCTCCAGATCATCCATAGAGGCTATTTTTCCCCTGTTTGCACCCTGGAGAGAGTTATGGTGGATTTATCCTTTTCCATAGATTGTACTAGGAAAAATGAACTAGAAAAATCATTGAAAAATTTGATTTGGTGTCCCGGGTCAATGAAATGGCTTGGAATTTTGATAGATGATATCTTTCAGCATCCCGAACAGTCCTTCAGGATATTCCAATCAACAAATGTCTGGATTATTTTATTAAGGCTCATCCAGTAAGGAAAACCCCCATGGGGTGCCCCCTCTCATGTATAATGATGCATTTCACTATTATATTATATGGTTTGAAGTTGTAAAGGGGCCTAGGGTAAATTAAGTCCCTAGTGACCCCATCCTATGTACTATCATGTCACAACTTATGTTATATTGTGACTTTGACTTAGGATAGGCGTCCTTGAGTAAAGTGCCCTCGATCTTTTACTTAGTCATTTGATCCATGTGATGATTTATGTATTGTTTATATCCACCATTAATGATGTTCTAATCTCAACCGTTGGATGAAAATTAAATTTAGGGTTTATGTCCCTCTAAAACTATTTAAGAGAGGTGACCCCCCCATTATAATTCATAAGCTTTGGCACCATAATTTAATAAAGAGATTTTTGTTTGGGATTATTCTTCTGTATATCTTATGGATGGTTTGATGATTGGCATTGCTACTCTTTTATATTGAGCTTTATTCGGGATACATCTTGCATTTTTTCTTTACTCATCCCATCTGCAGGAAAAGGAGGCGCACTAGGAGAGAGAGGGTGTTTTTGTGGGGAAAGTCACCATCGTCCCGACTCTTGGGTTTTCAGATAAGGGAGTATCTTATTCTTTATGATTTTTTATTCCCTTTATTTTTTGTATTCTGGAAAAACACCCCCCTTAGGGAAAGTGGGTATTTCACAAACCGCAAACTGGGTATTGTTGGCTTCTGTTTTATTTGATTAATCTTACATTCAACAATCACATTGAGTATCCAATTTCATTAAAATTTACCATTTTTCTGCTTAAAACCCTGAGTTAAAATTGGGGCTTTTCACTTGGATACTTGAAATCTCTTGATAATCGAACAAAACTCTAATTAACCATTATAATAAGATATCCCACCAAGTTTCCCTCAGTCATATGTTCATTTGCCTTATTTTTAGGGTTTCTTGGTCATAGGGACGCCCCCTGGGCTCTGTGTTTTCACTAGGTCTCCCCCTGGGCTCTGTGTTTTCACTTAGGTCTAAAGTGTCGATATCATTGACTAGTGTGACATCTAAGTTTTTTTGGAGGTCTTGGATATCGTAGGTCGCGACTTTAATTTCCTTTCCTCTGTTGTCCTGGATAGGATCACCTCATGGGGCAACTACAAGATTCATGATAACATTTTTGGCGCAGTTGCAGGGGAGATAGAGGCTTACCTTGGTTCATTACACGTACCTCCGGTGTTTGTGAATGCGTTTACCTTTAAACTTATTCATATCACATCCAGTCTAATTTCAATAATTTCATTTTATAATATTTACAATCACTACATGAATTTGACTCACCTCTCCTACGACATTATCCATTGGTGAACATGACAATTCATTCACCTGGTGACTCCATAACGCAACTCCACTAAGAAGCGAACCCATCCCTTAAATTATAATGAATTCAGATGTATTTATCTGACGCATGAGGGAATTAACCGAAAGTATAAATGAAGCTAGAAGGTGAATAAACGAAAGGGATATATGGAGGTTAGATTGAATCTTGGTATGAGGATGATCCTGACCATGATTATGGGTATGAATCTAATTATCACAATCCTTATGATACCCACCAATTCCCTCACCCACACAATAAAGAATTCCGAACCATCCTGAGTGGACCAGTGAGTAAGCATCAAACCCATCCAAAGCCTCGAGTGAATGATCTTGGTAATCCTATTAGGTTCCCAACTCAAACAGGAAGAGTTGTTACGAAACAAGCTAAACCTTCTCCATTTGAATTTTCTGAAATTCCTGGGGCACCTCATCCTATGCCAAAAGGATACAGTGAAGGATTGCCTCATTATATGCAAAAGCAATTGAATCAATTGAAAAACACTTGGATGTTGTTTGGTACTATATGGAAGCATATCGTGTTGAGGATGACGATGTCTATATGTGAGCCCTAGGGGAATCTTTAAAATGCAATGCCAATTTTTGGTTATATACGTTAGCACTAGGATCCATCACTGAATATGACATGTTCACTAAGTTATTAAGAGAAGAATAGGGTAAGAATATTGATGAGTCCTCTGGTCTAAATGGTTCAGATCCAAAACAAATGAGTGAATAACTTGGTTGAAGACCTTCCCTGAACGTTATAATCCTAGAATATAACTCTGGCGAAAGACCTGTATACCTGTAAGACATATCAAACATACAAAGACATCAAAGCTACCAGAAAAACATCTACGCGTCCATATTAGTGACTAAGGAATCCAATAACATATATGCGAGATTTACACAACAAACACATGGGAAGGAAATGAACTTTGCATTAGAAAATAAATGAAAGAGCTTACAACCATGTACCTTAGTGTCGAGACACTCCTTCACAAGACTAACACCTTGTCCCCGATAGCTCCAACTTCCTCCACAATTGCTCTCTAATGGATTAGGCCAAGGTATCAATTCAGCAGCATAACTCTACTATTCTCCTCCCCCCCTCAACTATGGACATGAGCTTGTATTTATAAGGCTCCATGGATAGGGATAGTTGAGAGGATTGTGGGTGAGGTGGCTCTAAGATCCTACCAAGAGGTATCTTGAGCTCAAACTAACCCATATTGATAGGGATAAGGGAGGACATGAGGCTCAAGTTCTAGAAGCCTCGAAAAACTTCTCGTTTTCCCATTTTACCAATGGTACCGCTTTTGTTCCCTTATGACAGAGCGGTTTAGGTAAGAACCACTTCAAAGACAAAGCACATCAGCGGTGGTACCGCTTCTCTATAACAGGATACAAGCAGTGCTGAACAAGGTTACCACTCATCAGCCAAAGGGTAAGCATGGTGCTAGGTTTTTTCTTGTAGAATTGATATCTAGAGCAAGTTTCTACTCCAAGTTTTGGGATTAAGAGCAAACATAGGGGTTAAGGATCCCATCACATGTTGGTGACAAGATTTGGGTATAACAGTATTACTCATGTAACAACCTTGTTGTTAATTTAACTTTAAAAATATGTCATTTACTTTGAGTACCATTTTTAAAAGAAAGAATATATTTTTAAAAAATAAAAATAAAAATAATATATATATATAGTGTAAAAGTAATCTTGCATTATTCACAAATTATATAATTTAGAATTCCCACAATTCAATACTCTACAAAATAATCAATAATTAAGCTCATAATAAACATAAAGAAAAAAGTTAACAATACACCATTATAAACAAGTGTTACGTGGCAGCTATACCTGTCAAATAAGATGGTGTGACCAAGACCTATAACTTGCACGCAAAAAAGTGAGTGAAAAAGACTTGGCTTTATCCTTCAAGCCCCATTTATTAAACTTGAAGTTTCAAGATTTGTTTGGATTCAATAGTTAACTTAATTGGTATTGATATGAAGACTTGGCAAAATCATTTTAGTTGTGTAAATTGTTGCAATCATCTGGTCGTTCTCCTCGGTGATTTCTATAGAAGAAATGTTATAGGGTTGGAGAATACCTATATGCTTAGAGCATGGAACGTGACCTTTGAATTTATTGTACATACATAAAATAGTTTTCTCATGGTTGGATATGAGCTCAAATTCGAGACTTCAGAGCTTTAACTCCTCTCCTTTTTGGTTGAAATGGTATTATTTCCCATGGAATGTACAACGGCCAAGCGATCAACGAAGACGCTTAACTTTTTATTGCGTTGAAAACTTAAGTGTCCCCACACATTATACGTAAATTATCTGCTTTCTAGGTGTTTTTGTGGATGAGTGGTAAATTATCTCAAACAACGTGCCCTAACCTGTTTTCAGCGAAGGAAACATAAACTGGGAAATGACGCTCCATTGATCCTGATTGCATTCCACTTGGATGATGGAAATCCACTTGGCCATAGCTTCGAGTGCATGTATAAAATCTTGAAACCGGCTCCTGCGTCGATGATCATGTGGTTATATGTTGAATACCCTAGGTCACCTCTATAATATACAAAACTACCATAGTAGCCTTTGTCATCTACCATCAATCGTTGAGAACATGGCTATGCAAAACAATTGTCAATAAATATTTACACACAACAAAACAAGGTGGTTATGCAAAACAATTGTCAATACATATTAACACATGACAAAACAGGTTGTTCTCTTGTGCAGGTGATGTAAATGTTTCACATTTGTCAATTATGCTTTCCTTAGCCAAGTTGTGTGTCGGTTGTTGTCGCACATAAAGTAATCAAGTAGGCAGAATTAATAATAAAGATCTAAGATCCAATACTGGTGGAAGGCTTACCGACACTTCTACCTGGCTATATTAATTGTCTTTTTACAAAGTATAAGTGGAAAAGTTACTTGATGTAAGGTTTATTGCAGCTCGTGACTAGAGTTTGAAATCTGTAATGCCCGTGGCTTGCAATGAGCTCGCACACGCTGCATCTTTTAGATAATAAATGCACTAAAATTATCTACCATGTAAGTTTGTATTCAGTATCTTTGGAGCGATAAGTTTTTAATCTTGTTGTATTGAGCATTGTTGTGTCGTATGGTACCTGTGATAAGCTATAAACCATAATCCAGATTGTTCGTATTCAATATGTTTAGAGAAGTAGGATTTCCATCTTTTCAGTATTGAGTTTTTTGTGTTGTGTCATACTTTTTCTGTGCTTCCGTAGGCAAGCTTTCTGTGTTGTGTCATACTTTTTCTGTGCTTCCGTATTATTGCACTGCAAACATTACATTGGCGACTCAACCAAAACTGGTGCCATTGAGGCAGGCACTCCATCTAGATCTGCGTCCTTCTTTGTTTACTCTGTGAGGTATGATCTATTGAATCTACTGGTTTTGCAAATCGAGCAACTATACATTCACAAATCTATTGATTTATTGTATTGTTTTTCTACATTCTTTGGCTACCTTCCTTGTCGTCATTGATAAACTATTTTTAACAATTTCCAGCAAATGTCTACCAAAACTTAGTAAATTTCCACCACATCCCCGGTTCCAATTCTGACGTTTCTTAACTTGGCGGCGCATCGATTGACAAGTCTTTGCATATCCGCATACATGACTTCGAATTTCCTGAACACAATGAGAGCCTTGTGTTGGGGAAACAATTCGCAGGCATTGTTTAGAAGTGCAGTCAAAGTCAGGGGATGGGATTTTGATCCTTTGTTCACCATTGAATGGAAATGAAAAGAACCAGAGAATCCCATGAAGGTTTATCACACCACATGAATGATAGAAGGGATGTGATCCTCTAGAGATGTGAAAACTCAACAACAAGTTGGCAAAATACCCATCATAAATTTCTCTGTATGGAGAGGTTTGAAGGAATATTTTGTAAAACAACAAAATACAGAGACTGTAGGAGAAGCACCAGTAGGCTATAAGATCCCACTTGCTTCCGGCTAAGAAGAACTCATGCATACATGGAAACACCTCCACAACAAAATAGTGTGGTAGAAAATAAAACCAATTGGGCGAGAAACATGAAAAACGGAAGCCATGGGAGGCAGAATTCCAGATGCGCATCTGTTAGCAACAATTTACATGATACCCTTGCATAAGTGTTTGCATGGAAACACAATACTAGAGTAGTCGTTGATGTCAGGTAAGTGGTCAACCTCCCTTATCTCTATATACAAAACTGGAATGATTTGATTTAGTTATTGGAATCATTGTTAGCTATTTAGGATGAGGAGAGAAGTCTAGATGGCCACATAGTAGGCTCTTTTCCCTACTCTTTTCACTATGAAAACAATACATTCCATGAAAAAATCCCATATATTTTGTAGAACATGGACGAAAATACACTTTGGTTTTTCAACTTTGCATTGAGCAAGGTAAGACCATATGGTTCTAACCCTTTCAATGAAATCCCACAATGATTTTTTATATCTCTAATGTTTGTTAATGAAATGGATATGAGTCAATTTGGGCTTTCTTGCTATTAGTGATGGGGGTTAATCTACCTTTGGATTCAATCTGAGAGGGACGCCTTCAAGAAAGCAATTTTAGGCATGTCAAAGTGCAGTCCTGCAGAGAAGACAATGGAGATGGGAAGGCTCGAAGGAGGCAGCGAAGATGGTGGTTGAAGAATTTTAAGCATTTGTTCAGAAAGGTGAAACAAAGTTCATTCCAAAAACATATAATAATTGCAGTGAAACAATTTCATAATTCACAACTTTACCAAAACTATGTGGATGTTGTATTAAGTCTTTGTTTGCAGTTCATAATATTTGGCTTCTACTCTTGCAAGCTCTTTAATTACAAGGTTGGCACCCATTTTCTCCATTTGCTGCAATATCTGGATCGGCATCCATTTGTTGTGATCGCTAGACTCACTTTGAAGAGAAGTTGCAAAGAAATGAACATTTCAAAAGGGAACATCAAATATATGAATACCAAAGATATACAACAATGATGATGGTGTGATGACGATGCAGTAAAGGAAGGTTGTGCACCATGAAGGTAGAAGGGTGCGCAATAAGATGATGCTACAATCTTGTTAGCATATGAAAGTGCATTGAACTTGGTGGAAATTAATTTCCAGTGACAGTGGCGGTGAATAGTTACAATGGCCTAACCGTGAGATGTTTCTGCTTAAGGTAAAACATTGGAACAGCAAGGAATATGCTTCAACAATGACAGAGGCAGTAGGATGTGGCAGTCACAGAGGCAGTGGCAGTGGAGGTAGGCTGTGGTAGTCACAGAGGCAGTTTCTGTGGCGGTGATAGCATTGACACAGGTGGTTGATGCACTGGCGGTGAGCTTGGAGTACCAAGCAAACTCATCAAACACTTTGGGATGTGTTTTTGTTAGTAAATGCTTCTGCTTAACTTAGGAAAACTCCTTAAAACTTAGTTCCACTTCCGTGTGGAACTCAAAGACCCGAAAACCAATATAATGATGCCAAAATGAATTTTAAAAAATATAAAAAAAATAAAAAAAAATAAAAAAATCAGCAACAATGTAAAACTATGGATAAAAGCTAAAAATGTATAGTCAAAATAGAAACTAATATATAGTCAACAGATATCGATTACAATTATACACTGCCTTCGACAACTACAACTACAATAAGCATGGCTATCAACTTGCATGAACGCACCTTGTACTTCCCGAAAGAGTATATAAAGGCTGCTTGAAATTTCTTTATCCATTTAGTGACAATGCAAGTTTTTTTTAAGAAAAGAAGTGTTTTGATTATTTAACCATCTTTGTTGCCCATTGTTTATGTTGGAAGGTTAATTACATTTCTACTTGGCTCCACTTTGACTTTGGTAAAATTAATAAATTTGAACGTTAAAAAAAATGTGAAAAATGATATGCAGTTTAGTTTAGTTTAGTTTAGTTTAGTTTAGTTTAGTTTATTTATTTATTATGATTAAGTAGCGTGGTTTTTTATTATAAAAACATTTTTTATTTATTTAATCAAGGTGTACTAGTTGTTTTAATTTTATTTTTTTACTTCAATTACTTTGAGTCAAATTACTCATTCATATAAATATTTAAAATCCAAATTTAAGTTGTTTAAATTAGTTTTAAAAACAAGTCGAATATGTGAGGTGAGGTGGTTGTTCTAAATTTGTTTATTTAAATTGTTTACAGAAAAGTACACCTATTTGAAATCCAAATTTAGGTTGTTCTAAATTTATTTGTTTAAATTGTTTAAAGAAAACTACACATTTATATATTTATTTGAAATCCAAATTTAAATTTAGGTTGTTAATAATTTATTTATTTAAAATGCTTTGAGTGAAAAAATATTTGAAATCCAAGTTTACATTCTAAAAACAAGTTTAATAATCAACTCATATTGATTGTTCTAATTTTTTTTTTGTTTTTAATTAGTGTTGTTTGTTCGTAGAGTAGAGTATAGGGTCATCGATAATTCTTAGAGAATAGAAAAAAGTGTATGGTACAATATTCAATTCAATTTAGCAATAATAGAAATCAATACAAATGGATCAAGGATTAAAAATTACAAAAACTTGCAATAGACCCTAATTCAAATGCACCACCCCAAAGTCATTTATCATGTCGTTGTGAGTTACAATTATTTCAATATCATAAAATGTTATTTCTTAATTACACACAAACCGATGAATTTTTAAGTGAAGCCATACGTGTCTCTTAAATAATAAAATTGTATATCTTCAAGGTATCTTATATGGTCTTATTGAATCTAGAAATGACTAAATGAAGAAAAACAATAATCTTCCACTACAAAGACATGCAATTATGTGCCTTGACAGTTGTATCAAATTTTGCATGTTATTGTTCATCATAACCCCTTGGACCTTTCTTTTAACCTCATAACTATTTCAGCTGCTGCAGATAGCGCTTTGTTGTAGTAGCTCGAGGTTGTGGATCATGGATTTGTTGATAATGACAGTAGTAGAGACTATTACTAAGTATAAACACCATGGAAGACTTGAATATTTCCAAATGAGTTTATAGGGTTTTGAAAGAAAATGGCTTTATAGCTCGAGAAGGTCCCTCCCACTGGATGCTATGGTGGATATCATATATGAGGGAATGATGGTTGCCCATTTCATCAATGTATCTTTGTCCATGCATTATGGTTATCTTCTAATATTGTTTCCTTTTAACCTCATACTATGAGTAGATTTCAAAATGGTTATTTACTTTCTATTCAATATTCTCTCTACTACAATTTGATTGCTTTCACACTTTTAAATTGTTGCTAGCAAGGAGTCTACCCATTGTATACTCAAGATGCCATGATGATCTCCTAGACACACAAAAAACTTCATAAATCATAGAAGCTTGATCTCATCTACAGGAAACAAATCTTCTATTGGTAGAAATCTAGAATTCAATGTCTCCAAGGAGACCACAAGTCTAAGTATGCATTATTTTGTAATACATGCAACAAATGGGGATCTTATAGTGTCATCATAAGAATTATTAGGGAAAATGCATCAATGATCAATGACAAGTGAAAACCATTAGCAACGAGAGTCTTCGAGAACCACCTTTTAGAACAATGGGAGGTAGATTAGGACATATCTGTTGTACCATTTTTGGAATCTACTCTAAGGATAATAGATCATTGAAAAATCAATGCTCCAATGAGACCCATACTAGGGGAGAATTGACAAGATAATATTTTCTAGGTAGAAATCCAAGGCACTTAGTGTGAACAAATTCCCTCAATACTTCTATCAGAATATTTTGGATTTTCTCAAAAGGGATCTACCAAAAGCAATAGAGGAATCAAGAAGATTAGGTAACACTTAAAATCCTTGTACTCAATTAAGGAATATCTTTTGAAATATATCTAAGGTGAAATACACATATACTTACTGCAAGTATAGGTTCAATATCATGAAGATTCATTCATGTTCAAATGCATTTTCAACTAAGTATGTTGATGTCCATAAATTTAGCGCAGAGTGTTAAAGGTCATGCAATGCACATAGTTAGGAATTGTGTTTGATTTTTAATTGACATACCATCCATATTTTTTTGGTACTTTCATTTAAAGGGGAATGATCATACTTGCTGAAATCGAAATATAGCTTAGAAACTCCAACACTTCTACGGTTCCGTGAAATTGAATGTTGTGGAGTACATAACCTCTTTGAGGCAAAACAAGGGATGAAGGTAGAGCATTTGAGTGTTCAAAAGTACCATCAAAGCTCAAAATTGGGAGGGCCACCCCCCAAAGAACCCATATGTTTAAACCATCCCAAAAAACAACTAGACATACATAAGTAAGAGTCCATGATACAACAAACTTGGTGGCTTTAGTCCCAACCATAAACAAAGAATCATAAAGTTGTGCAACATTGATTCAAAGATCATCATGGGGTTGGAGCCCAACCTATACCAATGATTATCCACAAAACAATACTACTCTTTTTTTAACTTCAACACATTAACTTTACTTCCATTTTTTTCCTTTCAACGTTCATTTGCATCTTTAAAAACAATTGCCAATTTATAATTCATTAATCAAATACTATTATTATAATTTTGTCATGATCTCAAGCTCTAGCAAAATGGCAATGTCTATCAACAAACATTAGAAAAAAAATTAATAACAAGTGAAGAGATAATCTTAATAAATGTCTATCCATAATAAACATAAAAAATCTTAACAAGACGGTCTGCTAAGAAGTAAGTCCCTGTCTAAAGTTATTGTTCCATTAAGCTTACCAACAATGTTTCCATTGCATTGAAAAAGATGATTCCATTTGGATTGAAGCACGTCAACTTTTTGACAAGAAGTAGTTAGTCAACAAGCAACTAGTTTTTTAGACATAGTAGATTACTGTTTAGATTGGCAACATGAACTACATCTTAGCATACAAGCTACATAGAAGCATTTGTCTAGCATATGTCCAGCGGTGTTGTGGTGTTTTGTGTTGATGTGGTTCGATGCTTGATCGAGAGAGGTCACCGAATAGAGTCATGGCTAGCACACAAGCACCATGTGGGCATAAAGGGTGAAGATGGTAGTACTGTTCACACAAAGGTGAGATTCAAGTGCAATGTTATGTTATTTTCTATGTGAATATTACCCTTAAGATTTGTAAATATAAACTAAAGTCTAGTAATTATACCCATGAAATTAAACGCAGTGCAACCATTTGTGAAGCGACAACCATTTGTGAAGTCTCCTATGGGATGGAGATAGAAGAACATGCCATAACAAAGGAAGTTAGTTTGTAGAAGCTCAAGAAATGGCAATGGTAGTCAAACAACTCTAAGAAGAAAGCAAGCGGTAGCACCGAATGCACCAGTCAGGTTAGACCATTAGGTACAATTCCATTTCTCCCATTAATATCTAGTTCAAGTTTCAGTCATTATGTAGTCAAATTTGTAGGATCTACTTATGTTGGTGTTAGGTGAGATGTTGGCAATAGGTCTTTACCTGTAACTAATGCTAGTGCTCCTCGAATTGCTATTGTGGCTTACTCAATAGAATATACTAAATTAACATAGTAACATACTTGATCAACGACTGTTGGATATGGATCTCCACTCAAACATCAGAATCTTGTGAATGACAAGAGAGGATCCATGCATGGCTGGAGAGCAGACAATTCTTAGTTTGTAGGTTTAAAAATATTACATAGAGCGGCTCGCATATACAACTCTATATAGATATGCATGGAGAGTTGGGAGATATAGCTCTATATGGATATGCATGAAGAGTTGTCACCACTACAGAATTTGCGAGAAAAAAGCAATAAAAGTGTAGTAATACGTACATTGCATATAGCGATGTAAAAACCTTACCAATGAACATTAAATATTTAATTTTACAAACGAATACTAGCATTAGTCCTAACATTTTTTCATACTTTCATACTAAGGTTTAACATATATCTTAGTTCTTAGATGTGAAATAAAAAAATTTGATACTTACCTTGATATAAGGCCAAATAAGGGCTCGAAAATTTTTATTGCATGAGAAAAATTACCATAAAAAAACTTAGAAAATATAGTGTTCACTTTAAATATAAAGTAATGTGATTGGTTGATTTCGTAAAAGAACTTAAAAGCCTCTTTCCGGGACTAATAACATGTAAAGAGATAATCTTCTTAAATTAAAATAGAAAAACAATTGTGACTAGATATTAAAAATAAATTCTTAATGAGATAACTTTAATAAATTAAAATAGAAAAACAGTTGTGATAAAAAAAAGAAAAGAGAGAAAACCAGATTTATATCAATTATTGAACTTGACGGATAAAAGAAAAATATCCTGTATAGTAACCCCTATCAGAATTGATTTTAAAAGAAAAATATCCTGTATATCAAACCCCTATCAGAATTGATTGATTCTTCAATTATAGGGAGGGATCAGTGGTTCTGGAACAGGTTGTTGAATTGTGAAACTTTTTGCTAAAATGTAAAAACGTCGACAGCAGGGTTCGAACCTGCGCGGGCGAAGCCCAACAGATTTCAAGTCTGTCTCCTTAACCACTCGGACATATCGACAACTATAGAGCGTGACGTCAAATTTTTATCTCAATTTTTGTTTGACTGTGTAAAAAAGTAGTTTATTTAGCCCAAAATATTGTTTTCTCGAAATTATTTTATTACATTTGAATTGAACAGTATGGGGAGGGAAAGAAAATATCACGAAAAAAACACAGTTTTTGACAACTTCTTTAAAGATCGATCGCTGGTATCGAAAAAGCATACAAACTTTTTGACAGCTTCATTAAAGATCGCTGGTAACGGGAAGTTGAAGTCGTCGGTTTGAAGGGCAAAAGATTATTAGCTTTAGATGTTGGATTCATCAAAAAAATAAAGCCACTGGTGTGGCTGCTGGGATTCGAGCCCAGGTCTCCACGGCCACAACGTGGAATTCTCACCACTAAACTACAGCCACAAAGTATTTCTATTATTTTAATTATAGCTTATTATAGATTTGTGTTAGTGTATTTTGTAATGATAGTCTATATTTGTGTTAGTGTATTTTGTGTGTTCAAATAGAATATTTTTTCATGTGATGACCTTCCGGTCGTAGTGCGAGCCACAAGGTGGGAATCTTTATCAAATTTATAACAGCAGATGAAAAGAATTTTGGTATGACCTGTCTCGTCGTGTTATGAATGGAAATGGACGATATTCTCGGCTCTCGAGTCTCGAGTCTCGAGTTCATATCAATTTGATTTTTTCTTTTAAAGAAAACAACTTATTTTTATTAATTTTTCGTTAGAATATAGCTTCATATTGTAATGATATAATAAATAAAACAATTTTTTTTTTTTTTTTTATAGAAAGAATCTTTATTTTTATTAATTTTTCATAAGTAAATAGCTTCATATTGCAATGATATAATAAATGAAACATGGACATTCCATTTGGGAGATGTCTAAAAAATTGACAATTTGGACTAGATGACCATTTTTTTCTCGGAATTTGACGTTTTTTATTTTGCAAAATCGGAATGTAATTATGTTTTGATCTCAATTTTGATGGTAGAATGGATTTAGCACCCCCAAAAACCGTTGGGGCACCCAATATTCCAAAACATGAAAACTGTAACCTAGATTTTTAAAAATTTCTACTGGATTTTATCAAAAACTTGTCGAAAAAATCTAACTATTCCAACCCAAATCGTAAAATTTTTAGACTATGCCTTTCATTTATGTTTCACCTCATTCTTATCTTTTTGTCTTTCTTCATTTTAACTTTATCCACCTTCCCGGAGAAGGTTCCACAATGACTCATTGTAATGTTAAATTCAAAATTCTATAAAGTGAAGTGAATGAAGTACCAATTCTTTATTGGAACTAGAGTTTTTATAGTCATGAGGCTACTTCATTCCTCTGGGTGATAGTTCATTAACCACACTCTTCTTCAAGGGGGAAAGCTCAATAGTCTTGTATTCTTCTCTATCTTTTCAGGGAATATTTATTTTCTCAAGATGCATTTCTACATAGATATTATTATCCTTCTTTAATCCAAACTTTTGTTGATTTTCGCAGGTTGATCATCCACATCATCCAAAGACGATTGCTCACAAGATTGTAATTATTTTGATTTTGGTTTTAGTCACGTGTTCCTTTTGGAGCAGCCTCGTGCTTGGGGACAAGAAACCTAAAGATATTCAATTTGTTGGCATTATCAAACACCAAACCATTGTATTCTCATAATCAAGATCCTTGGTCCATCTAAAATCTTCCATATGTAGACCATCTTGACATGTAAACCCTTGATGTTAGCAACGTCAACACATATCTAGGCATATGTATAGAGACCCAACATAATCTATTCAAGATTGGTTTTTATGTAGCTACCCAAAGTATTGTCGATATCTTCAAAACTTATCAATGCCAAAAATGTGGAGTAAAATTTAGAAGGCAAACTAAAACAGGTTTCTTGGTAACATACATAGGATTAGGGTCAACAATTAGCCAAAACCATCGGGTATCAAAACGACCTGCTCTTCTCCAAAACCAAGGACCCTTGAAATTTGTTGATAATCAATGATATTGAAAAATAGGACAATAAAGAAACCTTTGGAGCATATATATATACCTCGCAATGCTTCGTTGAGGTCAAATAAATCCACTTGTACAAGCTTGATGTGGGAGGCTAGAAACATTGAATCTAACAATTACTAAAGATGAGTTATAACAACAAAATGAGGTTTGTAACATTCGTCTTGGAGACCCCCACATTGGCACCTCTTCTTATTTCTCCACTATATATCCACTAGACAAAGAAATTAGTGTCATTAAAGGATATAATTTGATTTTGACTACATCCTTGAAAGAGACATGTTATGAAGATGGGATACTCTATTGCCCATCTCTTCTCCATGTAAGTGTAGAACCGATGTAAGAGATGAGTCTTTGAAAATGTTGTAATCATATAACAATAAAGTAGTCATCAAGTTGTTTTCCATAAAATAGAAAGTGTTGTTAATCCACTACAATCAATCAGGAACTACAATTTGGAAATTTTCAAATCTACCACATAATCATTAAAATTCACCCATAATATTGTAAGGTTTTTCCTTATGGGAGGCCTAACCATGATTTGAAAATGTACTGAATTATCAAAACCCTCTCGTATTAAGGCTTCCTTAACATAAATATTGATATCATGCATTTTAGCTAACACTTCTCAAGGAAGCATTTCATCAAACACCTCAAAGAGTCTTCTTACAAAGATTTATCCCACTTGGTCAGCATCCTTTTAATAAGAGAGAATATGGTACTTGTGTACACGGGGGCTTCACTTGTTGACCAATATCCTATCACGTTAGTTCATATTGCGGGTTTTAAAATTATCAAAAATTGAACCAATATATTGCAAGTATTGGGGGGATGAGGGGTTTAAGGTGGGGGTGGGTAGGGTGGTTTATAAGGATTGAGGTATAAAAATGGGCGGGGAGGAGGTTTTAAGTATTGGGAGGGGGTTTCAACAAAAAGTGTTTGGATCAATATCTCTAGAAATTAAGGGTATTCTTTAATATCCCATGATCGCACATTCTATGTGACAGGTTCACTAGGTGAAGTCCCTGTGCTCGTGTATGTCTTTAAAAAAATCATGGGTAACATCTATGGTATAAATTGCAATGGATGTAATCATACTAAGCATAGAGAATCGCAACTACCTCAACCACAATTTGAATAAAATAAGAACTTGAAATCGATAATCCTTATTAAATGCCCATCCCTCCAATCTCAACCTTTTATCCATTGTCCAAGCCTACAATTTCCAATCGTAAATATTAAATGAGTTACTAAGTGATACATTTGTCAAAACTAGTCTCACATGTATAATTGTGTCAAATGAGTGAGATATGAACATCTATAATTTTTTTAAATGTGGTTAGTGGTTCAAAATAATAATTTGGCATTAGAAGTGTAATCGATAATGAATTATTATTTAAATTTTTTTAGTTATGATATATTTATGTTTTTATATAGAATTTAAAGTTTACTAAAATTTTAGTATATTTTTATGTAAAATTTAATTTCAAGGTAAGTATTTATTTTACAATTGTTAAATAAAAAATTAATGTATTTTTATGTGAAATTTAATTTTTAGTCAAATATTTATTTTGTTATATATTAAATAAAAATTTAATGAGTTACTAAGCGAGAATTTTGTGAAAAAAAATTTCACAGTGTCAAATGAGTGAGATATGGACATGTATAATTCTTTCAAATGTTGTTAGTTGGTCAAAATAATCATTCGACATTAAATAATCATAATCATCAAAGTGTAATCAAGAATGAATTACTATTTAATTTTTTCTTTATGATATATATATATATATATATATATATTTTATGGAATTTAAAATTTAGTGTATTTTTATGTAAAATTTAATTTCAAGTCAAGTATTTATTTTACAATTGTTAAATGAGGTTGAAAAGCATAGCAGTTCAGGTTGCCTTCGGAGATAATAACACTAAATTTTTTCATCGGTATGCTCTTTCAAGAATAATATTAATACTCTCTAGGATTTGCAAGATATGGAAGGCAATAATATTCAGCCTCAGTCTGATTTGAAGAAGGATGCTAAAGCTTTTTTCAAGAATCAATTTACAGATTCTAGAAGTCTTAACATTCAAGACCAATTAAGGGTTCTTAGTCATTTTCCTTCTTTCTTATCTAGTGAGGAAGGACATAGTATTGGAGAGTTTGTGACCTTATTAGAGGTTGAAGGAGTTTTGAAGCAATTTGCTAAGGATAAGAGCCAAAGTCATAATGGTTGGGTTGTTGAGTTGCTCTTACTTTTTTTTAATATATTATGGGGAAAGTCATTCTAAAGATGGTTTAGCTATCTAGGGAGGAGGGGTATATGTATGGAGCTATGAATTCCACCTTCATTGCACTTATTCCAAAATTCAATAAGAAAAAGGACTTGAGTGAATTTAGACCTATTTCCCTCTGCAATCTGTCTTATAAAAGTGTTAGTAAGATTATTGCTAATAGGTTGAGCCCTAAGTTATAATACCTATCCTGATAAAAACGTTTTTCATTGGAACCAAAAAAAACATTGTTGTCGTTATGAACCCTAGTCGCTGCTCCATTAGGGTTACTGGGCGCCCATGCCATGGATTCACCCGATCCGGTGCCGGACGATCGACGCGCCTGTCTGAAGGATGGATTCAGAAAGATCGTAGCCTCGCATCCCCCTACAAACCTCCTTAGATCGATTCAAGTTTCATCAAACGCGTGGAAGTTCCTGAAGTAAAATGGTCCTCCAGTGCGTCAAAGTTCAAGCTTGTTTCTCTTTATGAAAGAGGTATGGTTGATCATTTCACTGGAATTTCACCCTCTCCTCGCTCCATCGAGATCTGGTGGAACAAGAATTGGAGACCTCTCATTCAAGGTGAGGTACCACAAAATTTTTGTGGCTGAGGTTTTTGTATATTTCTGTTTGAAAAAAGAGAAGATCGTGATCTCATCTTCAGAAATGAGTCGTACTGAATGGGCCCAAGGGGTATGTATATCAACAAATGGGACTTATCCTTCAACCTAGAAAAGGATATCCCTTCCTCGGTCCCAATTTGGGTTAAACCACCCCATCTTCCGTTGCACTATTGGAACGACGAAGATCTCAAAACCACCGGGAACTCCCTAGGGAAATACATTGATAAATTGGAGCCCAAACCACCCATGTTCTCTTGCGCACGAATTCATGTTGAAGTAGATCCGGAGAAAGGCCTTCCAGAAGCAATAAATATCACCATGGAGAATGGAACCATTTACAAATGATAGACTACGAACAAATCTCATTCAAGTGTAAGATGTGCCATGAATATGGGCACTTTGCAAAATCTTGCCAAAAGAAAGTTCAATCGGCAAATGGGGAATCTCGAAAAGAAGAATGGAATAAGGTAAACAAGAAGAAAGGGAACAAAGCAAATCAAAGCCAAAAAAATACCCCAGCAAAAAAGAAGTCCGCAGAGAACAGATTTCAAGTCCTTTCTATGGAGGAGAATGAATAAACGAACATACTAGTTACTGAGAAAGAATCGAACCCGAAAAAAGTAATGAAGATGAACCAATAATAATGGAAATAGGGAAAGAAGCTAGTTATGACCCCACTCTTCCACAACAAGCTTATGTCAAAATAAGACTCGAGTCCTCGCAAATCTCTAGAGGATCAGTAACAAGATCCAGAGCTAAGGAACAACTAGAAGATACCTCAGAAAGAAAAGAAGAAGAGCTGGAGTCGCTAAACAAAAAAGGTAGAAATCCCAATAAATTCCTTCAAGAGTTAGAAACTGCCCAAGAAAAAGCAGCTGGGAATCAGTCTAGTCTAGATCATCTAGTTAGAAGCTACCCACTGGAAAAACAAGCAGGATAAGCAGTCGAAGGTAAAAAGGATAGAACACCACCACAACCTAATAAGAAATAATGAAACTAGTCTCATAGAATTGCAGAGGCCTGGGAGGAAATCAAAAGATCGAAGAAATAAAAAGACTAAAGCAAAGTGAAGTAATTTCCATTCTTGTAATCCAGGAGACAAAAATGCAAACATAGGATTGTGTAACAGCCATGAAGAAAATTTGGAAGATAGGTGAAGGCATATTTGTAAGTTCTCAAGGAGCCTCAAGAGGTATTCTAACATGGTGGGACTCAAATACCTTTAAACTCATTTCTGCAACAGAAAATCGTCATTGGTTGTTTGTAGAGCTTGAAGATCTCGACTCACACGTGATTTTTGGGATAGGAAATGTTTATGGACCAACAAACCACAGATGCAAAGATGAGGTTTGGACATAGTTGGATAACCAAAATACAGTAAGATGCAACGTCCTTGTATAATCACTGGAGACTTCAATACCACCATCTCCTTAGAGGAGAAAAAAGGAGGTTCCAAAGTCAAAGACCCCTTTGGAGAAAGAATAGAAGACTTAATGAATGCATGGAGATTAACTGATATCAAATCTAAAAGATTTAATTTCACATGGAGCAATAAGCGACTAGGCCCAGGTCATATCGCCGCTAGACTGGATAGATTTCTAGTAAGTTCCTCCTTTCTCAATAAACCTCTTATGTATGTTTCTAACGTTCTTCCCTCTGTTGTTTTCGATCATCTCCCTATCTCTCTTATCCTCACACCAATCGAAAATTTGGGACCACTTCCTTTTAGATTCTCCTCTATTTGGATCAAAGATCTAGGTTTCTATGATGTAGTTCAACAATCCTAGAATATTTTTTATCCAGGGTTCTCCAAGCTACAGTTGGGAACAAAAAATCAAGAATGTCAAAAAATGGCTTAAGAATTGGATAGCTGCGTAAAACTATAATCTCGGTAAAGAGAAATCGGCCCTCCTCGGAACTCTTGAAGTTATTCAGGACCAAATGGAGCAGGTTGAAATAACTAAAGAGAATCTCTTGCAAGAAAAGGAGATTGGTAGAAAAATCCAGACTCTCCTCCGTAGAGAAGAAGAAGAATGGTGATTAAGATCAATAAGTCTCTGGTTAAAAGGGGGAGATCAGAACACAAAAATTGTCCACTCTCAATGCAAAGAGCGGATTAGAAAGAACACAATAAAGGAGATTACCACAGAAAATGGGGAAAAGTTAACAAATCCTAAGTAATCAAAACATAGATCAAATGCTTCTTTGAGGATATTTATACAAATGAAGACGAGGCCACATATGAGGAAACGACTACCCTCACTGCATAATTACCCATCATATTAAATGAAGACCTGTTGGCACCCCAACAACACCTCTTGATTTTTGCAAAATAAAGGAACCCCCGTTAGAATTTCTTTAAATACTTAGCTTTTGATTTTCTTTTGTTTTATTTGGTAGGTGATTTTATGGCTTTCCTTTGTAGATTATTTGATTTTCACATTGCTTGTTCTTTGGTATGGCTTTCTTCGGAGAGATTTGGTGCCATTAACTTATGTGTACCATTTGAACCTCTTTGCTTTTTGATTGATTAAACTATGATTTCAAGCTCTCATTTGAAGTTTCCAGAATTGAATATAGGCTTTGGTTTATGTGAACAAATGGGTTATTAAGAAAGATTTAAAAAAAAAACTTCATTGTGATATGAATTTATTTTTTAAAGGGGAAATATCATTAACGTTTATTATTATTATTTTTCTTATAATAATAAAACATTAAAGTATGATCTTCCTTACTTTTAAAAGCATTCATATTAAGTTAAACATCCAATAAATCTTTTTTCTCTCATAAACTTTTCCATAATATTCATAATGAATACACCATGAGTTTATATTGGAGTGAATGTTTTGAAATTCCATCTTATTTACATAAATGTTTTTTTTCTTTAAAATTGATTATTACATTAACAATAAATAAAATTTTAAGAAAAATATTTTATGTAAAAATTATTATTTATTCCTCCAAAAATTTAAAATGATACACTAACATGGAGACTTCAAAAGGTCTTACATTTATTAATGGGTGTGCTTAGTTCATGACTACAAATGATGATATCTTATTTTATATATTAAAACCGAAATTCATAAAGCTATGATATAAGAGAACCTTTGGATATATTAAATATTTGGAAATATTTCAAGAAGGTAGTTTTTTAGTGTCCATTTAATATTCTTATCCATAAGGATGCTATCACAATTATCTTTTGCTAGAATTTTGAGATAATACAAATGTAGCATGTTAAAACCAATATTTCTAGCATACGTTCAATTTCAGGCAATATTTAATATTATATAAATTCTAACTTTTATTTGTTTTGTTTTGTGGCATTAACAGAAAAGATTATCATTTCTACATGTCTGTTAAAAAATAATGATGTGAAACCCAATTCACTTCAAGCGCAATAATCATTTCTATCTTTGGTTTTCACTCCAACAAGATAGCAGAGATTTAAGGGATTTCCACAGAATTCATGAATTGTTACACTGCCATTGACAACAACAACAAACAAAAAAAATCAAGAAGATTACGGGAATGATTCAATACACATATCCTAGTTTGAAAACGTCAATTACAGCTGGATTAAAAAAAAGAGATTCCACGCCAAAACATTGAAGGTAGAATAAACTGTCAACATGCCACCGTAAGATATATCATTAAGATTGATAAGAAGTTATACCAAAAGGCAGAATTTTAAGGAATTGTTTACCAACTGCCCCTTACAAAGGAAGATGCATTGATCTGCGTGTTAATCAAGGAAGAAGAATAGGATGATGCCTTAACTGAGATAGTTGGGCATATTCTATATAAATTGATTCGCCATTGAGATGAAAGTGATCTCTATCAGTTTGTTACACCGGATATCCTAAATTAATATTACCCAGTGCTGCCATCAACCATCATTGCATAGTCACCACAAACTGGTGAAATAAGCGATCTGCTGCATTAAATAAACCTTGCCGAACCAATTGCTTGACATTTTCTCATGATACCCCATCTAGAAGAATAGAATCTCCACGTAATAGATCTTGATGGAGTAAAGGGGGAGAATTTCTATCTTTGGTTTTATTTTCACCTTTAGTAATAATTTGTATCCATGTTTTTTTACTCTTATATATTATCTTATTTGTGTTTTGGTGCTCAGGTTACAGGTATCATGGTTACATATGAGGTGAATTTAGAATGATGTAAATTCTTTACATTTAGATAATTGATTGCAACTTTTATTTAAAATGCTTCTTACGGGATCCCAGGCACCTGGTATGCTCACAAGACTTTTGTTAACAAACTAAGCCATCGTGTAATGGATTCATTCCGTTTTCATGGATCCGCAATATGTGTGCTTAATTTGTCGAGAAAGAAGAATATTAGTTCCATGAAAGCTGTGTTGATGAAGATTGCAGAATGAGTTGCCATCTAATATCATCATGCCTCCAGATCACAAATTAAAAGTGTTTAAATCTTTAAAGAGTCAATTGCTAACAAAGATGCGCAGTAATCATGGAGTCATTTTTACCATTTATGGATAAAGACACTTCTTGGAAGTCGAAGAAAATATTATATTTTATTAGAATTTTTATATAGTTAATTGGTTTGGATTGCAGGTTTAAAAATAAGTGAGTAGTCGATTTTATGGAGAATAACACATATGTTGAAATCAACTCAACGAAGAAACGAGAATGCTGGAGGATGTTTCATGGAATTTATGGAACCAACAGAAGCTAAGCATTCGGTTTTATCACCTCAAACAGAAATGAAGCTCCAGATTGCCTATATAAATAACCGAAATATTTTTATTAAAGAGGGTAGTGCTCATCAGAGCTAGAGAAGTTTCATTCTTTAAATTTATGTAATTTTTCTATGTTCAATGGTTTTTGTAAACCAGAGAATAAGAAACACTGCTGCCAGTGAGAGGGGTAGCGCTCATCAGAGCTAGAGAAGTTTCATTCTTTAAAGTTCTGTAATTTTTCTATGTTCAATTGTTTTTGTAAACCAGAGAATCAGAAACGCTGCTGCCAGTGACGGGGGAGGTTTCTGCAGAATAGAGCGAGTTTCATTATTCTATTATGTTTCTATTATGTAAATCTTGAGTTCTGCAAGTAGAGTGGAGGCGTTGTTGCCAGCAGGATACTGTATGAAGCTTGAGTTGTCTTTGGTATTAGGGGATTTGAACACATGAAAGAAGAGGATACATTGGAATCATAGATCAGAAACAATGTTGCAAGCTTATAATGACTGTTGTCATTGTGATTGTTCAGCATGATTATCAAACTGGTATCATGTTTTTTTTGTTTTTTTTCAGTTTAATAAATTGTTAAATATATTTTCAATAAGGATCTTATTTGCTTGATTCAACTACATTTATACTTTGTGATAAGTGTGTGAATTGTTTTTTAGTGATTCAAATAAAAAAGCATTTGTATATTTGATTTTAATATTATTTATATCATGTTATTGAGTTGTTACTAATAATCTGATTGAATGATATTACATATACATTTAGCATATTAATTTGATAACTTGTATTTTTACAGCTCACCAATTGATAAGTTAAATATCTTTAAAATTGAATATTTAAATGTTAGATGTTAATGGTTTGTTGATAGTTATGATACAAGTTTATTAATGATTATTCATTAATAGTTCTTTTGTCATAAAGTTATTTTCATTAGAAAGTTATTATGGTAACTATGATAAGTTTTCTTTTGATAGTTATTTTTTTAATTTTCTATTGTTTATAGAGTCAATGGATTATTAACATGTTCATTTAAATTTGCTCCTGTGCCAATAACATAGGATAGGAATAGCTTAGTTAAAAAGTTAAAATATATTTCTTTTTCAGTAACTGTAACTTAGGTTTTAGGGGCTTTTAAATCTCTTTGTAGTTTAGTAGCCTTTAAAATGTTTGTTTCGGTTATTTAAAAGTTCCCCATAAATTAAGTTAGATTGCATCTTAGGTTCTAATTGCATTTTAAGAATTCAGGGAACTAAATTGTGAGACTCTCTTTTGAGAGCAAACTCATAAGGCAATGGGGCCTTTGTTTCCGCGAGATTTGGTCATCCCAAACACATCGAGGGTTGTTTTAAGCGCTTTGTGTGGACTATTTCTCTTTGTTGGCCTTAGGACTGAAAATCCGGCCAACAAGACCATGAAGCCTTAACCCAACTGATTTCCTTCGATGAGGTTCGTCTAGCAGTTTGGTCCTGACACCCAGGCAAAGCTATTGGGCCTAAGAGATTCTCAACTAGTTTTTATCAAATTTGTTGGCATATCACTAAAAATATCTTCTAAAGATGATGATATGGACACAATCATGGGACAAGATAGGGGGTGCTACAAACTCCACCTTCCTTGCTCTTATACCTAAGGAAAAGAATCCAGCCTCCATCAAGCGCTTTAGACCTATCTTCCTCTGCAACTTTTCCTACAAAATCCTCTCCAAGGTCATCTATGATAGACTAAAAAAGGTAATATCACATCTCATCTCAGAAAATCAAGGAGAATTTATATTCGATTGAAAAATCTACGACAAAATCCTCCTAGTACAAAATGCAATCCACTCCAGGCAGAATCGTAAGGAAGCAAGTATGGCAATTAAATTAGATCTCACAAACGACTTTGACATAATTAGTCATGCCTTTATTTTTCAAGTTCTGGAAAGGTTTGGTTTTCCCCCAAGCTTCATAATATGGGTCAAATCCTGTATTAGCATCCCTTAGATAGCTCCTTTGGTTAATGGTCGTCTAACTACTGTTTTCTAAGCCCAAAGAGGAATTAGTCAAGGATGTACGATGTCTCCCTTCCTTTACATTTTAGTCGCATATTCACTTAGTAGAAGGCTAAATAGAATGAAAAGAGAAGGGAATATTCCCAACATCTCCTTCAGTAGGGGAGTCCAACCTATCAACCATGCTCAATTCACAGACGACACCATACTTCTGGGAAGCACTTCGACTCAAATCGTCAAAAGGGTCAAACCCTCTCTCAACCTCTTTCTAAAAGTTACATGCAACTGAATCAACTCTTCCAAATCTTGGCTTTACGATTGGAATAGAAACCCTCGCATTCTCAAAGAGATAGCCTGCATTCTAGGTATCAAATCAAGCCTTGATTGGACCTCCTTTATTTATTTGGGAATCCTAATCTCTAAGCGCATCAATATTTTTACTGCTTGGAGCTCAATAATACAAAAGTTGAAAGCTAAAATGCAAGCTTGGGGGTCAAAATGGCTCAATCTAGCTGGTAAATTAATCCTCATCAAATCCATTTTGGCCTCCTATCCTATCTTTACGTGTGTCATCTTCCTCGTACCTAAATACATCGTCAACAATATAAGTATAGAACTTAGAAAATTTCTTTGGCAAGGTGGGAAGACGCAAGGGAAAAAGTTCAACCTTGTCAATTGGGACAAAATCATGGAAGATAAATCAAAAGCTGGGCTTGGAATCAGGGACCCCGGTCTGATGAGAAAATATCTGGGAACCAAGGTGTTTTGGAAATTGATCTTTGGAGAAGAAGATTCGTGGAAAGAGGTAATCAGGAAAAAATACATAAAGAATCCAAGATCAAAGTGTATGGATCCCACTTGGGATGGTAAAGGAACCTCCATATGGAGTCTCTGTAAAATCTCCGTTGGTTTAATTAAGGACAATATTTATTGGATCCCTGGGAATGGTAGAAAAATAAACATCTGAACAGATAATATTCTGGGACATCCACCTCTAGCATATATTCCAAATTTCTCCAATCTCTGATGTTGGATGCAAGAGAAGAAACTGATGGAAGCTCAAGGATATCTCAGATTGACATAGCAAAGGGGAATGGGTAGGATGGAAGGCCTTGTGCCCTCCTCCTCACCTACAAAATGATTATGTCCTCTTCTCTTGTTATCTTCATGGCATCGCTCCCTCCAACGCCAAGACCCAAGACACCAAAGGATGGGGTCTGCATGACTCCTACACTGTTAACGAAGGGTACAAGATTATGAAGAACAATGGTGATAGCTCCCAGGCCAGCTTCTGGAAAAAGGTATGGAATTTCGATTGTATTCCCAAAACAAATATTTTCTATTGGTTATTAGTTTAGAATAAGCTCCTAATTCCTGAAAACATAAGGAAAAAAGGTTTTGAAGGCCCCTCCAGATGCTCTCTTTGTCTCTCACATGAAGAATCGACCCTTCTCCTTTTCCTGACTTGTTCCTTCACTATTTAAGTCTGGAACCACACTCATGGATTTCTTGCAGGAAGATTATGCCTCCCTGACAGTATCCAATATTTGGTTACTAAGTGGAAGACCATATACCCGAGAAACTTAAAGGAAAAAAAAAATTCTCATACTTTGGAACACTGTTCCTCAAAATATTTGTTGGCATATCTGGATTGCCAAAAAACAGGTTATTTTTTATGGGAAGAAAGTGGAACCAATGAGAGTCGCTAAAAAAGTCCTCAACATGATCTCTAGAAAGATGGCTTCTAAGAAGGTTACTTCTCCGGTATCAAAAAACCTTAACCCCAGGGAATCCAATTGGTGCCTAGAAATTTTTATACAGAACTCTCCTCAAATCAAAACTTATCCAGTAATCCAAATTTGGGAGATCAAAAAAGAAAAAGAAGAATTCCTTCAATGGAGAATGAAACAACATTGTCACGCGCTCTTCTTCGATGGTGCCTCGAAAGGAAATCCTTGGGACGAAGGTGCAGGGAGGATAATATTTGATCTTGGAGGAAACATAGTCACTTCTTTCGCCTGGGGAATAGGAAATAAATCCAACAATGAAGCGGAATGGCTCTCGCTCCTCCTACGCCTGGAATTTGTAGGGAGAAATAACATCACAAAACTCATTGTTTTTGGAGACTCGAAGTAGGTTATTCAAAAAATGAGAACGAGATACAAACGTAGCACTGCCAATTACAAAATAATTTATGATCACATTCACCTCCTCAACTCAGATCTTCAAAACACTTCCACATTCTCAGAGGAAATAATACTATCGCAGAAAAGCTATAAAATCAAGGAGTTAAAAACAATTTGGACATTATTTCAATTACGGGTCAACCCAACTTCCAAAAGCATGTTCCCTAGATCAAAATCTAGGTGCAGGTGCATGGTTTAGACCTCCTATAACCTCATCCTCTATCCACCCTTCCGACGCCCGAATGACAAGTGTCTATCGATATGGAAAAAATGGTTATGTGGCACAACCGATCACATGAAGGCATTAAAGATATGTCCTAACCTCTAGCTCCCCAAGGTCAGGAAAGGATCGTTGGTACGCTTCATGGAAACATAAAGAAGGATGAATACTTCTCCCTACCTCCTGCAAACTTATGCGATACCGAGGAAGTGCTCTGCAAGCCGTTTGCATTTGGTTTTTGTTCTTCGGAGAAAGAAATTAGGCTCTTGCTCGAAGGTTTATTTAGTGGAAGGGATCTTTCCTATGAATCTTCACAGAATTTCCTTTCATTATCTAGCAGCTCCAAGGGTGAAGACTCCAAGTCGCTTTCGATCCCTTTCAGTTCTTGGTCATCGAAGGAAGTCTTACCGTTCAAGCTTCTTGTTGCAGCCTCCCGCGATGGTAAGGATATTTGCGTTGGCCTTCCCCTTAGCCCTTTGCAGGACATCACCTCTCTCTCTGCTACATTTTCGACACTAAGAAATACCTAATTTTCAATGGAGATTAATCAAAGAAATGTAGACATAAACGATATCAAATCAACTCTATCGGATATTTAAATCCACCTGTGTTGGATCTATGAAATGGTATGCGTTGGTGTCAAGGAAAGAAGGGTTGTTGCATCATATGTTAAGTATTTGGAAAACCAAATGGGTTCCCACGAGTCCAAAATTGATGATAATGAACGTGACCTCCGCGAGCTAATGGGAACAATGGATTTCATAAAATAAGAAGTTTAGAAATTAACAAATATGAACTAGTGCATCCATTGCTAGGAATGACCTGCCCACGACAACCAGCCAATGAAAGAAACATATGTCATTCAACCTGTTCGTGGGATAGAAGGAAATACAAAGTAGTTTGTTTCACCATGACCTTAAGATTTTTTTTTGTATTTTGTTAAATAGTTAGTTTGTCAGAATCTACCCTACAATGGGTCTAAGTTATTTCAGAAAACATCCAAGAACCATCTATATTTTAGCTATCAGTGTAGTTATATCAGTTTTATTTCTTCAGAGCAGTTTGATACTATGACAACTCTTTTGTAAGGATGGTTGTGCTCAGCTTTTTTATATGTAAATATTTATTTAGTTTTTGTTTAAAAAATTAGGTTGAGGCCTAAGTTGGCATATTTGATGTCTAGGGAATAGTTTGGCCTTTTGGCTAATAGGTAGATATTGGATGCAGTTGGTGTTACTCAGGAAATGATTCATTCAATTAAAACAAAGAATATGGATTCCTTATTATTGAAAATGGATCTGGTAAAAGCGTATGATAGAGTCAAGTGGGGATTTCTAAGGTTAATACTTTTGCAATTTGGTCTTCATCTTCTAGTGATAATTTGGATAATGGCATGTATAACTTCATCTCATTTTGTTGTTCTTGTAAATGGGTCACCTACTAGTTTTTGCAAAAGTAATAGAGGTCTTCATCAAGCTTGTCCTCTGTGACCCTTCCTTTTCTTATTGGTAATTGAAAGCTTGAGCTTGATCATAAACTATGCTAAAGCTAAAGGAAATATTAAAGGTTTAAAGATTTCTTAGTTTGTTTTCTTGACTCACCCCATCTTTGTTGATGATGTTATTATGTTCAGAAGAGGTTCTAAAGAGGAGTGGCTCATTTTAGTAGAAATTATCAAGATCTTTTGTTCTACTTCAGGTATGAAGGTTAGTTTTTCAAAATCAATGTTGGTTCATCATAATGTAAATGATGATATTGTCACATATATTTATGCTTTTTTGTAGGTTTATATTCTGGAGATGGTTGATGGTTTCAAGTACATTGGATATTTTTTAAGACCAAACAACTACAGATTTAATGATTGGTTGTGGTTGGTTAAAAATTTTGAAAAAAGAATTGGTTTTTGGGATTACATAATGTTTTCTCTAGGAGGCAGGTTAACTCTTATAAAATATGCGCTTACAGGGATACCAATTTATTGGTTTATTTAGCCTTTATACCTAAAACTATCATTGTTGTGCTCAGAAGGATGATGTTTTCCTTTCTTTGGTCGGGCTCTATTTGAAATGCAAAATTTCATTGGCCCAGCAGGGAAAGGCTGGCAAAGCTGAAAAAACATCGAGGTTGGGATATAAAAAATATGTATTGGTTTAGTTTGGCTTTAAGTATGAAAATTCTTTGGAGAGGTCTGGTTGGAAATAACTTATGGAGTGAAGTTCTTAGGGGAAAATATCTTAATGACGGTTTCATTGCTTGGATAAGAAATCTGAGTAAGAAATTTTGAAATGCTTCTAACATTTGGCATGCTTTCTTAAAAGCATTTCCATGGATCTACAAAGGTATAAATTGGAAGTCGGATTCTGGGAAAGATATCTACATTGGGAGTGATCAAATCATTGGTATGGATGACAATATCTCGTTTTTTGTTGAACTCAAAGAGTATATTGTTGACCTGGGTTTCACTTCCTTAGCTGACATTCAGAGTTTTTCTTTTCCAAGCTGCTTACAAAGTTATTGGCTCTCTACCCGATATTTGGGTCTTTTAAATGGTTGCGAGAATGAATGGACTCTTTATATTAATTCTTTGAATATGGTTGGCATTAGGATTCTGGATGGTCCACATGAACTAGTTTGGTTGGGAAATAGAAAAGATGGACAAGTTACAACAAAATATGCTTATAATCTCATTGTGAAAGTGGATATTATGATGTTCCAAAATGGTGGTTTGAGCAACTGTGGAAGTGGAAAATTCCATCAAAGATTAAATATGTTTTCTTTGGTTGGCATTTAAAAATTGCTTATTAACCCAGGACAATCTACAATGTAGGAGTTGGAATGGGAAAAATGTTTGTGTTGTGTTACAGGGTTGAGGAGACTATTAATACATGTTTGTTTCTTGTTCTTTCTCACAGAGTATGTGGATCACAATGAATGGTATCCTTAGAATGAATCTTTCTTAGGGAGAAGATAGGTTGGATGCTAGTTTTTACTCATGGATTAAGAAAAAACAATAAATGAAACTATATTCCAATTTTTTTTTGGGGAACTGTGGAAATCCATGAATCACTTTCTCTTTGAGGGGAAATAGTTAAATATATTTTCCATTTCTTTGAAATCTATTTCCTTCTATAAGGAATTTGAGGTCTAGTTTATGTAGCTACCATGCATAGAGTGGAAGCTACTATAAGGAATTTGAGGTCTAGTTTACGTAGTTACCATGGATAGAGTGGAATCTACATGGTGATTCCTTAATTGTGAGATATTGACATTGATGTGTTCATGCAGGGCAAGATATATGATGAAGGATGGTTCATGGATCCAAGAATGTAAATTTTTTGTATGGTTTTGTTGTGTGCATTCATTGAGGCATATTACAATGGGATTAATTAGGGAAGTTGTGTTCCAATGGCATTGGGGTGCATGGCTCAAAATATAATTCTGTGGGAATTTCAAATTGTGATACAATGTTACATTCTCTTTATGTGTTGGTTGGTATATAGCCAATTCTTTTTACCCTGTATTCAAAATATAATTCCATGGGAGTAACCTATGCAAATTCTCTCGATCATTGGAAGGATCATCTCTCTTTGATTTGAAAAAGAAATTGGATAATTTGTTGAACTTGTGCAAGATGAAAACTCATCTCAGCGTTCGAAGACTTATATTTATTTGATTTGTAAAAAATATATGGGCAATTCACTAACATTGTGCAAGATGCAAACTTTGAATATTATTGATGGCAGTACACTTCCACAAAACTGCATGCAATTAATTATATGTATAATTATTATTATGCACACAACCTAAAAAGGGGAGTTAACCATAATCAAAGTGTATATGGTGCAATAAACTCACATATCAATCCTAATCAAGCATAATCAAACACACCCAAAACATTGACTTGTTTTATTTTATGTTATTAAAATGATTATTGTGATTTTTGCATATTGGTTTAGTGATTTAATGTAATTACAATTAAGCTCTATAAACAAGAAATTGAGTCAATATTAGATTATTTTGAATTAACCCTCTTGAAGTTAGATATCAATAGATGGTCACAAGGTTTTTAATATTTAAATGATGACTTTCTATTTTTCATGAAAAAGTCTTCTACTTCAAATTGCTAGAAATAATTGAGAACAAGCCTATATATATTGCTTCAAATAACGATGGCAATATTCAAGACAAGAAACAACCTCAAGCTAATCATGGGAAACAGGAGGATATTCCAGCCAAAAAGATATCACCACCTTCCATGGCTAAACGTCTCTTGAATTTTCTATACCATACATTCAATTCAAACCAAAACAATGGATAGATTTGATAGTATATGTTATTGGTATTTTTTATTTATTAAAAAGGCACGAAAACCAATTCTAACAATTGGAAACTCGGCTAGTCTAATAAATATTCAAATATTATTATGTTGCATATGTCATTTATCATTAAATTTGACTTGGTTTTATTATTTTGTCAATTACTAACTATACTAGCATTTGCACCAAGAGGTGCAAAGCAACGCCGAGAGGATCAACATATTTTGCAATGGATCTCCAACTATATTATAAGGTCATGTCAAGTAATAAATATGCTGGAATGTATTTGTGAATAAAAACATCTTATACAATAGATAACTGCAACGATAAACTAACCATAGTTGATTGCACCAATCCCCCTATTCTTCCCAGCTTAATCCCACTACACAAAAGGTAAAAATGTATACAACCTTTTGTCATAAAACAACATAAGTTTCAAATATACATAGCTCCAAAAAGCATTTAGCTGTTGTTACTTTGTGTCATGTACGGTGGCATGATCATAATCAATGAAGTTAAGTGTCTTCCTGGGTGGCATAATATTCTTCTTTTTAAATGCCAAATTGAGTTCAATTGGATGCACGTACTTGTAGGTGGGGCATGAAGAAAAATCCTTCTAAAACATCACAAACATCTGACACTATGAACATGCCACTGCAATCATATCTTTTCTATTTTCATCAAACATATCAGACAAGTTCTTCCTTCTAGCTGCAAGTTCTTCCTTATGTTGTTGCTTCCATATTTGATTGTTTTCTGGAAGATTCATTTGGAGTTCCAACTGCATAGGCTTACAGTTAGAAACAGAACTTGTTTCTCTTGGATCATGCCAAGTTTTGCTTTTGAAGCTCAAATGTAATAATATATTTTTCCTGTATGCAATCATTGATTAATTCAATGAACAAAAAATAACCATTGATAAAAGAGAAACACAATTTGTAATTAAGAAAAAACTAGAAGAATGAAGCAAACCTGAAGGTGAATTCAATGACAACAACAACAAAAAAACTATGAATAAAAGAGAAACATAATATGTAATCAAGAAAAAAAATAGAAGAAGGAAACAAACCTAAAGGTATAAACATAGTTGCCATTCTGTAGGCACTCAACATGAAGCTCAATGCCAATACTTGACAGTTTCAATTTCTGCCCACCGACACCAATGTCATCACCATGTTTAGAATTGGATGAATCCCAACTCCATTTTCTCGTCTTAGAGACATATTCAAACATATTCTTAGATTCTACAAGCCTAATGGTACTCAACCTTGAAAAAATCTAGGGTTTCAAGGGGTTGAACATCGTTTAAAGGAAAAAGACAACAGGATGGGGAGAGAAAATCTAAATCGGTATAAGCTACAAATTCATGTGAGAATTATGAAAGACTCATATTATATAGAGAAATGATGGTAAAAGTTTGAGGTATATATTAACTCTAGGAGAGACATCTATACTGAATTCCATTGAATATTGCACAATCCCTCTTAAAGGTTGAAGCCAATATTAAAATCCTTGGAAGTTTTTTCTGCAGATACAGTTACTTCATATTGTTCCATAGCTCCCAAATGGTGGAAACAAAATGAGCTACATGGAAAACAGGTTGCTTTACTACAAAAACCAAATACACTATTATACTTAGAAACATGGCTTCCATGGAACTAACTGTAAGAAAATTTGGGTAAGATCCAACTCTAAGGATTAGAATACTATATTTTACATGGAAACGTGGTTGCAGTGGAGTGAATGGAGAAGGATAAAAAAAAAATCGTCCATTGGACCTACACTTGTTAGAAATGTCAAATTCGATATGTTATGTTGAGTAGACACTGAAAGAAAAGGAGTGTAAGGAGTGACATGTATGAATTGAAACAAATTAAGGATTTGATGTATGATCTTTGAGTGTGAGGCAATTTTTTGGAATTCCAAATGTTGTTGCTACTGCAAAAATCATGTTCTATCAAAGGATGCCACAACAAAAAAATAAATAGGTTTATGAAAGTAGCAATTTAAACGAGTTCCTTACCCTGGGTCAATGAGAGTATGACTTGCAAGTTGTAACAAGTCTCCAAAATCATCTTTTCATTCCATCCCTCGGACATAAAATCAAATGTTGAACAATGAATCTATGGCGAACTTTCTACTTTTGGGAAATGCCCCCAAGACCAAACAAACATTGCTTTGATTCATAATTGAGGACATGTACTCTTGTTTCCAAGCAATCAAGAATTCCATTTTTGTGACAATTCAATATTGGTTTTGTTTTTTTATTTTATGTTATTAGTAGTTTCCCAAAGAGGGTGTGATTTGTTAAGAAAAGGGTTTTAAGCAGATAAGTAAAAATCGTATTTACAAAACTAATACTAAAAACAAAATAGTATAGTAGATAAGTTTAGATATATAAAGTAAAAGATCATTTTCATTTTTTTCAACTTTAACACTTTCAAATATGACTGAGTTAAAGTTGAAGCACACATTAAACAAATGCAACATATAATCAACAAAGTAGTAGCAAAAGTAAGAGTAATTAGACAAAATTGTAGTAGCAGTAACAGATCTAACGTGCAACACAAAAAAGAACAAGTCTGATAACTTACTTGGTGAATTGGGGCCTTCCTTATATTTAGAAATTTAGCTTTCAAAACAGTTTATGCCACTTACAGGAAAGTCAACAAATGAAACAAAAGTGACCCTTACATGAGGGTCTGTACATACCTAAGTGAGAGAGATTAAAAAAAACTGCAGGATAGGTTTAGACAGGTATAGGAATAGGTACATCAAGCAAGATCAACGTCTAAACTTTAAGAAAGACGATAAAAGGATGAAAGACACCTCACAACATTTCTATTTAAAAAAGGGTAGCCTCAAAACACAATCCAAATAGAAGTGGCATCCATAACATCCCTTAAACAATGTAGTGGTGGTCACCTTCAGGTAATAACACATGTCAAGTGAACAACAACACACCTGGAATCTTCTCTATAAGGTCTTGGTAGTCACACACATGCCATATTACAACTTAGACCAATAGTGGCAGGCCTCAAGGCGAAGGCCTTAAACAATGGAGATGAAGTCTCAAAATATTCCTCATCGGTTTGGAAAATAGAAACCTGACATGTGTATTCATACTATTTTGGCTATAATTAACGCCTTTTCCTCCTAATTAATGATCGGTCTACTATTTTCCTTTGATTTGGTCATCGACATAATTAGCATGTTTTCCTCCTATTTGGCGGATTACTTCATCGCGCGAATTCAACATTCTGATTCAACTCTAATGGGGTTCAGTTGCATTGATAACAAATGGACCATACCTTTTCATGCTTTAATATTTCATCCCATCTGTCTATACGCACACACCCACAACTACAACTAGGAAGGAAACATTCATTCTTCCGCATGGAAATTTTGGTGGAGGATAAAGCTAGTGTTTCTAATATTAGCAACTAGTGCAGAGAAAAGCCATGGACAGAGAACCAGAATATCTGCAGTTCCTCAAAATTGGGGGAATCATTGAGGAGGCTTTCAATATCCTTATCACCTTCTCTAAATTGTTAGGGGATATCACCCTAACCCTTGTTATTCCCTTTGTTTCTCAATTCTGGGGAACCATTTTTTCTCTGAATGTCTAGTTCAGAAATTGTGTGAATTGGGTTGGATTTATAAGAATGTGAAAGAGGCTCGTCGGGGGGCAGAGAAAGTGGTAAAGCTAAATGGTTGTAAATGGAAGGTCTCATGTTCAAATCCCCCCAAATTGACTTGTGCACCATGGTTCTGGATCTGTGGATGCACCTAGGGGTATAGTGGTAGCGGGATTGGATCCCTAGACCTTGTGTCACGCGAGTACCATCCTTGTCCCCAGTTGTCGATTCCCCTAGTAAAAAAGATAATGTGAAGGAGTATGTTTATGATAGTGTGTAGCGAGGTCTTATTGAGACAATTGGTATTGTGGGGATTGATTTCTGTGTAGGATTATCTGTAGTGCACGAGCAATTAAAACTACATTCACATTTATGTCCAAGATAATTCAAAAAGCCACAATTTATTCTTAGGGGGATATCGTTGAAGAAGCTGGAGAGTGTATGGCCTCATCATATTATAGGATGTGTGACAAAGGTGAGATTTAAGCACTAGATGATATGTTGGTGGATGTTGTTAGGGTTTCCCATGTGCATCTATCTCAAGATCATAAAGCATAGAAATAAAGGTTTGTCCTTATGAAGCTTTAGCAGCACGTGCTCATCTCTATAGAATCCCTTGTTGGACATAAAATCATAGGCCTTTGCATGGTGAAAGGTTTATACAATTCTAACTGGTAAGTTGTTTCTTTGAGAGATATTTCTTGGCTGACTACTAATTCAATTTTTCCTAGGGAAGTTTGATACTACTTTATATCGTCTTTGGTTGCATTTGTTACGGAATCAACCTGTGAGGATACTCATGTACAACCTAAAACATAAACCCTTTTCTTTATTTTCAATTTTCTCAAGTAGGGATGTGTCTTTGGATTGTTGTGGTGCATAAAATGGTAAGGAAATAGATACCAAAATGAAAAGTGGCCTCTCATTTTTCATAAATTGGATTATGTCTAATGAGGATAACTTATGGTTTTCTTCAAATGCATAATCCTGTTCGGAATTATTCATTTAAATTATGTTCCATCGATGTGATGGATGTGGTTAATTTCTCAAGCCACAAGTTTAGAGTGTTTTTTTATGTGTAATGATATCTATACAATTTGCATACCAACAATTATCAATTTAAATTGAATGATGAAATATACAAATATTATTGTTTGTGACTGTAAGTAATTAACCATGCATATGGTTGTAGTTAATTGGCAAATACATATGCACAAGTCACCATCGAAGGTTTGTTTGTTAAAAGAGAAGGGTGTTTTGCACGGATCTCCAATAGTCATCGTGAAGCAGCGAGGGACATAAACGAGATTGCACGGACATAACCACACCACGTCTCTGCAGAAAGAACATATGGAACTTAACAATCTCTCTGCAAATTGGGCATACCCATTGCCATGTTTATTTTCGTTGTTTGAATATTTATCTTACTGATGGAATCTCTAAACAAGTCAACATGGGCAACAAGTTCTCTTCACAATCCAATAACAGTCCACATGTTACATGTTTTGGAAGAGGAATAAGAATACAATTTCAAGAGGGACGGGTAGGTGTAACACCCCGGTTTTGACCCCGTTTGCATTAAAAATGTATATAATGCATATATTGTAATTAATCATGGTGTGGAGCTAAAGGAAAAAGCCCCAGCATTGATTTAGCATTTTATGTTTCCGCGATTAAAAAATGTTGTCGATGGTATTTCGTGCTAGCCAGGCACATTATAATTGTGGACGTCATGTAAATATGCAATTTAATTAAATACCCACAACCAGCTATGTCAATGCAAAATTAAAAGAGATGGGGCCATGATTTTCTAAGGATAAGGGGGGGAATAATCAAACCTTGAGCCAATGGGGAAAATCCAAATGTCAAGGGGAAAACCCATCAAGCTGTCAACCACCTTTCTTGTCTTACTCACCCAATCATTTATTTCTACCAGAAATTGGTTGAGGTAGTTATTGCATGGGGATGGGAAGAGTATGGAAGTCAAATTCGAATTGGAGAATCCATCAGTTTTTGGGAAACATGATTTTGACTTTTGGGGCAAGTTAACACCCAAAAATGCATGCACGTGTTGTTGTTCACCCAAAAAATTTCAGTGATAAGGGAACTCCTTCCGGCACAACCGGTGTTTGTATTGGGTACCTTGCATTCATCAGAAATTTAATTTCTAGTGTGTCATATCGTCTTGGTGGAGGATATGATAACATAGTCAAATGTAATGATTCTTCCTCCTCCTCCTTCTCCTATGGTGGTGGTGATGTTGTTGCTTTCTTCTTTCGGCTCCATGAACGTTTCCCCCTTGTTGTACCATATGGACCCGATGGGTCTAGTCGTAACCTGACTAAAGGGATAAATGGATCCTGTGGATCTTATTCAGTAGTCGCAGACTACCCTGGGATGTATTGAGCAATGTCTTCCATGAGAGTGTGGGTGACAAAGTCTTAACGGTGGATTCTACAACTATGCTTGTACTAGAAATCAAAATAACCTTGCTCTGAAGAAAACTCGGTTCGGCTCTTATAGCTGTAGACATCAAATTCTCTTCTTGAATACAAAAGAATGAAATGAAGCTTGGTCATGAAGCTTGATAATGTCTACCCATTCAATCATTCAGTCCTTCACACGCACTTACAATCATTTGAAAGGTAGCTATCATTTATGTCACATGAGTTGAACATTTGAATGATTACAAGGAAACCACCACTTGCATGTCATGTCAGTGGTAGTTATGGTGCAATAATGGCCAAAGTGACCCAAAATGTACGCTGCCAAAATCTCTTGGTATTTTCAAATTAATGATGTCCAGTTGTCATTTCTGCAACTCAAATTCATCTTGCAACAACATCATTATTTCTTGCGATCGGTATCCTTCCTTCAATGGATTCCTTTTCTTGCGACATATAGATTTCCTTTCCCCGTCTTTCTCCTACGAAAAAGAAAGAGTCTACGACAATTTTCCTCTCTTTATGACTTACTAGCAATCAGTGACAGTCTTTTCTTTTGTGACAACTGATTTCCTGCAGTTAAAACAAAAAATTTCAGAGGGTTTTTATTTTTGTTTTCCTTTCTTTTCTCTTTTCTTTATTTCCTTCTCTTTTTTTTCATTTGACCAAGTCATGGCTATCCTAATAAGGGTTTATCTTACTTCCATTTACTAGTCCTTTGACAGGTGTTCCATTCAACTTCTACAATTGCACTATGCCTTGTTTAGTGATATGCCTGACAATATACGATCCTAACTAGTGTGTTTTTATCTTGCATAGATGCTTGAAGAAATTGATATCATACAAAAGAACAAGTCCTCTGACTTGAAATTGTGTGTTCTTGATGTGGCGATCATGCCATACTTTATGTATTTCTTTCTCAACGTTTTGATGATAATGTGCAACAAAATGATATTCTTCCAACAATATCAGCTGCAACAGCCTTTCCTCGACAACACCAACATCTGTCATCTTCGTGATTGCAACAATCCTTAGGTTGGGTACAATGTATTCCATGGGAATCACATCTTCTTGTCCATATACCAGATAAAATCAAGTTTGGTCTGTCAACTTCTTATAGGTCATGCGATATGCCCATAGTACTACAGAAAATTTCTGATCCCGGTCATCTTTTTGGACATTGAAAATCTTTGTCAATGTGTTCTCCAAGACTTTGTTAAATGCTTCGACAACACCATTCACTTGAGGGTGATATGATGTTGTCTTCCTATTTTGGATCTAGAATTATTCTATCACATCCTAAAACAACTGGTTGACAAAGTGTGTGCCTTGGTCACTTATCAAAATTTTCAGGCATCCAAATCTAGTCACAACATTTTCAAATAAAAGTTTAGCAGCAGTCATGGTAGTACAATATTTTATTGGCGCTACTTCAACCCATCTAGTCAAGTAGTCGGTCGCAGTAATTATATATCTGGCACATGTGCACTTCCCTGTTGGACTAATAGGGCCCACAAAATCAATGGCCCATTTATCGAATGCTTGGAGAGTTATTTGTGGTACTAATGGAATTTCATCTCATCGTGATGGATTTCCAATTCTTTGGTAGATATGACAGTTGCTACAGTATTTGCAGGCATCTGCATGCATGGTGGGACACAACAATCCTGCTTGAAATATCTTTCTCACTATATTTTTTCCAGCAAAGTGTCCTCCTGCGACACCAGCATGTGCTTCATTTAGAATCATCACTCGCTCGTGTTCCAAGAAATAGGGATGAAGAATATCACCAGGGCCCATTTTATATAATTGTCTAGTGATCAACTTGAAGTCTGCAGCTCACGTAACTAATTGTTTCTTCTGTGTCGTAATAAATTCAACTGGTGGATAACTAATACTCAAAAATTGTATGATGTCTATGTATTGGTCATCAAACATTGTTATCACAAATAGTTGCGGATCAAGGAGACTATCGTCGAGGTTACCAGGTCCGTTGCCACTTTCAATCCTTAACAGATGGTTTGGTCCTAAATTCGGTTGATCAAGTTTAACAATGAATTCAAAGTAAAATTCCTATAAAAGGAGAAGCCACTGGAAAATATTCCCCCTCGGCATTGGATTATTAACCAGGTATTTTACTGTTGAATGGTATGTGTACATTTTAAACTGTCCACCCAACAAGTAGTGTTTGAATTTTTGCGGAGTGTATACCATAGCTAATCCTCTCTTTTTGTCATGGTCCGGTTCTTCTCTATTGTTTATAGTTTCTTGATGGAAACGAAAAAATTATGATCAATCGACCCTTCGCCACACTGCGCTACTACCATGCCGAGGGTGACATATGACGCATCAACATGTACAAGAAATCCATTTTTCCAGTCTGGAAATGCAAGTATGGGTGTTGTAACCATCTTGTTCTTTAAAGTGTCCAAACTCTTTTGGAAAATTCTTGTCCATTGGAACTTAACATATTTATTCAATAACTTCTCCATCGAAGTAGTCACCTCCACATATCCTTTGATAAAAAAATTGTAGTATCTTGTATGTCCCATTGTAGCTCTCAATTGCTTCATTGTTGTAGGTGGTGGTAGGTTGATGATAATCGCAATTTTGTCAGAGTTGACCAAGATTCTATTCTAACAAACTACATGGCCTAACACAATTCCAAACAGGGCACAAAAGATACATTTCTTTAAGTTCAGTGAAATTTGATATTGGTGAAAACATTCAAGCATCATCCTAAGGCTCTCAATATGATCCTCAATGAGCCAAAATATTGTCCAATCATCAAAGTAGAAGTCAAGAAATTTATGAATAAAATATTTGAAGGAAGTTACTACTATCCTGGAAAAAATAGCAGGAGCATTCTTAAGTCCAAAGGGAATTACCGTATATTGGAAAAAACCCCACTCCCTCGCAAAGGTGCTCTTGTGTCGGTCTTCCTTTGCAATTTTAATTTCATGGTATCCAGAGAACCCATCAGTGAATGAGTAAATTTCTTCACTCCTGACACTGTCCAGTACCTCATCTGTAAAAGGATTAAAAATGGGTCATGTAAACAAGCATCGTTCAATTTTCTTAAGTCGACGCAAACCCTCACTTCACGAGTAGTATTTTTATATTGCACTACTATCAGACCGGTCCATTCTGGTTCTTCTACAGGTTCTATGATACCTACATCCAACATTCAATCTGGCTCTGTCTTGACTTTTTATTTATACCATAGATTCAATAGGTATGGTTGTTGCTTGATAGGTTTTGTGTTAGGATTTAAAGGTATATTCATTTCTCCAAGGTCTCTAACAATCCCCTTCATCTCTAAGAATTTTGTAGGGAACAGATCTTGAAACTCATGCAAGAGACCTGCGATTTTCCCGACAGTCTCATCATCCCAGTAATCTCTAATATTTGCAAATTTTGGATTCTCCGGGGTGCCAATATTTACTTTTTTTACTTTTAGTGGATTCAGAAATTGGTTGCTATAAATGCCAAATCCTTACACTATGCGTATACCTTCAGACTCGGGTATTTTTACATCGAGTCAGTCATCATCATCAGGTTCTTCCGTCACATTGTAGTATTGCATCCAGTGTCATATTGTTGCGATGCGCTGATTGAAGTTTTTCATTACAACCAGAATATATTCAAATATATTTATCTTGATTACTTACAATGCAACATCAATCAACGAATGATCATCAACAAATTCAAATGTGTGTATGAAGCTAGTAGTTAATTTATCCCATTCAATTGTTCCTTGTCTCAGTTCAACTGATGTATACCAACTCCTTGGTATCATGTCTAATGTGTGTATGAACTAATGAACCCATTCCTATTGCGTACATGCCTCACATGTCGCACGACAATACTTAATATGGTCGACAGGATTATTCAATACTGTATACTTTTGATCAGTATAATCAATATCTTCTCTAAACCTTATCTCCAGCAATCTTCAAAATTGTGGCCATTCCAAGATAGATTCTTTATGTGCGACCCACCATCTAGAGGGTGTAGCTTTCAACACAAGGTCCAGGGCGAACAAGCGCTAATTTTCTGTGACTTTTTATTCAAACTCTGTCATTAAAGATGCAAGGTTAGGTAAACCTTCATAGGTAGGTAGATCACTTTCCTCAGTACCTACATGTCAGACAAACCGTATAATTCTTGCGCACTTGCTCCTGGATACTTTGTGCATCTAATTCTACCAGTTTTCTAATGGTTCGCTAGAATCTGATGTATAGGAGCTAATACTTTGCTAGCTAAGCTTTCTATCAACTATTGGATTTGCATAGTTGTCCCTCGCAGAGATGATGTTATAAATATGGTCAATATAGTCGCCTTGTCCTTCACTATTTACTAGATCGACATATCTTTGACCTTCTAGTGGATCAATTGGTGTGACCACCATTAGCTATGAATCTACAAATGATAAAGATTCTTCTTAAAATTGATGATGGTCTGATTATCAATCCCCAAAAAGTGCAGGATATGGGTTTGTGTCATCAACAATGTCAATTACTTCAAAATCAACATTCATTCCCAGGCCTTCTACCTCGACAGGAACTTGAGTCATTAGACTAATAGGTAGGACTTTCGATTGATTTGCTAATCTAAGTTGAATGGGAGACCAATCTAGTTGTTGTTTTCCCATTCCCATGTTTGTCTTGTTAGAATGTTGGCGTCAGATCCAAAATCTAGGATAATGTAATCCATATCATAATCTCCTATCTGGATTGTCATTCTTAGCTTGCGATCGGTCTTTAATATTTTTCGCTCATGGTTAATTTATTCTTTTGTTTGGTCGCACTTCTTCTTGATGTTCTTCTATTAGAGCTATGAATTATGTGACAACATCTTTATCATGTATTAGTGATACACAACTTTTAAAAAATTCTTTGAGTTTACTAACATTTCTCGTCGGTTGCTTTCGAAATAGTTGATCGAATATTTTAGGCATATCCCTTATCAGTCTTCTTGGTAGTGTAGGAGTAGACGTCCACGCTTGATTCTTGTTGATAAATTTTGGTCACATGTACAAGAATACTTCATTTTCTCTTAAGATGTCAAACGAGACTTTCTTTTGTGTTGTTGGTCATGCTGTGTATCTTGGTATACTCCAGTCGCATCACCTCCCCTCCAGTTGGTCATTTGGATATTCTTGTTGGGATTTGGATTAGGATTCTGCATAGGGTTTGGATTTCCCACATTTCTATCCTTCCGCTTCGCAATCAACTGCAAACACTATTTGAAAGTATGATTAAAGGATTTACAATACGAACATGTATTTGCAGGGATCACACAATCCCTAGAAAAATGTTTGGGTTGTCCACAGTTGTAACATATGATTTGGCCTCTTCCACAACCAAATCCTCCCCCTCCTTGTTGTTGTCTCGACCTCTAAAATTTCCACCCTGCATTGGTTTAGGGTATTGTTGATGTGTATATTGATTTGGTTTATATTGGGGTTGAGGATACCGATTTTGTTGATATTGGGCCAGTGGATATTGAGTTTGTGCTCACTCAACTTGCATCTGCTCTTCATTGTTTATCAAATAGGTATCCAATGTTTTCTCCACAACAGGTGGAAATATCTGTAATCGTTCTCATAATGGCCTATAGATTTACAAAATTTACAGTATAGACTAGCCGACACACTTACAATCTTCTACAAATACAAACACTCTTCTGACTGATGGCCTTTAGTTTGGCATATTCTACACCAAGGAATCCCTTATGCATTTATCGAATTCAGCGCTACTGTTGCGACATAGTTCATGAACGTCGGGCAATTGTCCTTATGGTTTCCTTCATTTCTGCATCTGGTACACTAGATTTCTTCTTGGACTTCCTTCCCTTTCTTAATGTCCTGGATTTGTAGCATAAGGTTAGCTAGTTACGACTGAATCGACATCATTCTTGCACTAGTCTCTCCAATCGGTGATGATTCCAACTTCATTGTTATCTCCATAGCATTAGTCTACGACACATTATTATATTGCATCAATGGAATTCGGATGTGCAGCAGTAACGCTACAATGAACCGTTCCTTATGTTGTACGTCTGACATCTGAAAGCTTAATTTATCCAATAATGTCTTAAATATATGGTCCAAGTCCCACACATACTCTATATGTAATTGCTTAATCTCTTTAATCTCTGTCATACACTGAAATTCAGACTTAGGCTTTTTGAATTCATCTATTAATCCCACTCAGATTTGGTCGAGAGTTTTCTATGTGACTCCTGTCAGAACCACGGAAAAATTCATATACCAATCGAGCGCACAACCCCTCAGAGTTGTGGTCATATGCGCCTTCTTTATTACATCATCTTGGACTTGCCACACAGTCCATACGGCTTCACATAGAAACAAATGTTGCTCTAGGTCTTCTAACCCATTTCCATTGAATATGGACAACTTAATATTGTTTCCAGCCATTATATTGACTCTTGGTACTCTTGGACAAAACGTTTGGCTAGTAGGACTCCCTTGCCCACTATTTCCAGTATTATTGTTAGTTGTATTTACAAATCAACTAGGAGATGAGTTTCTGGATCTTACCTATAGAGATGTACGTGGGGTCGTAGGTGTACCATACTCATACTCTATATCTGGAGCTTCTGCTTCTTCTTCTTCTCTCTCTGATATAGCATGATATTCCTCTTCTTCGTTACAAGAAAATTCTCAAGATTGCCAAAACATATCCCTCACCACAATGATTCAGGGTCCCGGCAACAGAACCATTTGTTGGTGTTTCTCCCTTTGACCCAGGTTCAGACCTTTTTTGTACGAAAACAAAGCCCAATATATTGACCTGACAGAGCAAGGGTCAATCGGCAACACCTACGACGTAGATGCAATCTCACCCGAGATATATTTTATGGGTAACTGCCAGAACCATGTTTCTACAATTGGGTGGGGATTTATCCTCTTCCATCACCTTCCCAATTCGTTTGACCAAAGGCAGTGGTTGTCTTACTTATATTTATTATACACATTCAAGATATTACTCTACTTATCCATCGAGAGAGATTATGACAAAGAATATAATGCTTTATTAGCGATTCCAACAACCAATAATGTGACAGATGCATACAAGAACTATTTATATGAAAATACATAAACACTTGTTCACCTCTTACATTCATGTGACACAAATGCATTCATCAAATACACATTGACACGGTATTTAACGTGGAAACCCATCAAGGAAAAACCACAAAGGCGCTATTTATCTGGCATGAGAAATATATGCACCTTTTGTATGCGCACTCAGTTGAAGAATTTGTTCTAGATATTCTTCTACACTCTATACAGACTTCTCTCTCCTCTCATGCTCTCTAGTTGTAGATATCTGAAGTTTTCTCTCCTTCACTCTATTTTTGATCTGCACACAGCCTGGATAGACTAACTCTTCTCTATGAATCTATTGTCAATCCGTACACATCTTGGATTGACTCACTCTTCTCTTCGACTCTACTGTCAAACACGTACTAAATAGGAAGTAACAGACGCAAATGACTGACTAACAACCAACAGACTAGGAATTAACCTGCATACATCTTGGGTTCTTTCTTTTATAGACTCTTTACATGTCATTGTCAGCCGACTTAATTTTGTTAGCTGATTGGATGTAATTCATATTGTCATACATTCCCGTTACAACTGTTAGTAGGCACTATTGTGCCAAAATACAAATATGCTTTACTCCCTAAAGCACGTGTGACTCTATCCAACTTCTTTCCCATGATCTCTTGAGTTGTTATTTTTATCCGTTGCATGTATTCTATCGTGGTTCCTTTCATCGCAGTTGATCTTGTCGCATATTTCCCTTTTTTCATGGAATTCTTCCTTCAAGGTTTCTTCTATCGCAACTTTCCTTCTCCCGCAACTTCCTTTGTCTTATCTCTTCCTCCATCGCAACTTTTTATATCGTGCGACCAAACTCTTCACATTCCGAGCAGAATTCTTTCCTATATTTTCCTAGGGCCAACAAGACATGAGTCAAGCTTTTATTCATCAGAACGACGAGGAATCTTTCGACACTTCGTCTCCATTGTTTAACTCCTTTGGCGTAAAAATCATGTGGGCTTAGTTTATTGCAATATTCATTTGTAGAGAAACTTGTTCAATGAACACAACACCTAAAGGACTATTGGCATGATGACCATTTATGTGTATGGTGGTTTGATATGAAACCAACTTTTCTTACAATTTAACTTTTTCTATGCTATTTTTGGTACAATTGTGCTTGAAATCAAATATGAAATCATGTTTGAAAGTAAATTTATCCTTTTTTTTGCATTTTTTCGGCAAGTATTTTCTACCACATAGTCTTGTTTAAAGTAATGGTAATCTACATTAAATTTGAATAATGTGTAGCCACAGAGTGTGAGGAATACTTTTGCACACTTTAATCTTTTCATATATAAAATATGGTGTAGATTAAAGACTTTTGTGTACTTTGAAGTTTTCATATATAAACTCTGATGGAGATTAAAAATATTTTGTTACTTTACAAGAGATTTACTATGTTGCTTGATAAATTATTTTTTAACAATATAAATGAAAAAACATTTCAGAAGGAACCTTGCACAAAGTATTCATATTTAGTCAATAAAGACTACGATTTGATCGCGTAGGATAAAGAACAACCAAAACGCCCCATCTTTCCAGCAATTTTGGACCCTGAATCTTGCTTGGAAATTGCAATTTCAACAATTATGCAATTTTAGCAATCACAAGTTTGCGATCTAGACTAATTGTCTGATTCTGGAACTATCCAAATCGTCCAAATTGCGATTTGAGCAATGAAAAAATGTGGTTTCAACTATTTTTACATTGTTGAATTATGAAATTCGGGGAATTTTTGGTTGTTCATTACACTGGTCTTGATTGGATCACTTTTTAAAGTTTGACCTCACTTCCTTGGGATTCCTTGTGTATTATGAATTTAGTTTGTTCATGAAGAACTCAAGCGCTATTTAAGGGCATAAACATGTGAGGCAGTGTGAGGATATGGCTCCCCCTTTGTTTGAGGATTATATCCTCCAGTTATTATATGCCCCCTCTCACCAATTTTTAAGCTTCTTTTGATGTGTGTCTTCCCTTTTCTATGGTTTTTTTCTATTTTAGTGGATAAGAAGGATATAAATGTTTAAGGGAACTAAAACAAGATGGAGATAGTTATGGATATTGAGAGTTTGTTTTCCAATTGGATGTCTCGAGTTTGATTTGTCTCACTTAATAAACACATCGTTCAAATATGCATATGACATAGGGAGTCAATTATAAGAGAAACAATCACATTCATGATGTTCTTGGAGATTAAAGATAGTATGTCAAACCCAACCATTTGATTATGTTTATAAGATGAGGTTTTGAATTGGAATTCCTTGGCAATGGGGCTTCATTTTAGTTAGCATTTGCATCACTCTTTTTTTATTTTGAAATTCAAGTAGAAACAAAATTTGGAAGCCAGCATGATACTATAAAATATTTGTGTGTATTGGGGCTAGATATCTTTGTCATATTATAAAAAAGTTATGAGAGCTTAGGTCCACATGCCTGTTGATGATATCAAGGAACAATAGTTTCCAATTTTTAGGTTGGGCATAGAGCAATGGCCATGTTGATTGGGGCATAGAGGGGACGAAAGTAAGGAAATTCCCTCAAAAATTCAAATATTGGAAGTTGGTTTTGGTTGGTTCAACTTTAAAGAATCATATCACCTTGCCAGTTTTGGTTCAACTTGGACGAGCGAGAAAAAAATCATGGTTGTCATAAATTCATTATAAATATGTATCTATTGGTAGGAATTGTTTTTCACATTTCTTTTAGAATGTTCATGTGCAAACGAGGAATGTACAATGCCTAAGTATTTATGTTTAAAATTTGAAGGGCCTATAAGTTTAGCAATTTTAGTAAATGGGGAATCTATACGGCCTCACACTTTATTCTTGAAATTTTGAGGGTCCATGTGTTTACCTTGCGATTTAGAGGCACAAGGAAAGCAATGAATTTTTAGATAAATTAGCATTTTTAGTCCAAAACTATAACTGAAAATAAAAAATGTAAAACATAGAAGAGATTCATGTTTGACTTCATTATTAGTCCCTGCCCAAGGCTAGCAGGGACTATAGTATTCGGCTTGCCGTCTTTTCCATTAAACGGCATAGAACTCAAAAAGTTTAATCCTAAGTTTTATTTTCCACTGTTTTACTCAACCAATCAAATAATGACTGCTATTTTTTTTTACCAATGAGCAATTTTGACCTCTTATTTGGCCTCATCCCGATGCAAGGTCATTGTTTTGCTATGGTTTTCTAGGTGTTGGTTGTATAAGACAGTATATCTAAATCAAGAGGAGACTAATGCTAGCATTAGTTTGCTAGCATTTCATGTTTATAAAATGTAGTTGACGCTTTCACTTCGTTGTTTGCGGTTGCATGCAATGCACGTGTCTTGGTCTTCAATGCACATGTCTTGGTCTTGGTACAATATGTCTATATCTGTATGTATCTGCACTTGGCTCATTTGGCGCAAAATTGACAGGCCAGGTCCCTTCCTCGGCCCAGTTGGCACGAGATTGACAGGCCAGGTCCCTTCCTCTTCATGCACAGTTTTGAAGAGACCTGATATGCACCTTCACTTTATACTTGATGCAAATATGTGAAGAGGCTACAATTCTCCAAGAAGGCCTAGTACCCTGGATCAAGAAGCAGAAACTTGCACTCAAGGTGGTCCTCGAATGTTCTTTCCCAATCATGCATCTGGTTTGAATCCTGGGCATCTTATCTATTTCAGGTTTTGATAGCTTTGGCTCTGATGCTTAGGCTGTAAATTTATATAGTTTTAGTTGGATATTCTTCATGCAAATGGTACAACCTGTCTCCCATGGCTCACTTTGATATTGGTAGTTATTTAGGCTCTTTATTTGTATCTATATCTGTAAGCTCTACAGGTGCTGCTACTGATGTTGTACTTCTACTACTGGTCGTCCTGGACCTGCCACTGCTGAAACCATTGCTATTTATATTTATATGCCTGCCTCTGCTTCCAAGTTTGATTCCAAGTTTCGATCAGGATCTGGCTCTTTATTATGGAGACTTGTACTTTGAACCTCTATCACGAACGTATAAATATCCGATGTAAGCCAGAACATCAGACTCTTCCTACACATCATACGATCATCATATTATGGGTTGGGTAATGAATCGGCTTTGCCATCGTTGCCTCTGCTTCCTTGAATTTCTCTGGTGCGATGCCTAAAGAGCTCGAAGTTCTGTCTTCTGGTGGTGTTTATCGAACAGAGGTAAGATGTTGTAGGTCAGTTTTATTCTTAGTCCTCTCAAATTTCACTTCTCCTCAAATTGTTCTCGACGGTATCACCTGGTTTAACCACGAAGGTAAGATTATTCCTTCCATCCTAAATACAATGAAATTAATATATTACCTTGTGTCTTGAACACATAGTTCATACTAAATAGCAGAGATGAGAAGAAGAGATTGGAGGTAGGGAAAAGGAAACATGGCAGGAACAACTGCTGTTGGTTCGCTTATAGAACAGTTTACATCAACAGTTGCTCAATATTTGTTAGAAGAGGTGGCGCTAGTTAGTCGTTTTGGAGAGAGTTTTCACTACCTATGTGACGAGCTTGAATCCAGTGATCCTTGTTGAAAGACGTTGGAGGTAAGAGAAGCTCCAATTCATTCGGCACCTGGCTTGAGAAACTTGAGGATTTAACCGACGACGTTGTTCTCATAGTAGAGGAATGCATAGCAACTGGGAAATTTTCAACCCAATATTCTACCTTAAGATGGGCTAAATATATAAAAACACTCGACCATGCTAAATATATAAAATATGTTCTGTCTCTATCTCATGTGAATTCTCCACTTGAATTTAAGTCACATGATGAGAGGCAAAGATCGACTGCAATTGGCATGGAAAATGACAATGAAGCGTCGTCAACTACAACACCTACTCTGGAGTCAAGGTATGAGGATTTGAGTCATGATTTGAAGCCTTGTTTTGTTTACTTGTCTGTATTTCCTAAAATGGTTTGGCAATAGAATGCGAACATTTAGTGAATATGTGGATTGCTCAAGGACTTGTTTCTTCCCAAGTTGAAGATGGATATGATTTTGGACGTTCGTACATACAAAAACTTATATTTGATGCAAAGCTTGTCCTAGTTTCACAAATTGGTGGCGATGGGCCAGTAAAAAGTTGCAAAATTGATGATTTATCACATAAGTTTATTTCTGAGACTCTCAAACAACCTAAGTCTTTGTTGATGTCCGGACAACAATTGAATAGTTTCCCAGATCAGTGCCGGGAGGTCCATATAATTTCGGTGATTAAAAACTAAATAGGTCGAATCAACCAGGCTATCGAGTGTCCAAGGCTCCGCATTTTATTGTTATCTAAAAATAAATCTCTTACATCAATCTCTTCAAGCTTTTTTACCAATTTGACATATCTCAAAGTGTTAGATTTGAGTTCTACTGCCATCATTTCATTGCCCCAATCTATTGGAAAATTGAAGCATTTGAAGTTTGTTTTAGCCGGTGCACCTCAAAAAATAAAAATAGTAAATCTCCATCCCTAAATTTGTTAGTTTCATTAATAAACAATGAAATTTGTAATTTTAATCTTTGTATTTTAGACTAATTTGTATGCTAATGTTTCCAGACTAAGATGGACATAAATCTATGATGGTTTTTGTTTAACAACTTTGAACTATGTTGTTTATATTAACTTATTAAAATCGCTATAGGGAAAAGAGAAATATTAAATTGCTTCAGAGATGAAAATCCCGACCTATTTTATGGAGCACTTGGTGGATTAGGTCAGTTCGGTATCATCTCCTCAGCCAAGATCACACTTGAACAAGCACCACAGATCGTATGAAAATTTTAGAGGACTCTGTGTAATCTCCAGAGTAGCACTTCTTTCGTTTACCACTTCTGTTTTATAAAGATAGACATTGTCTGGTGGGTCTCAATGTTTGTCGTGCCTATGCTACAAGCTTTTGATAATCTTGTCCACACTTGGAAACTGCATCCATAGTAGGTGATACGTGTCATGGTGTATGATTTTTCATTAATTTTATATATGTGCTTGGGAATTGGCACTTCGACAGGTGTTTGAGTAAGAAAACTCCACCGGAAGAGCGACCAGTAGTTTTGCATTTACAAGGATCCACATTTCAGTAATGGAATATAGTTTTGTTTTGGTGTCAAAATGACCAGCAATTTTTGTATAAAAAATCACTTTTTTTAGGTGAAGAACGTTACAGTCAAAAAGGTAGTGACCGGCTGACAAGTGTCACCATGCTGGTCCCACATTCGAGTCCCACAATGAAACATTTAAATAATCATACATACAGTTGAGGCATACATGACACACATTTTCTCATAATTGATTTAATTTTCTTTTTAATATATCAAGTTCATATTTATTGATTTTTTTAAACAACGTTTTTCTTTTGTATTATCAAAACGCTATAGTATACAACGAGTATATACGTAATCGTGTTTTTCACCTTTAAACTAATTTAATATATCTATTACAATCATCCTTTAGATAAAAAGTTTCTTGTAATTTTGATATAGCTACTGAATAACCGATAGAAATCTCCCAAAAGAAAAATTGTTTTATAAAACATGGAAATGTTTCATTAGTAAAAGACAACTGCCGAAGCATCTAAAGCTGATTCTTCAACTGGCAATGATACAACTACCTTAACCTCTTCCTTCGCTGCTTCATCAATTGCTTATTATAGTCTCAGATTAATGGTCTGGCGCTTGCTGCTGTGATTCCAATTGTATTTCATGAGTTAAGAGAACTGGTGCATTGTATCGAACTATTTCAGTGTACTAGAGGTACCATAGAGGTGGTACTATTGCTATTACTTATAAACAGAACTTCCCTTACGAATCATCCATCGAGGTGTAGTTTCATAGTATTCTACATGCTCATGTAAGCAAATTCCTTAAAAAATTGTTTGAGCAACATTTCTTGGTTGCTTCACATTTTTGAATTCAATGCTCTACCCATTGTTTATAAACTAGGGAAACTGCATTTAATACTACTTCCTTTTTGGATACGAAATGGAAAGTCAAGAATTGGGGGATGGCTATTTGATTTTATACATAGTTTCAAGTATTTTAGATTCAAAGGCTAGCATTTAAAGATAAAAACAGGCTCCCATGGAAATGTTTCATTGGTAAAAGACAACTTCCAGAGCATCTACAGTTGCTTCTTCGACTGGCGACGATACAACTACCTTAACCTCTCCCTTCGCTACTTCGTCAATTGCTTATTATAGTCTCAGATTAATGGTCTGGCGCTTGCTATTGTGATTCCAATTGTATTTCATGAGTTAAAAGAACCGGTGCATCGTATCGAACTATTTCAATGTACTAGATGTACCATAGAGGTGGTACTATCGCTATTAGTTATAAATAGACCTTCCCTTATGAATCATCCATCGACATGAAAACACGGAAAGTAATATTTTCTGGACAAAAACTACAACAAGTGAACAACCCTTAACTTCATTATCATGGAAAACAAATATATGTATTTTTTATAAGAATAACAATATTCTTGAAATACTTTTTCCCAGAAAACCAGTCGACTCCGTCACTAATATGTTCTTCTCACTGAGAAAGCCCAAAACGTTTAACTCCATATAGTATTTTGAAAAATCTGTCATCAGAGAAATCGTGGCAACTTCTATGGATTTGGCCAAGAAAATACCTGTAATGCAGGTGCCTGTACCTCCATCCAAAGCTCTGAAAAAATATATACGGTTCGGGGACTAGAATTGTCACTCAAGTGAGTTATCCTTAGATAAGTTGAGGCAGAATCAAGAGAGACAAGTGAGTTATCCTTAGATAAGTTGAGGCAGAATCATTTTCTCTCTTGACAGCACGCTACCAAGAATATCTTCATTAACAAAATCTTCTGCGACATCAATTGGCATCACCGGAGGTGCATCCTTGTTCAAATTGGAATTTAGGTAATGCTGTTGACAGCACGCTACCAAGAATATCTTCATTCGCATAATCTTCTTCAACATCAATTGGCATCACAGGAGGTGCATCCCTGTTCAAATTGGAATTTAGGTAATGCAGTTCAAATTGGAATTCAGGTAATGCTCCATCCATGACCTATATCATCCCTTTACGTCTAGAAAAAAAAACACTTCCAGAAAAACAAGAAGCATAACCTATATCATTCCTTTACGTCTAGAAAAAAAATCACTTCCAGAAAAACAAGAAGCTCAGCGTAGGATCTGGTGAAAGTAATTTCTCTCTTGAATCTAATATGAGGGAAACAATGCATCTTGCGTTCGAGGCATGAACACATGTTGTGGTAGTGGTGTTGGGTGATGGCAAGCGTTGGTCCTGGTGTGCTGTCATCTGGCAAGTGGCAAGCAGGCTACAAAGCGTTGGTCCTGGCGTGGTGTCATCTGGAAAGTGGCAAGTGCATGCAGGCTACAAATTAATGAATGGCATTTTGATCTTAATGCATATGTTTTAACGTTTTACGGGACCACTATAGCAGGAAGAAAACAATCTCAGTTTCCAAAACATAAATAATATCTCCTTTCAATGGACGCGGCTGTACTCAGTCTTCTGCATTTGGTGATAGGTTCACTCATATGACCAACGCCTTTACATCTATCGGCAAGATTGAAAATATAGTAGTGCTCCTTCATCTCATATATTATTTTATTTATATATAACTTAAAAAGACTCACACCAACGTTTTAACATTATCGACATTTCAATTAAGTCGACTTTAATAAATAATTTTTTGATACATAAATTTGCACATATTTACTGTTATATATGGTTTCAATATAACTTTTTTTTGCATGCAATTAAGTTGACTTTAATGTATAACTTGAAAAGTTCAATTCTTAAGAACATATGTTTTAGTATATCCATATGCATAAAACTCTCGATAACTTGTTAATTCAACTTTTATTCATTCTTAATCTCAATTAAATTACATTAACAAGTTGTGTTGTCATCACTTATTTAATTTGAGCACCAAGTCAAAGTCAAATTTATATATTAACATTTGTATTTTAAATACTCTCAATCTAGCTTTTGTGATGTTCAATCAACACTTCAACCGAAAGTTATCTTTTTATGACACCATTTTTTTCCCAACTAAAAAAATCGAACTTATTTAACTTTTTTGTCCCGGCTCCGACTAGATTACCATTATTTATACAAAGTTTTATGTTTACACCATTATCTAGTGGAAAACTCAACTGTGAACATGAAGTCGCATGGCGCAATCTACATAATATTCTCTAATGCTAAAGGCAGGGACTTGCTGCCTTTAGCAGCCCCGCTTGTTTTATTAATGGAAATGAAATTTATTTTGCAGAGATATCGGAAGAAGTTGCTCCCCATTTTCATTACAATAAGAGTGTGTAGTCATTGCTAAATAAGAAAATTGTGTGTGCACTTTTAGGAATGTGCACGCGTTCCCTTCTAAATAGGTCTTCCCCCTTGAATATCCACACAACTATGCCATGTATATTTGGAAATTATAAAAATAGTGAAACAATGTGCACTCACTAGGAAAGCATGCACAATTGTCTGTGTATAAACAAAAAAAGTGTTGATGGTTTATTATTTATTCGCCACTCCTAAGATCGACAATGACTTATAAGGATCCAACAAATGCAAGTGTGTTCAGGTATAGAAGAAGATACATTGCAAGGGATTCATCGTAATCTATTGCCATGGATTCATTATCATAAAGTGCAACTAAGTTTTATTTTTCTTACCAATTTTATATTTTTTACATGTTAGAAATTGGCATTTTTTGAAAAATATGTTTTCATTGTTTAACTAAAATTATTATTCAAAAAGATGGTGAAAATCTATTATTCAAAAGGAAACCAAAACCGTAACCCTCCACAATACCCATACATTGAAATAAATCAAAGTTTAGATGAGTTTATAAACCTAATTTAATGAGCTTAAGTTTTTTTTCTTTATTTCCCACCATCTAGTTCATAAGTAACATATTTGAAACTCTTCATGTTAACCATTATCTAGCCAAATTCATGATTGTCGCTTTCATGAATGCATTGGCTCAATAATACAAATCTACTGAATTTGTAGAATGCCCCATCTAAACAAGATTTTGCATAGGATTTGTGTGCCTTAGACCTTGTACACATGATACTTTGAAGAAAGTCTCTTGATGATATTGGCGCTAGTATGATTGAGCATTCCTACACTTGGTTAGTATGCAAAACACAATGGTTGTGTATATATGTATCATAATAATAACTGTTAACACAAAAAAGTGGTCACTTAGCTCTACATGGTCTAAACCATATACATACATCATATTCCTACCGTATTTCTCTTACTTTTGACCTTCACAATTGTATTTCCACAAAAAAAGGTCCAAAACATTAGTATTTACTATGGTTTACCCTCACTCTCTCCCAAAGAAGGGTCAAAAACCCTAAAAAAGAGAAAGGGCCAAAAAACCACAGGAAAATACCATGGGTCAAAAAATACCATGTGTAACCACATTGGATCAAAAAACCCTAGGACCACACTATAAATACATTGTGAAGGGATCTCCCAAATTACATTTTTTCTCATTTTGATTTGTGGGTATGTTGTGACACTCTTGCTCTCAAGTATTCACATCCCCTTTTGCCACCATTCTCGTCGCCATACCATTCCCACGGTGTACATTGAGACATTTTCCATAGCCATCTTGGATCCATTCCCCATTTGACAACTATCAATGGAGACCATTGGAGAACCAACCCATGGAGCTACGGAACCATTTCCGAGGACGGATACAGTGGCCCACTTTATAGGAAAGGAAGTATATTTTATTTATTTGCATTAGTTTAGTTTAGTCGTTATATGTTGAAAATGTTAAAAATCATTTGCTTTATGTTACTAATTTTGTTTGTTGTCTTATTTTCTATTGAACTCTTCCTTACAATCACAACGATCTATGGTTGGTGCTTCTGCACATAACAGGGGAGAAATACCCATTACAGTTTTGACGACTCCACTAGTCGATCCATTCAGATCCCTGTTTTTGCAGGTTTGCTACATGTTTATCTTCAGTCTCTGCCTTTAGGCGTCACCGATCAGGCCCCCTCGCGACTAATTCAAACCTTTACTGCGTCAGTGTCTGCCCCCCCAAGCTCTGCCCGGCTTTTCTTTTTCAAAAAAAATCTTGTTTGGTCTGAGTCTCACTTATTTGGCTAAAATTCGCAACCCAGTCACTCCTTTCCTCCCGATAAGTGTGACCTAGATCACAAATTTAGCCTCAATAAGCGTGACTTGGCTCAAAAATCCAAATCACCCTTGTCCCGGCTTCCAGAGCAATCCCAGTCGCCACTGTAACCCTGTTCCGAGCGACTTAGTCGCGTCTTACCCTCTGGTTTGTGCGACTTAACTGTTTTCTGCCCAGATCAACTCTGCCTCTATGTTCTGTGTGACCCAGATCGTGCTTGTTCCGTCGACAGGTGTGACCATCAATTTGCAGTCTGTTTTTTGTGCCTATTTCAAACCCTTGTCTATCCCAAACTCTGTCTAGACCTGTTTTTGTTTCCATAAATGATATTTTACAACCCCTTTGTGTGTTTGAGGTCTTCCTTGTTTCAGCTACCCTTCTGTTATGATGAGAGGGTGGAGATCCTTTTATCCTGTCACTAGACCACTGCTATCCACATCATAGATCATATCCATGAGTGGCGACGTCGACATAGTTTGTGCAAGATCCAGTTGGACAATAGGATATTCCTTGACTGTTTTCTCAAAACCTTACTCCTCGTGTTAAAGTTAGTGCAACTGTGAGAACCATTCTCAAATAATGGTTTCCTATTCAGTTGACTAGGACAGAGTAAGACCCTAGAAGGTACCCTAGGGCCCCCAGTAGTCTCCTGGGGTTCTTGGTCTAGGACCAAGTAGGTTGATGCCATGGAAAATCCCCTAGCATGTGGCTAGGGACCCTATGTGCCTTTAGGGTATTCTGGTCTAGGACTAGGGACGCGATGTCCAAGTAGATCCTGCAGATAGAGGCAAAGACATATTTTGGTCTAGAACCAGGGACACGATGTCCAAGAAATTCTTGCAGGCAGTTGATCAATTTTCAGTGTGAGACTGAAACTCAACTTAGTACTGAGAACCATTCTACGAAAGAATGGAGGACCCGGTTAGGGACCAGGGATTGATCAACTTGATTCAGTGTGAGACTGAAACTCAACCTAAGGCTGAAAGCTATTCATTTAGCATGGAAGATAATGATGTCTCCTATCCTAATTGGTTATTGCTAGGTTGATTCTCAAGGGGCTGGCCACCCCTTGGTGATTTCCCTAGTACCTAACCCTTAGGAGCAATGTCAAGGAAAAAAGGTTTGTACCATCCGTTTGGATCCTCCCCCTTATACAGTGATGACAAAACATATATAAAACTATGTACCTTGAGAGAGAGAAAAGTCTTTGGTCTTGTTGGTCCTCTTTGAATGCTTGTCCACCTTTATGGTCTTGTGGTTGACTCATGGTCCTTTTCTTACTTGGTCCTAGCACTCTCACTTGTGTGCACCCTTGATTATGATGTCTCCTATTTTATGGAACGTATTGTCTATTAAAGACCATTGGACCCTGAATTGTTATGGTTACCTTATGTTTTGGACCCTTTGACCCACTTATGATTTTGGTCTATCCACTTTATGTTATCCACCTTATGTTGGACCTCTAGCCTTTCACTTTATGACTTTTACCTTTAATTAGTTGTGTTAATCTTATTAATAAAATCTTTATAGTTTATTAATAAAGATTTGTGAACTATTAAAGTCTTATGTCATAATTATTTTTTAGTTTTATTTTTATTTGGACCACTTTAGTGTTCGTAAGTTATTCTAAATCTTTGACTACTTTTATTAGTTATTTTGGACAAATTACTTACTTTATGGTTTTATTGGTTTTATTATAATAAAACTTTTACTTTATGGTTTTATTGTTTTATTATAATAACACTTTTGGACTCTTCTTATTTCATAACCGTTTACTTTTGGTCTACCTATTTTTTATTCTATCTTCTTACTTGTCCTTAACCTATATATAAATGAAAGAGCTTACCTTTATGCATCCATCTATCTTCCATGATTTTTCTTCACGTGTTACATCTCTGGTGACCTGCACTGTTTTCTTTTCTTCACGGTTTACTACACAGGCTTACCTGCCGGCTACTTCACGTTCTTACTTCACGGGATACCTTTACGGCTTAGTTTCTTCACGGGTCAACCCTCCACGATTCTGCCTGTCGTCTATGTCTGCGATTTATTCTTCATGGGCTCTTACCTTTCACGGGTTAGATCCTTCACCGGGTTGTCTACGGGCTGTCTGCAGTTTATATTCACGAGCTTTCCTCATCCCTTCTTCACCGGATGCCTTCATCTTTAGTCTGCTGATTGTTCTACTTGTTGGTTTCTCCTTTGTGAGCCAACCTGTGACTCTTCTCACTGACTACTAATTTTTCCAAATCTGGTCTTTTTCTATCTGTCGATTATCTGCTGCTCGGCTGGACTGACATTTGTGTTTATGGGATTAGACTGAGTCTATCCCCCGTGTTCCTTGCTGCTCCATGTGCTGAGTCTGTGTTTATACTTCAGTATTATGAACGCACCAATGCGATTTTCAGTGATCTCTTTCCTATCTGGACTGTTATGATTATGCTGCTACTTTGATTGAAGAACCTAAGGTCTGTTTACTTCTACCTGAACTCTATTTCTCTCAAGGTACGTATATGGTTTAACCAGTTTGACTTGTCCTTTCAATGACAAGATCAAACTCAGAACTATCTGAGTATAAGGCGAATACAACGATTGGTTATGATTCTTTATCTTCTGTAGTTTATTTGAGATTGAAATTACTGCACATGATCATTTTTTTTTGTACATGACATTTGGAAAAATATCTCAATGATCAACTTTAATGCAATGACCAGCAGAGCGTTAAAATTAACACAGTGACCAGCAGAGCATCAAGTTGAAAGAGATGAGAGTTATTTTGTTAAATTTTATTACAGTTTAAATTTTATCTAAGTTTTATATGTTCATGTATTGAATTTTATCACTGGTACTAAAACTCATATAATCTACAAAATTCAACATGGTATCAGAGCTTAGGGTGTAGCTAACTCTGTTTTGCAGCCAACAGAAACTACAACGATCTTAAGACAAGGTCTATACTTCACAAAAGCTTACTTTTCAAGTTGACAAGTAAAGGTTAAGATGACTACTCCTTCAGTAAAATCAGAAGATAGGCTTGAGGGAGCCTCCAACTTCAATGCATGAAAGCCTAGGGTTGTAAATATCCTAGAAGAAAGCGGTCTAGATGATTTGGTTACTAGATTTGTTGAAGAACCTACTACAACCCAAGGCAGAGCAGCATTCAAGAAGTAGCAAGGCAAGGCAAAGCGAGTTATCTTTGACTCAGTTAAAGATAACTCAATGGCTATGTTAGCTCCATTAAGGACAGCCAAAGAATGCTTCGATGCTCTAGCTAACCTCTATGAGAAGAAAGCTCCTACTCAGAGAAGTGTCTTGAAGAAACATCTCAGATCAGTTAGAATGGAGAAAGACGAGAAGGTTGCTACTTTCTTTTCTAGGATCACTCAGATAAGAGACCAACTCTTGGCCATTGGAGATAAGGTAGAAGACGATGATCTTGTGTAGACACTGTTCAATGGCCTCCCTACAACGTGGGAGACATTCTTGGCTTTAGTAAATGGACGAGGGGATCAACCCAACTTTGAAAGGTTGTGACATGATTGCTTAAATGAAGAAAGCAGGATCCAAAGCAAATATGTGCCCCCGCCAGAAAATAATCAAGATCTATTCGTCAAAACAAAGAAAGGAAAGAATCCCTCACCACACAAGGACAATAGTAAGGAACCTCGAGGTAATCATTTCTTTAAATCAAGAGTTAAGTGTTATAATTGTGGTAAGCCTGGTCATTATGCAAGGGAGTGTAGAAAACCATCTAACAAAAATTGGCATAGAAAGAAACACCATGTTTCAATTGCTACAGAAGAAGAGCAACCTCAACAAAAGAGGTCTAAGGTTGAAACCAAGAATACAGGTCAATGAAAAGAATATTACTTGGCCTCAACACTTTCAAGTCCCACCTTCAACTTTTCAGATTCCTGGTGGATAGACAGTGGAGCCTCTAAGCATATGATTGGATTTAAGGAGACCTCGGCATCTATTAAGACCAAGCAGCTTCACAAGAAAGTGGAACTTGGATATGGAAGCACCTTTGACATTAAAGGGGTTGGTTCAACCAACATACAGCTTGATTCAGGTACATTGGTTAATGTTGAGGAAATTTTATATGTTCCTGGTCTAAAGAAGAATTTTATTTCAGTGACAGTTTTAGAAGACAAGGGATACTCTGTAACTTTCTCAGAAGGAAAAGTTTTGATATGGTCTAAAGGTAGAAGTATAAACTCAACCATTGTGATTGGAGTTCATGAAGGTGACCTCTATAAGGTCCCAGGACATGCTGCTAAAACTCTCTACCCCAGTCAAGATTCAGAGATCAAGAGGGAGAAATTTTTACTTTCTAGTCCCCAACCAAGTGGGGTTGCAGAATATGAAAGAGTGGTCTTCCATTAGTCCTTCAGTGACTCAGAGATGGAAGCTTATAAGACTTCTAACTTAGAGAAGCAGAGGGAGAAGGCCAAGAAGCCTACATTTGAGAAGCCTATTGAAAAGCTTCAAGGTTGCTCCAGTGAGAACCATGTCACTGATTTAGTTTACTCCCAGTATGAGGAGTTAGTCCAACAACAGATTTGGAAAATTGATTTGTGGAAAGTAATTCTTAGCCATAAAGGGAAGTCAACTATAACTTCCAAGAGGATTTATGAGATCATGCTTTGTGCTAAGATGGAGAGCTGTCTGAAGTTTTCCAAAAGCCCTGCATTTGAAGGCAGGCTGAAATACAACGAGATGAGTTATCACCATGTAAGGGTGATGTATGTTATCGATATGCTGAGAATGTCACTCTTGCTGAGAGGGAGTGTTAAAGTTAGTGCAGCTACGAGACCCATTCTCAAAGAATGGCTTCCTAGTAAGTTGACTAGGATAGAGTAAGATCCTAGAAGGTACCCTAGGGGCCCCAGTAGTCTCTTCGGGTTCTTGGTCTAGGACCAAGTAGTTTGATGCCATGGCAAAGCCCCTATCATGTGGCTAGGGCCCCTATGTGCCTCTAGGGTATTCTGGTTTAGGATCAGGGACGTGATGTCCAAGTAGATCCTGTAGATAGAGGCAGAGACATATTTTGGTCTAGAACCAAGGACACGATGTCCAAGAAAGTCCTGCACATAGTTGATCAATTTTTAGTGTGAGACTAAAACTTAGCTTAGTACTGAGAACCATTCTACGAAAGAATGGAGGACCCGGTTAGGGACCAGGGACTGATCAACTTGATTCAGTGTGAGAATGAAACTCAGCCTAAGGCTAAAAGCCATTCATTAAGAATGGAAGATAATGATATCTCCTCTCCTAATCGGTTATTGCTAGGTTGATTCTCAAGGGACTAGCCATCGCTCGGTGATGTCCCTAGTACCTAACCCTTAGGAGCAGTGTCAAGGACAAAAGGTTTGCACTATCTGTTTGGATCCTCCCCTTATACAGTGATGACAAAACATATATAAAACTATGTACCTTGAGAGAGAGAAAAGTCTTTGGTCTTGTTGATCCTATTTGAATGCTTGTCCACCTTTATGGTCTTGTGGTTTACTCATGGTCCTTTTCTTGCTTGGTCCTAGCACTCTCACTTGTGTGCACCCTTGATTATGATGTCTCCTATTTTGTGGAATGTATTGTCTATTAAAGACCATTGGACCATGTATTGTTATGGTTACCTTATGTTTTGGACCCTTTGACCCACTTATGATTTTGGTCTATCCACTTTATGTTATCCACCTTATGTTAGACCTGTGGCCTTTCACTTTATGAATTTTACCTTTAATTAGTTATGTGTTAATCTTATTAATAAAATCTTTATAATTTATTAATAAAGATTTGTGAACTATTAAAGTCTTATGTCATAATTACTTTTTAGTATTATTTTTATTTGGATCACTTTCCCGTTTGTAAGTTATTCTAAATCTTTGACTACTCTTATTAGTTCTTTTGGACAAATTACTTACTTTATGGTTTTATTGGTTTTATTATAATAAAACTTTTACTTTAGGGTTTTATTGTTTTATTATAATAAAACTTTTCGACTCTTCTTATTTCATAACCGTTTACTTTTGGGTATCCCAATTCAGTTGATTTTTGGTGACTCTTTGGTTATAATTTCTTGGCTCAATCGATCATTGGCACTTGATGTTCCTTCTCTGATGCATTGGTGCAAAGATATAAGAAATTTGCTTCTTTTGGCCCCTCAGGTGATTTTCAAGCACATTTTCCTGGAGCATAACTCTCTGGCAGATGGACTCTCAAAGAAGGCCCTGAATTTGGATTTGGGTCAGGGTTTTTTCACTGAATTTTTGGATGACAAGGTCATAAATGAGGGCCACTTTGTTCTATTTTAGCTGCTGAGTTTTTCAGCCTATTTGGCCATCAGCAAAATGTGCATATTTTCATGTTTTTGTCATGGTTAGAGTCCTCTCTGCTAGCAAGTTTTGCTCTGGATTATTTGATTGTTGATCACCTTCGATTTATATCAGCATTTTCTGACCTGTTAACACGGGGATGATGAGTAAAGTCTGCCATTATCAGACTTTTGTTTCTTCTATCTTGGATGATGCAGTATGCTTGGATCATTTCTGTTATTATTGTATTGCTCTGACTGTGGTCTCTGCTGATTGCTGAATGCTCAGTCATTGACGCTATGTAAAAGATGTCTTTTGATTCTAATCGAATAACAAAGACTAGTATTTTTTCTTCTAAAAAAACCGTTTACTTTTGGTCCACCTATTTTTTATTCTATCTTTTTACTTGTCCCTAACCTATATATAAATGAAAGAGTACCTTTATGCATCCATCTATCTTCCGTGATTTTTCTTCACGTGTTACATCTCTGGTGACCTACGCTGTTTACTTTTCTTCATGGTTTACTTCACGGTTTACTAACAGGCTTACCTGCCGGCTACTTCATGTTTGCTATCAACCCAAATGTCACTTCTCCATTCGAGTGCTGACATTCCCTATGTTGGTACACAAAAGGACATTTTAGGATTGAAGATTGCCAAAACACTATAGATGGGCATGGCATGAGATGCATTTACCTTTCAACTAGCCTACCATATTATTTTTCTAAGTGTTGATTGGCGTACGCGACTATCTTCATTGACAACTTGCGTACTATACGCGACTATATCAATTACAACCTGCGTACATGATCATACGTGGGTTTCCATTAAGCAACTCGCGTGTCATACGTAGGTTTCCTATATTAATAGTCGCATACATCTCCATTCGACATTAAAAAATATAAATCACAATTAATGGAGATTAGTTGGGCATTGATCATTAACCACCCCAACTATCTAAACCTCCTCAACCTTCAAAACCACTATATTTCCCAAAGTATAAATAGAGGCCTTAGGGAGGGCATTAATCAATCAAGTTTGGAGAGCAAAGTTATGCTGGTGGTATATCTTCAGAAGTCTTGGAGCAGTAAAACTCAGAGTCCTTTGGTTGCATAGGAGTCCTTGTCTTAGGCGTTGGGTTGTACACTTATCTCATTCACTGATTGTTAATAAAGAGAATTCTTCTTCCAATATTGTGTTGAGTCTCTTTCATGTATTATGGTTGATGAATCTATTTGATTAAGCACTATATATATTGTTTATCTAACCTGTCATATATACATGTATAAGATTGTACTTGGAGAATTTTCTCTTTGCAGGTGAAGGAGGTGCATCCCTGAAAGCTTTGGATAGAAGCAGAGCGGAAGAAGATAAAGCTTGGATCAACCATCAGTAATCGGGTGAGTCCAATATGTCTTCCTATTTCTTTTATGTACTTCACTAAAGCTAATTGTCTACAAGTTTAGAAGTAAGTTGGTAACCCCAGGCCCTAGGTTACAAGGGTGTTTAATCCTGAACAACTAAATTGGCGACTCCGCTAGGGAGCCTAGCCTGTTGTGGGTTAACTTTGTAGATCCTTGCCTCGTCTTTGTTTTGATTCAGTGTGTGGTGTTTTTTCTTGGTTCATGCTTGTAGTGGTGTTTGAAGACCTTTATAATCTTTCTTTTTGTTGAAAAAATTTACTCTTGTATGCAGGTTGTTGTACTACACAATCGCGTACAAAGGTATGTGTACGCGGGTTGTTGTATTAGACGGTCGTGTACAGTACGTGGGTTGGTCTTGTGAATAGTCGCGTACAAGTCTGAGCAAAAAAAAAATTGGGGTTGGGTTGCTTGTCCCTGTCCTTCTATGGATTTTGTCTTACTTAGTGGTCTTCAGTACTGGCATTGCACTGTAGGTTTGATTGACCTGTTAACCATACTTCGTGCTTTTTGTTAAGCCCTTGGGTTTTTATTGGTTGGATTGTCTTTCTTCTAGCATTTTGAAATGGATTTTCCTGTTGGGTAATAGGTCCAAGTGCTGGTTGTCTGAATCAGTGATCAGGGTTTTAGATACCGTATATACCATATCTATTTCAAATAGTGTTGGTTTGTCACTTGCCTTTGATTGATTTTAGTGTTTTCTATTCATTGTGTCTTGCCAGCTGGGTGTGTTCCAAGTCATCCTTAGGTGGTTGATCTTTGGGTTTTATAAATCTGCTTTACTTCATTTTGCTTACTTTATATAGTTAGATCATTCAGGCATACTCAAGAATTTTGCATTTAGGTGCATTAGTAATCTTTGAGGAATTTGAAAAGTGAAAAGAAAAGCATTGAAAACATTTGCATTTGAATTGCATATGGTAGTTTTACTTTCAGTTTTTAAATAAAATCTCAAAAATTACAAAAAATAAGTCTTAGTTTTCTCTTTCATATTTGCATTTTCATCAATTTATATTTCCAAAAAAAAAAGGAAAAGAGAAGCTTGTTTTAAGTAGTGATCATTGGCTTTGAAATTGATTTATACACCTTTTTTTTACATTTCTTATCGAGTCAATAACATCATAGTCTTTCACTCCACTTGCCTTCTGAGTAAAAATGGCCCTTAAAATCAACGCTATAATTTAAAACTTATTAGTATTTTTTGTTTTATAGGGCCATACACCTACTAGATTAGGCTATACTTGTGGGATAGGAAGTGTAAACTCCCCATAAGTACTTAAATTCAGACATAGTGGGCCATTCAATAGGTAAATCCTTCTCTTTATTGATAGAATCTAGGAAGCTCCTCTCAAACGGGAGTTAAGCATGAGGCCGCGTGGAGGCATTGGACTGAGGATATAACCCTCTAATTCCTTATCAAAATGTAGACCAAGGTTTTTACGCATCTGGGGATTCTGTCTTAGACAGAGTTTCGGGCTTAGCTACCCTGCCCATGCATACGAATCAGGCTTGCGATTGTCCCCCTAGAATATTGGTATAGTTAAGGTAGCCTTTAGTCTCTTGACATCTAGGGTTTATACAGAGGTAAACTAGAAGGATATTTCTAGTTCACCTTGGACGGTCTTGGAAGGTAACCCTTGTTGAAAGTGTAGGAGGGCGGTGGGTGATTCCTCTGCTTGTACCTAAGAACCTCTTCAAGGACGCCAAGAAACTGTCTCTCAGCTTTCTTCGGGAAAGCATATCTTGTACCCTTTGTGATTGTTGAGGCTTTAGGAACTTTTGTAGTGATTGCCCTATGGTTTGTCTGTGTTTAGCCAACCTTAGGGTTTGAATAGTCAAATTTACAACCATGGAGGACCAAGCTATCAAAAGGTCACGAAGGTTGCAAAACCTTCCTCCACTTATTACATTGGAAACTCCACCTCCCCCTTAAAGGCGGAGATTGGACAAAGACGGTTCTTTTGAACCGATAGGAGTTAGTGAAGTTCCGGGTGAACCAGAACTTAGGGAAAACCATTTTAATTTAAACACAAATGAGATAGAAGACTTGTAGGCTGACGAGTTTGCAAGGAATTTTAATACACTTGTAACTAACTTAAACGATACTGAGATCATTCAGGTTTGTCCTTTCGATCCACCCGTGATTGGTTTCCCTGTGGGCAGAATAATGTCTACTGCAGGAGAAAGTTCTTTTATGTCCACCTCAGCCGCTCCGGCTAAAGTGGTGCCACCTACCCCGACAGGTGCCCCTAGATCCAATATACCTACTATGCCCTTAACTCCAGGCTCCCACAAGTCTAGCAAGTGCTTCTGGTGGTATGGTCACTAGGATACCTAGTGTACCTACAGTTCCTACTTCCTTCATACACACTGCCCAAAGCGATCCTATAGGATCCTCAACTTTTGTCCAAGGATTTCCTTGGAATGGGGGTCACATTCCCCCACCCACTCCATACATAGGCCCAACACCCTCATATGTAGGGGTGCAGTTTGGAAACACTAGCCCTTATTGTCAAGGTTTTCAAACTTCGGTTTCTACTCCATTCACGAGCTCTCTTTTTTCACTTTTTAGCGGAGGGATACCTGCTCCTGTATTTCAAACCCCAATTTCGACTGGGGTAGTAAGAACCTCTTATACTCCACCTCACACAAACAATCCTGTGGCTTACAGCTGGAATCTGCTCCAAAGCAACCCATCCACTTCACAACCAGTAGGAGGGGGCAACCCCACCTTCACATATGGGAATATGGGGGTAAGTCCCTCGAATCCCCAAACGGGTACTTTTAGTACTCCGGTTAGACCTAATATTCCTTTCCTGGCAACGTTAAACTTGCCATATTTGTCTAAACTAATGAATGACCCGGTGAGACATGATCCCTCCTGGCCACCCGTCCCTACCAAGCTACCCTTGAATATCCCAAAATTCGAAGGCAAAGTTGGTGACGATCCTGGAGCTCATGCCACCACTTTCCATTTATGGTGCTCTTCCAACTCATTGAATGAAGATTCAGTTCGGTTGAGTTTGTTCCAAAGAACTTTGACGAGTACTGTAGCAAAATGGTACATTGAGTTGCCTTCTGCTGCGTTTAGCAGTTTTTGGGACTTAGCTAACTCTTTGCTTAGTCACTTTCAGCTTCCAGTCTTATATGATTTCGGAACGGACTTGTTGTCTACCTTCCAGCAGAACAAGGCCAACCATATCTCGAACAACATCCAAGAGTGGAGGAGGCAGAAGAGCCTTATTAAATCCATTATTCCTCCTGAGTTCTTATTAGAATGGTTCCTTAAATCCCTATTGCCTTATATATCTAAGGACGTATCTACTTCAAGAGTGACGAATGAGGAAGAAGCTATCCTCAGGGACGAGCAATTTGATTTGATATATTCTTAGTCTGGGATCTTATATGAGATTATCCCTAAGGCACTGAGGCCAACACACGATGCAGAGAAACCTAAGCCTGGACCCCATGCCGATGGTGTGGTTGGTTCCATGAATTCTCCCACTATAGAATCTTTGGCCAAAAAGCTCCATCAGCTGTCCATCAAACATTCTACAACGGAGGCAGCAAAGGCTGCCCCCTCACCCCAAAATGAAAATGTTTTTACACAAACCTCTCAGAAGGGAAATCAGCAGCCCGGTGGGAAAAAGAAGAGAGGAAAGAAAGGGGAGAGAAACCAAAACAAGCAAAAACCCGCAAACAATGTTGATGGGGGCAAGAAAGAGAAGAAGAAGGTGAAATTCCCATGTAAGTTGTGCCATGAAGATCACCTCACCCATCTTTGTCCCCTTATGAAACAAGCTCAGAAGCTGTTAAAAGCTCAACAACCGGCTGTCCTAAAGGATCATTTTCCCCAAGGATAGAACTATGCTTCAAATTCAAATGTAGCAAGGGGCACCCCAAATTCCTTTGACCCCAATTATATCAACATGGTTCGATCTCAAACTTTACTACAAACCAGGAATAAGAACTATGAAAAAGAGACCTCGGAGAAGGGTAAGTCAATACGTGAAACTTCTAACCCTCTCATGATCGAGAAACCTGCCGAAATTATGCCCAAGATACCGAAAGGTGTCTTTAAGAAGACCTTGAATAATCCTAATGCTAGGGCTGCAACAAACTACTCCGTAGTTGAAGACTTATCCCAGACACCTTGTGTAATGTCAGCTTAGAGGTGTTACAGAGTTGTCCCGCCCAGCAGGATGCACTCTTAGCAGCCTTAGGCAGTATGGACTCATCGAGTCTCATGGTGAAATTTAACTTGTTTGATGTCAAAATTCGCCTACCTTATCATGTAGCCTTATTGATAGATGCCATCCATGATGGAAAGACCATTGGAAGGGCTGTTGTTGACGAGGGTGCTTCTACATGTGTTATGTCCTTGTCGTGTTGGAAAGCTCTTGGATCCCCAGAGTTGGTCCCGCTAAACACCCTTTTCGGTCCCCCTCACAGTCTTAGAGGAACTGGAAGAAGCCTATTTGCCTGCCTAGGCAGAAAACTCTTTGCATTCAATAGATTGCTTAGATATGGTTTTACCTTCTGATGAAGCCATTCTGGAAGCCATGTGCAAACGAGATAAGATCTGTGAAGATATTCACCATCGATCATATTTTCTTCCAAAGTTAAGCAGGATAGAGAATCAAAAGTTTCATATGAGACTGGAAGACGATGTTGATATGCCCATTAATCCCTTACCAAGGGAAGGAATGTTTGTTGAGGGGAATATGGAAAATGTTTCCACTACCATCCCTATCAACGTCTCTGTAAATCCTGACGTTGTGGAAATTATACATATCGGCGCAAACTGCTCTCCTGAGGAGATTGAGATCTATACAGCCTTGTTTAAGGAGTTACGCGACATTTTTTCCTGGTCATATGAGGAGATGTCAGGCATTGATCCATCTATAGTCGAGCATGAAATCTGAACATACCCTGATGCTAAACCTGTTCGGAAAAAGTTGAGACCTGTGAACCCGTGTAAAGCGGTGACAGTGAAGGCTGAAGTGGAAAAACTACTGAAAGCCAGTTTTATTTATCCCATCGCTTTGACAGAATGGGTATCCAAATATGTTCCTGTTGATAAAAGACAAGGGACCATATGTGTATGTACTGACTTTCAAGATTTAAACAAATCCTATCCTAAGGAAAACTATCCCATGTCATTTATAGATCAAATTATTGATGCTTGCGCGGGAAGTGAAGTCTTTTCGTTTATGTATGGTTTCTTCGGATATAATCAAATTCAAATTAAACCAGAAGACCAACATAAAACAACTTTCATTTGTCCTTGGGGTACCTTCGCGTACAAGAAAATGCCCTTTGGATTGAAAGATGCTGGGGAAACCTTTCAGCGGGCAATGATTTTTTCCTTTCATGATATTAAAGCCATTGTCGACCCTTACCTTGATGATCTTCCTGCACATTCTCGTAAGAGGATTGATCATCCAGATCACTTTCGTTTAATTTTTGAACAATGTAGATACTATAAGATTCGCTTGAATCCCCACAAGTGCATCTTCTGTGTCGAGTCAGGGAGACTGCTCGGATTCATTGTTTCTAACATAGGCATTCAGGTGGATCTGTTGAAAGTTGAGGCCATTATAAATCTGCCTCCACCTCGTTCTATCAGGCAGCTTCAGAACCTGCAGGGGAAGTCCAATTTTCTTCGATGTTTCATTGTAAATTATGCCAAGATTACTAAGGGTTTCATGCGCCTATTAAAACATGACACCCCATTTGTATGGGATGAAATTGCACAACTCACTTTTGAGGCATTGAAAAAATCTTTGTTGTCGGCACCATTATTGCGTCCGCCAGATTACTCTAGGGATTTTATATTGTATCTGGCCGCATCTGAGTTGACCATAGGGGTAGTCCTAGTCCAGGAGGATGATAAGCTCCAAGAGCATGTCGTTTACTATCTCAGTCGGACCTGAACGTAGGTATTCCCACGTCGAGAAGTTGGCCTTAGCAGCTGTTTATGCTGTTCAGAGGTTATGTCACTACATCTTACTGAGGACTACGATGGTAGTGGCAGATGTTAATCCTTTTCAGTATGTTTTGTCTCAATGGATAGTTGGAGGAAAATTCAACAAATGGATATTCATTCTCCAAGAGTTTGACTTGGATTTTCAGTCCACCAAATCGAAAAAATTCCTTAGTTTTTGTTGAGCTCATTGCAGAATTTCCAATAGAGGAAGATGTAGCTATTGAAGAAGACTCATTCCCAGATGAGCATATCTTTTTTATTTCCACCTTTGACCCCTGGTACGGAGATATACTTATCTATCTCTAGACTTTAAAGTATCCTACAACTTTCTCATGGGAAGAACGACGTAAACTACGCCTACATGCCAAGAACTACCTCATCATAGGAGATACTTTATACCGTAGGGGGGTAGATTATGTTTTGCGTTGATGTCTTACCCACGAGGAAGTGGAGATTGTCCTAAGTGATGCCCATAGTGGAGCGTGTGGGGGTCATTTATCTAGGTTAGTAATGGCCCAGAAGATATTATGTGTCGGTTATTTATGGCCCATAGTCTTTAAATATTGCGTGGAAGCCGTGAAGCACTGTCATCCTTGTCAGCTTTACACCAGAAAGATGTGGTCACATCCCGCTCCATTATTTCCCATCATCTCAATGGGCCCCTTCATGTAGTGGGGGATTGATTACGTGACGTGTAACCCAGCCTTGGCTGGGGGGCACAAATATATCATTGTCGTTGTAGACTATTTTACGAAATGGGCAGAAGCAATGCCCACCTTTAAAGCTGACGGGGAAACTGCAACTTTTTTTGTGTTCAATCAAATTATCGCACGATTCGGTATACCTAAAGTGATTGTCATTGACCATGGCAGTCATTTCCAAAATAGCATGATGACTGAATTGACCACTATGCTAGGATTTAGACAAGAACATTCATCTTCGTTCTATCCTCAAGCAAACGGTCAAGTCGAGGTTGTTAATAAAACTTTGAAAACTATCCTTAAACATACTATTAATGCAACCCGTTCCAACTGGCATATCATGCTGTATCCTGCACTTTGGGCATATCAGACCAATGTGAAAACCACTACGGGGTTTTCTCCCTTCCAACTTGTTCATGGAGTGGAAGCCATTACCTCGATTGAAGTGAAATCCCGTCTTTAATATTTTCTATTCATGTGCTACCTGATACATCTAAGCTGGAAGAACGTCTATTACATTTAGAACATCTTGATTAACAACGTAGAGATGCGCTGACAACAAACCAAGCTCATAAAAATAGGGTCAAAAGCCAATATGATAAATCGGTCAAGCCTCAGATTTTCTCTGAAGGGGAGCTTGTTTTTCTTTGGGACCAAGACAGAGAACCCATGGGGGCAGGAAAATTCTACCTGAAATGGGCTCTACCTGAAAAAGTACTATGCTTAGGCTTAGCACTTTTTCTTGTATTTTATTGTATGTATTTTTATGTACACTACTTCGTCGATTTGTGTTTTTTATACCATCTGCTGGTTGTTTCATATGTCTTCCGAGAGGTTTGTAGGTTTCGTTGATGGCGCCAATCGCCACACTTGTAATTTAGCTTCAGCTGCATGGGTCATTTATTCGCCCTCAGGACAGTTAGTTTCCTCAGGAGGCGCTTGCTTAGGTCCTACTACCAATAATGTGGCTGAATATAGGGATGTCATTGAGCTTCTATGGGATGCTTTGTCACGTGGTATCACTTAGCTGGAAGTCCGACTGGACTCTCAACTGGTGGTTTCCCAGCTCAATTGAGCTTATCAGGTGTGGAACCCTATTTTATTGCGTCAGTTTATGCAAGTTAGGTTATTGGAAAGAAATTTTGAGTTCATTACATTCAATCATATTCCAAGAAATCAAAATTCATTAACTGATGCATACACTAATTACATCTTGGATTGGCATTTAACACATTTCACATAAAAATATACAGCAAACACATTAAAAACATTTCTAAGTAAACCAGCAAAATATGTGTGTGTGTGTGTGTGTGTGAATATATTTCCATATAGATAGGTCGAGTCTCTGATCCTCAAATCCAGTCATAACTATATAATATACAAAAAATATACAAAACATGGATCATAGTCCATAAAATGCTCATAGGTCTAAGATTGACCACCCTGGTCCACCTAATCACCCTGCGCTCGAGCTTCTTCAGCATCTTCAACAGCATCTATGTACACAAGTACTGCTCTGGCTACTTGCCTCAGAAGGTGTATCTAGACAGGTGGTACACCAACCACTAGCTCCTGCATCATGGTTGGGATGTGCTTAATCCATAAGGTACGTACTCTCTGGTTAAGCCTGGCCAGCTTCCCCTCGAGAACCCTAATCAATCCCTAGTCTTCTCTCAAAATAGGACGCACATACATGTGTGGATGCCCAGCAGGGCGGACTAGTCCAATATCTGCATTTTGACATTTCAAAAGGATTAGAACTTTTATACGTATGTATATATCTCTATATTTAAAATTCATAAAAAAATTGAAAATTTGAAAATAAAAATTACCTAACTCTCCCCATGTTCCTTCTGGAGGGAGGACGAGGTTAGCATCCCCACGGAAATCCATTCCAGTATATGGAAACTACTCCAAGGCTGGCAACTGTCACTCCCACCAAAAGTAGAAGTCGTCGTCATAGACACTTTGGATCGAGCCACCACCTCCCTGATGGAGGAAGATATCTCCCCATCTACTCATCCTAGGCTAACGGGGAGAACGAACTGGCAAAGGTACTGCAAGACTCAATCCCGACACTCTCTCAAAGAAGAAGGATACTAATATGTTGGAATAACCAAAATTCTTCCTCCTGCCTCTTTTGCAGTCAGAGAGCTGCTTTCTCATATTCGGGATCACTCCTGAGCACCAGTCATATAGGGCTCCCTGCATACATTCTACTGCTAGTCTCATCTGGTTCCAAGTTTCAAGGTGAAGTGATGATGACCCTACAACCCTCACTATAGTGCTTGTCAACACCTGTAAAGGAAATTTGCGTATGTGAACAATAGGGATGCAACTACCCCTCTTTTGAGTGCATGGCTCGCAGTATATATCAATATAGTTCTGTACACTTAGAGGTTCACTGCCTCTGCTGGTGCCTTCCAAGTTCAGCGGAGCTCCCCCTCATGATAAACCAGCAATGAAATAGACATCCTCCGAAGTAATCTCCAAAGACTCACCTTGAAGGTCAAACATGCCCAAATCATGATCCCAATAATTTATGAAGAACTCTAAGAGGTGGACATTGGCCCACATAGGTGAGGTACAAAAAAACTTCAATAACCCACTTTGACGTAAAACATTCACTGTGGGGGAATCTTGAAGAGCCTCTTGGTCCATGTCTTCATGTTCTCGCTCCCTCCACTCAAGCACCATCTTTCAATCTAATAAACAAGCAATTGCAAACCTTTAGATTCATATAAAATTTTGAAATTTGTACCCTATACATTGTTTTTCTACCTCACACAGCATACGCGACTGTCTTTTTAGGCAGGTTGCGTACTGTACGTGACTGTATTTTGGGCAACCCGCGTACAGAATGCGTGTGCGTGACTATTAACATACCATACCCGCGTACACAGCGTACCTATTTTGAGGGCGCTTAAAAACTTGAAATTAGGGCTCAAAATTAATAATTGCTTGGATCAAATGAAAGAGCATGGAGTGTAGTTTTACCTGACACTTGCGGTTTTGAGAATGGTCCACTGAATCATCCACACTGAGCAATCAAAAGTAGAGGTATAAACTTGTCTTTTATGGTTAAAAATCAAAATGGTGAGTTTTTATTTATATTTTGAACTATTTATAGAAAATTTATTTCTAAAAGTGGGTTTTTTCCCTATAGTTCATAATTTTTAAACTAATACCATATCTTTTCTTCCATGTGATAGGTTTATCGCCATTTCTAAGTTGTTTTTTGCTCATATAGGATGGTTTTTGGTCATTTCACATACATTTAGCATCTATACCTACTCCATCTTAATCCTAGTATTAACACTTTGACCACGGACTATGGTATTTTAACCAATAGCTCCTTGTCTTTACCATTGTTCTTCCGTGGATAGGACCTTCCTCCCATGAGTATCCTCATTTGCAACCTATTTATTGTCTTTCGATACTCATGTTGTAGCTGTCATAGGTTCATGGGAATCTTTTTAGCTATTTTTCACACCAAATTGAGCCTCATTTTGGTCTCTTTTTACAAGCTATCTCTTTATAGGACTCCCCGCCCTTATGGAGTTTCTTTAAGCCCAGGTCTAACTCCTTAAAACAAACTTGACTGCCGAGTAAACTTGTCCTTTAAAGCTCGTTAAGAATACGTGAATGGGAATCCACATTGGTGGTAGGTTATCTCTTTCTCAGACCATGTGGAATAATACGAGAAAGGATCACTGTCTTTTCTACGGAATTGAGAAGAGTATTCTCAGGTACAGGTTTATCACTTTTCCAGACCTAAGGGACTAAAATTACGGAAAAGGAACACCTGGTATGAGCTCAGTTTTCTCTTTTTCGTGTTCTGGACCTAAACATGAAAAAGATTTCGAGTGTACGTTTTGTCTTTGTCATGCTCGTTAAGCACCAAGAACAAAGCATCGCGTTTATTGTTGTAAGCCCCATTTCTCATACTCAAATGGATCTTTCCGAGTGATCTTGCTTTCCTTCACACTCGTAAAACTCAAGCTATATGCTACTCTCGAAGGAGCGTTGGGTAGGTGGTAATTTAACCTTTTTCGAACCTCCCTGACTAAGTACAAAAAAGGTTCACATTTTCTTCTACGAAAGTTAAGAGAGTTCTTATGTGGTATGTTTTATACTTTTCCGGCCTCACGAGACTAAATTGGACGAAAAATACCACCCCTGGAGTCTTCTTTGGAGTTTTCAAACTCTCTAAACGTGAAAACACCAAGTGAGCATGTACTAGTTCAGGCTCATAAAATCCACGAATCAGTGACACTATCGAGCATTATTCCCTCTTCTCTTCAAGCATGTCAAAAAATGAAGAGAGATTCGAGTTGAATTTCCTGGACTCATTAAAATTTAACAAGGAAGGTAAGGAAGAAGTTTTCTTTTGGTTCTCAGTTAGTGGCAACATGTCCTCCTTGAACATAGCACTCTCCATTTTTTCGATACTCATGTCTCAGTGTTCACTTTCAGTTCAGCTATTACTTTGAGTTTCTTACTCCTCCTCTTGTCAATTCTACCTGGGGAATCTGATCATGTCTCCTACATGACAGATAAGTCTAGTTGTACTATCTGTAAAGTTAAAAGCTGTCTTGGGTCATCTTTGTGTCGTGCTCACTGTTCAAGGACTTAACCCTGTGTCTCATCTATATCCTGATTCCATCATTGTCATGTATGTTACTACTTGTGTCTCCCTTCCTTTACCCAGTTCCTAGTCACTCTTGTGATCCGTTGGAGGATCTATTGTCTTCCTTATCACAGTATGGTTCCACATCAGCATTTCTTGATGACGAAGACCTAGATTTTTGACGATCGTACCTTAGGATTCACTTTCATTATTGGTGAATTCCTTTGCTTCAGTTGTCGATTATCACCTATTGGTTGACAATCTGTTGAATCCGCTCCATGTTCGACTTCGATAACATCTATTCACATGGCTTGGATTGTACTAGTTCTTTGGGATTGTTTATGAAGACCTTAGTTTCACATCCATGGACTAAGTTGCGCAAGATTATGTTGTGGTTACTTACATATCTTCTATATCTTTGAAGACTCATCATTATTGTATATTGTGGCTTCGATCCACCTTTGTAATATACGTGCTCTTGTACCCGTACTATATGATGTACTCAAATATTGTAAAGGAGCTAGTGTTCCAGTATATTGAACATAGCATCCTCGGATATGACTTTGTATATGACATTATTATGTATTTGTTTCGGGTACTACCTCTGCTCCATTGGACTTCTGAGTTCTCCAAAGATAATGATTATAATGTATTTCGGCCATTACTTCCCTCTAACCTCACACATTAGGGGGCATTTGTTATCAACCCAAATGGCACTTCTCCGTCTGAGTGCCAGCATTCCCTATGTTGGTACACAAAAGGACATTTTAGGATTGAAGATTACCAAAACGCTATAGATGGGCATTACATGAGATGCATTTACCTTTCAACCAGCCTACCATATTATTTTTCTAAGTGTTGATTGGCATACGTGACTATCTTCATTGACAACTCATGTACTGTATGCGACTATATCCATTGCAACACGCGTACATAATCATACGCGGGTTTCCTTTAAGCAATTCGCGTGTCATACGTGGGTTTCCTATGTTAATAGCCGCGCACATCTTCATTCGACATTAAAAAATATAAACCACGATTAATGGAGATTAGTTGGGCCCTAATCACTAACTACCCCAACTATCTCAACCTCCTCAACCTTCGAAACCACTCTATTTCCCAAAGTATAAATAGAGGCCTTGGGGAGGGCATTAATCAATCAAGTTTGGAGAGCAAAGTTATGTTGGTGGTATATCTTTAGAAGTCTTGGAGCAGCAGAACTCAGAGTCCTTTGGTTGCAGAGGAGTCCTTGTCTCAGGCATTGGGTTGTACACTTATCTCATTCACTCATTGTTAATAAAGAGAATTATTCTTCCAATATTGTGTTGAGTCTCTTTCATGCATTATGGTTGATGAATATATTTGATTAAGCACTATATATATTGTTTATCTAACCTGTCATATATACATGTATAAGATTGTACTTGGAGAATTTTCTCTTTGCAAGTGAAGGAGGTGCATCCCTAAAAGCTTTGGATAGAAGCAGAGCGGAAGAAGATAAAACTTGGATCAACCGTCGGTAATCGGGTGAGTCCAATATTTCTTCCTATTTCTTTTATGTACTTCACTGAAGCTAATTGTCTACAAGTTTAGAAGTAAGTTGGTAACCCCAGACGCTAGGTTACAAGGGTGTTTAATCCTGAACAACAGAACTGGCGACTCCATTGGGGAGCCCAGCCTACTGTGGGTTAACTCTGTAGATCCTTGCCCCGTCTTTGCTTTGATTCAGTGTGTGGTGTTTTTTCTTGGTTCATGCTTGTAGTGGTGTTTGAAGACCTTTATAATTTTTCTTTTTGTTAAAAAATTTTACTCCTGTACGCGGGTTGATATACTACACAGTCACGTACAGAGGTCTGTGTACGCAAGTTGTTGTATTAGACAGTTGCGTACAGTACGCGGGTTGCTATTATGAACAGTCGCGTACAAGTCTGAGCAACAAAATTTTTGGGGTTGGGTTGCTTGTCCCTGTCCTTCTGTGTATTTTGTCTTGTTTAGTGGTCTTCAGTACTGGCATTGCACTGTAGGTTTGATTGCCCTATTAACCATGCTTCGTGCTTTTTGTTAAGCCCTTGGGTTTTTATTGGTTGGATTGTCTTTCTTTTAGCATTTTGAAGTGGATTTTCCTGTTGGGTAATAGGTCTAAGTGCTGGTTGTTTGAATCAGTGATCAGGGTTTTAGATACCGTATATACCATATCTATTTCGAATAGTGTTGGTTTTTCACTTGCCTTTGATTGATTTCAATGTTTTCTATTCATTGTGTCTTCCCAGCTGGGTGTGTTCCAAGTCTTCCTTAGGTGGTTGATCTTTGGGTTTTATAAATATGCTTTACTTCATTTTGCTTACTTTATATAGTTATATTATTCAAGCATACTCAAGAATTTTGCATTTAGGTGCATTAGTAATCTTTGAGGAATTTGAAAAGTGAAAAGAAAAGCATTGAAAACATTTGCATTTGAATTGCATATGGTAGTTTTACTTTCAATTTTTAAATAAAATCTCAAAAATTACAAAAAGTAAGTCTTAGTTTTCTCTTTCATAGTTTCATTTTCATCATTTTATTTTTATTTTTTTTTAAGGAAAAGAGAAGCTTGTTTTAAGTAGTGATCATTGGCTTTGAAATTGATTTATACACCTTTTTTTTAACATTTCTTATCAAGTCAATAACATCATAGTCTTTCACGCCACTTGCTTTCTAAGTAAAAATAGCCCTTAAAATCAAAGCTATAATTTAAAACTTATTAGTAATTTGTGTTTTATAGGGCCATACACCTACTAGCTCAGGCTAGACTTGTGGGATAGGACGTGTAAACTCCCCATAAGTACTTAAATTCAGACATAGTGCGCCATTCAATAGGTAATTTGGACCACTTTCCCGTTCATAAGTTATTCTAAATATTTGACTACTCTTATTAGTTCTTTTGGAAAAATTACTTACTTTATTGTTTTATTGGTTTTATTATAATAAAACTTTTACTTTATGGTTTTATTGTTTTATTATAATAAAACTTTTGGACTCTTCTTATTTAATAACCGTTTACTTTTGGTCCACCTATTTTTTATTCTATCCTTTTACTTGTCCCTAACCTATATATAAATGAAAGAGCTTACCTTTATGCATCCATTTATCTTCCGTGATTTTTCTTCATGTGTTACATCTCTAGTGACCTGCGTTGTTTTATTTTCTTCACGGTTTACTACACGGGCTTACCTGTCATCTACTTCATGTCCTCACTTCACGGGCTACCTTTGCAGCTTAGTTTCTTCATGGGTCAACCCTCCACGATTCTGCCTGTCGTCTATGTCTGTGATTTATTCTTCGCGGGCTCTTACCTTTCACAATTTTTCTTTCACGGGTTAGATCCTTCACTGAGTTGTCTACGGGTTGTCTGCGTTTTATATTCACGAGCTTTCCTCATCCCTTCTTCATCGTCTGCCTTCGTCGTTAATCTACTGACTGTTCTGCTTGTTGGTTGCTCCTTTGTGAGCCAACCTGTGACTCTTCTCGCTGACTGCTAATTATTCCAAATCCGGTCTTTTTCTATCTGTCGATTATCTACTGCTCTGCTGGACTGAGATCTGTGTTTGTGGGATTAGACTGATTCTATCCCCCGTGTTCCTTGCTGCTCCATGTGTTGAGTCTGTGTTTATACTTCAGTATTGTGAACACACCAGTGTATCTACACCAGTGCAATTTTCGGTGATCTCTTTCCTATCTGGACTGTTATGATTATGTTGCTACTTTGATTGAAGAACCTAAGGTCTGTTTACTTCTACCTTAACTCTATTTCTCTCAAGGTACGTATATGGTTTAACCAATTGGACTTGTCCTTTCAGTGACAAGATCAAACTCAAAACTATCTAAGTATAAGGCAGATCCAATGATTGGTTATGATTCTTTATCTTCTGTAGTTTATTTGAGATTGAATTTACCGCACATGATTTTTTTTTTGTACATGACATTTGGAAAAATATCTCAATGATCAACTTTAATGCAGTGACCAGCAAAGCGTTAAAGTTAACACAGTGACCAGCAAAGCATTAAGTTGAAAGAGATGAGAGTTATTTTGTTAAATTTTATTACAGTTTAAATTTTATCTAAGTTTTATATGTTCATGTATTGAAGTTTATTACTGGTACTAAAACTCATATAATTTGCAAAATTCAACACCCCACCATAGCCAAAGACGTCGCATCTGAGTGACCCTAGACATAGGAGGAAGCCATCCTTAAGACTCATCAATTCGATTTGATCGATGTCCAGTATGGTTACTTATAGATTGTCATACCCGATGCTCCTCGAGTCGACACCTCTCACCGTGATACGTCGAGGGCATCTCACGCTGATGATGGAGTCATTCGCTCTATTACCCAGCACCCCTAGTTTTGTGAGGCCTCTCCCATGATGCCACCACACCTGGGTAACACCCATTTTGTTTCCCAACCCAGTTATCCCCCTTATTACTCACGTGTGATGGCTCAATCTGGAACTACTCCATCTTATGCTCCCGCTGGTTATGCCCCTGATTACTCATGTGTGACGGCTCAATCCTGAGCCACCCCCTCCTATGTACCTCCCGCACCGACTCCTCACATTCATGGACCGAATTGTTCTGCACATTCTTGTTATGGCCAAACGGTCAAATTTGCAACCCCTCCAGTTCCTGTGGTCTATTATGCACGCCTGTGCAACCCACTTTGACTCTGGCTCCGACTCCTCTGGTTTATGCTCAGCAAAACCTTCCTAACCAACCTGCCACCAATAACCAATAAGGGCAAGGAAAGAACAAGCGAGGTAGGAATCGGGGCAGTAACCAGCCCCAAGGAGGCGGCCAACAGGCCAACCCTCCAAAAAAAAATGATGTCGAGCCTCCTGTACAGAATCCCCAGTGTCCCAATCGACCGGGGAAGAACCCACAGTTGTAAACCAATCATATGTGTGCTATTTATAACACCTGTGGTCATTACACCCATCATTGTCCCCACATGGATCTCGTCCAATAACTCCTTCATAATGATAATCAACGTGATCCGAACATGGTTGCTTTGGCTCAGCCCAACCCTGCACCACCAAGTCCTCCGCCTATGGTGCTCCAAAACCCCCTACCACGCAACCAATATGGATCCAACACAGAAATATATGACCCATTAGCGGTGTCTACCTCTACCGGTTCTGACATGTCTCTCCACTTACCGATATCCCGCGCAGATGGGTGTCCAGAGTCCCACGAGTTCCTTTGTGCCATGTTGCAAACAATGCTATTTCTAGAACTACCCTCAACTACAGCATAGTTTCCGACTTGGACCAATCTCTGACAGCCATGTCTGCTTTTGAAGTGCTTAAAACTTTCCCATCACAGCATAAAGCGTAGCTCCGTTCTAGGTGTCGTTGATCCCTCTAATTCTAGGATGATCACCTTCGAATTGGACCAAGGAGAGACTAGGATTTCGTCTACCATCGCCTTCCAAGTTCCAGTTTCAATTCAAAATTTGGTCATACATCGATGCATTATTGATGAGGGGGAATCCACCTACGTTATGTCAACCTTTGTTTGGCGGAAACTCGGGTCCCCTACCCTTTAACCTTCCACTACTACTCTCCATGCCTGCCATAGCCGCTTTACTCAACCACATGGGATTCTAATGAACATTCTCATTGAGTTAGCTGGTAAAATGGTGTTGATTAACATTGAGGTTGTCAATTCCCAACTTGATTACAAACTCCTCCTAGGACCAAGCTATATGTAAGCCATGCAAGTCGTGGCCTCTATCGTCTTTCGACTCTTGATGTTCCCTCATGATGGGAAGATTGTGACCATTGACCAATTGACATATTATGATCCTAAGGGGTTGACCACACCAGAACAAGTCCTTCCGACTATCGACTCCACCATCGACAATGTGTCCATTCCATGTTTATATTTTGTTGGCCTAGGCCTATTCGCAACACTCCTATGACAGACACCTTTTTGTCCTTACCACCTCCACCTTCGCTGACTGACGTATTGGATTTGAGCACCATTCTGACCACATCACAACCCCAACCATAGTCACCAAGGAACTATTGGGGTTCCTTCCCGGTACACACGATTCCCTTCCTTTTTCGACCATCTGGCATCATGAGCAAGCCTATAGTGGCTACTCTCAGCTTACCTAATTCCACATTGGAAATTCATGTATGTTACCTCAATCCCCCCACCCCACCCCCGACTCCCCAGGTTGTTTTGACTCTCGTTCAACCCATTGATACAGTGTCACAACCACCTCCTGGTCCATCGAAGACGTTTCTGTCTCCAAACCTACCCCTCCTCCTCAAAAGAAGGTTGGGGGAAAGGCCACCAAAACAACGATTGAACCACATTCGACAACTACTTATGCTTTGTACGACGTCCAAGGCCATGTGACACAAAATTGTTTTGAGTTGACTATGCTTCATACCCACGTGGACACTATAGATGAGGTTGATGGCACTCCAGTGGCCACCATCCCGAATCCATCAGTGGTCAAGAACAAGTCATTGCGAACCAACCATCCTTGTGCAATTTGTGGCTTATATGGTCATAACTCTCACCATTGCCCAGAATTTCCTGAGTATTGGTCAACCCTTCGCAACCTTAAGAAGCACTCCCACAAGTCTGGCATCATTGTCCTCGAGGAGATACACCCTTTGGTTTTTTCCTCAAACACAACCAACACCATGTATACGATCTCTACTTCTAGTAGTCCTTTCTCATCCTCGATCGTGGAAGATCCTCTTGATTTATCCTGGCACCACTTTCGCAATGATGGAGAGATATCTAAAACCAACACTAGTTTTACCCCATTCCACTTAGTCCATGGTCTAGAATCAGTTCTTCCCATTGAACGCCAGATTCTGTCACCCCTCCTTGCCGATGAACTTCTACTTGATACCTCACCATTATAAGAACACCTTATTTTTCTTGAAATAACCAATGATGGCCGTTGTGCCGCCCTCCAGATGATCGAAGCGGCTAAGACTTGGTTGAAGTCCCATTTTGACTCCCATGTCCACCCTCTCACCTTCGGCGAAGGAGATCTCATCCTCGTTTATGACCAACCCTATGACAAGTTAGGGAAAGGGAAGTTTGATTCCATGTGGTATGGCCCATATGTTGTCCATCGTTTCCTTGAAAAGGGAGCATATATCTTGGTTGACTCCAACAACCACCTCTTGAAGAATCCCCGCAATGGGATCTACCTCAAGAGGTTATATGCCTGATATCACCCACTTTGAGTCACTTGTTTCATAGTTTTTATTTTTTGTTTTACACCATTATTGTCACAAATCTTATAGTTTGTTTCCTTGGTTGTTCCAAATGCATCCTACCTCACATCACTACGTTGGTTTCACTGACGGAGTAAGTAGATGGTCTCCTAATCTCGCCTCGGTTGTGTGGGTTATATATTCCCTATCACATGAGTTAATCCATATCGACAAAAATTGTGTTGGAATTTCCACCAACAACCAGGCTGAGTACAATGGTGTCATTGGTCTCCTGGTCGCTGCCCTCCACTTGGGTATTCCTCACCTTGATGTCTTCCTAGACTCCCAGTTGAATAACCGTTATCGGGTATGTGATCCTTGTCTCTTTAGAAAGTTCCTACACACAAGACATTTGGTTAGACATTTTGAATCCATTACATTCATGCATGTTTCCAGAAGTCTCAATAGTGTAGTAGACCAAATGGCTAATGACGTTCTAGACTGGCACATCAATCATCGCATATAGGAAATAAAATTGCATCATGCATCATCATATAGTCATGCATACATATGTCATATACATCATATAGGCATCATCATCATAAAAAGACTCATAAAAAATACATAAAAGGTGCATCCACATGCATATATATATCATCGTGTGATAATGTTCAGTACAAAACGAGAAGCCCCTTAAGTTTTCTCGTTTGAGCAAACATATCATACAAAAAGCGTAGTGCACCACTACACTAGGGGAAACACCACTAGCTGCTAGTCAAAGTCAAAGTCCTACTCTTGGTACTTTGGGTCTGTGTCCTCCCCACTAGACTCCTCCTCCTCCATTAGCACATCGCCCTGTGTCGCTGCTCAAACATACTCAGCATTGACTGTGATCCTCCTCATTAAAGGGATCCACTTTAGAGGAGCATGGTAGCATGGAACGATCAGGTCGTCGTCTAGGTACTTCCAGTCATCATCGGTGACCCCATCTAGTAAGTGCTCTATATCACGATGAAGTGAGTACAATGTACTCCAGTGCCTCCTATTCTCGTGAGCGGGTGGATCTAACCCCTCCACCATGCCCCTCCATCACTGATAGCTTGTTGGAGGGCATGGCACGATGTATGCACATGCACATAACATGTCATCAATATCTACCACACACATAAATTGGATACCGTTAAACTAGTCGACTATATATGAATGAAACCACATAAAGCATGATGTATATGTACCATCAGGTCCCCAGACATGTCATATAGGTCAAGGAATGCCAGGATCTCCCCATTAGTCCATCCTTGCATGTGCGTACTCCTCTATAAGGACCGATAGCTTCCACCACTGTGCAAAAATCTCCCAAGTAAAGAACCAACCCACTAGGCCTCCTCCCTCCTGAATCATCAACTTGCTCCACCTCCTCATGTGAGGCTCGCGAGGTCCTCCCTCCTGTAGCAAGGTGCGGTCATAGGGTCGACAGTCGCTCAGAAAAGAATGAGCACAAGAACAAGGGGAAACAAAAATCCCCTCCCACTGTCCTAGCATGGTTCAGCAAACGTCGAACCTGTGTCAAGTACATCTAGGCCCACCCAAATTAGGTTCCCCTCAGTACATGCTCCACAATCTAGAGTTGTATGCTTGATATCTTGTGAGGTCCTGATGACCCCAGTATCTGCAACACCATCACTACCATAGCTCGAGTCCCAAGACTCTTGATGTCCCACACCAGTATGTACGACAAGTGCACTGTCGCAGAGGCATAGCAATTCCTGTCGTAGAGGTTGTCCAGTGCCAACCTGTGTGTGAGTTTCAACATAGTGTCTCTGATCATACCCAGCATGGGGGTCCCAATCATAAAATAGATATCAAGGAGCGTGATCTCTATCTGCTCCTCCTAGATGATAAAACACTCAGCATCTGGGTCCCAGAAGCTCACCATCTTGTCCAGCAACAACTTGGTTGAATGCATGAGCGAGATCTAGAAATACTTCAGTAGCCCACACCGGGTGATTCTATCCACCACTGCCCCATCATCGTATACCTGCTCTCGCAGGGTACCAATGTCCCGCTCTCACCATGTCACATGTGTCATCCTGTACATACACACAGTCCCTATCAGGTCTAGTCATGCACAGAAATTTGTCCTAGGATAATTCGCCCCTGTTCGTCCTTTTTGTGCGACCCGAGTTGCTTAAAAACGTCGAATAGGAGTGACGAGGTTGCTTATACCCACTAAACAGGTGCGACCTGGGTCGTGCCTATCTCACCGACAAGTGCGACTGGGTTGCATCTGTCATCTCGATAGGAGTGACCTGGGTCGTGTATTTTCCCTTGAAAATCATGACCCAGTCCTATGATCCCTTTGAGCTCAGCATAAGCCCTAGGATAAGAAAAATCACAAACTAAACCAGTGAAAAAGATGGGTTCGACGAGAGCTCTTAGCTACAAGTCATGGATCAGAAAATCATCGCTCGAAATGAAAGAAATACGTAGTTAAGCTCTGGGGTCCTCCACTCCAACTCAACATTGAACAGTATCAATGACACATCAAGTGGTCCCCCCTGTTTATAGGGCTCCATTGGGTCTAGTTTTTTGTCGTGCACCATAGAGTCATTCGGAGTCTGTTTGAGACATCATTTGCACCATTGGGTTCGGTTTTCCATCCTTTGTCTTTTGACGAGACCCTTGTCTTGTGCTTTCTCTATGATTTTTTGGGCCATTTCCCGGAAGTCACCCTTATTTATGTGCCATCAGACGAATCTCCCATTGTATGTATTGGCATGTTCACCAACCATCTGCTCCATCCATACTGCACAGTTGACAATCTTTTACCACCATCCATCGTCTCGCAAGGGGGCCCCATGAGTTTTCTGCATTTATTCTCTCATCCATGTTCACAACATAACCTATTTCCATATATCAAACACTTCCCCCTTGCTTGATTGACCATTACAGAGTTTTTGTTAAGATTTTTTTTACTCCTAAAAGAATGAAAAGATTGTCGAGCACGCTTGCTTCCTTTTACGCTCGTTAAAGAATTTGAAAGGGCGACTATGTGGCCTCATTTATTTCCTTTTTTGGACTACATATACTATCATAATAAAAGGATCACCCTAGCACCTTCCATCTAGGAACGTTTCCCTTTGTATACTTTTATGCTTTCTCAGACATTGGGACCGTACTTTACGAAAAAACTCATTATGGGTTGTCTTTAAGATCTTTTCTAGCCCCCTTATCAAGAAAATATTGCTGAGCAAACTTGGTTTCGTTCATGCTTGTAAAAGTATTTGAATGACTGTCCAATCAGTATAGGTTTAACCTTTTTCCTTCCAGGTTGGACTACCAATGGTAAAGAACTCTTCCTTCCCCAAAGGTTGGGAGAGCTCTCCTTTGTACCCTTTTATCCTTTTTTGGTCTTAGGAGACTACATACAAAAAAGAGACCACACTAGATTCTTCTTCCTATTTTTAGACTCTCTAAACATGAAAACACCATCGATCATTTACTTTCTCAGGCTTGCCAAAAATCCATGAGATCGTGTCATAAGGGTGCCTTTAGACGCCACCACATATGATATGACAGTTTGGAAGATTTCCCCCATTGGGTCACCTTTGTTTAGAGTATTCTGCAATGAGTCTTCCTTGGATCCCCTGGATACCACTAGTCTAGTTACCTCCTTCAGAATTTCCCATTTGCATTTCTCTTCCCAGTATTACAGTTATGATCCCTCTCCCATGAGTCAGTTTCATTTGCTGTCAGGTCAACCCTGTCGTCATACTCTGAACAAAGGAATTTTCAGTCCCCCATACTCCCCTTCCCTTGTTCTCTCATTCAGTGTGTGAGTCCCCAGATTGTTCCACATCTTTGGTTATCTCCCTCGTGCTTCTGGTCAAGGACACATCATTTCCTTTATTAGTTGCAGGTCTCCCTCTGTCGACGTCAGCACTTCTATTCCAGAGGATAAACCCAGAGACCCATGTATCTTGTTTTCATCCACCTCATTGATGAGTTCATTGGACCACTTGAGAGGAGTCATTAGTGCCTCTCAGGATGGTTTTGTCTCACGTGCTTGACTTCAGCTACATCATCGCACCGTTGAGATTCGTTCAGAATATTGGTTCGTTCATTATTTGGTCGATGGCCTCGGTTGTCACCTTACTCTAACACATTGTTGAGTATACTATGAGACCCACACAGTTTCTTGTCCCTTGTGATTTTCAGGCTACGTTGGCGATAGTGTTCGAAATCCCTAGTGTTGTGCTTCCATGTATCTCCAGTACTTGACGTTGCATATTGTACCACATAGATTCTGACTCTCAATCATTGAGTCCATACATATGTACACCTCCAGATTCAGCAAAGCATCAGTTGTGATGATATTGCATTCCATGAGAATGTCATTGTTCCTATGTATCAGTTCTTCATATCAGCATTGTATTCAACCTCCCATTGATGCCACCATTATCTATCATTATTTGTATATGTATAGATCGACTCCCATGTTTTGATCCTTGATGCCATTATTTATTCTTTTGACATTGTTACGAGCATGGGTATGCCTGCCTCGTCCATATACATGTCACACATTATATGTATCTCATCCATTTTTGAGAACCCATAATAATAAAAAAACAAAATCCATCGTAGTTCGAATGAGCAAGCTCCACTTCTCTATGGGTCTCTCCAGTCTCTCCACTGTTGTCACCATTATTCCCATGATCCTATGATGTCCATCGGCCATACGATAAGCTCATGCCCTCACACATATGGGGCCATTTGTTAACACAAAAAAAGTGTTCACTTAGCTCTACATGGTCTAAACCATATACATACATCATATTCCTACCATATTTCCTTTACTTTTGACCTTCACAATTGTATTTCCACAAAAAATGGTCCAAAACATTATCATTTACTATGGTTTACCCTCACTCTCTCCCAAAAAGGGGTCAAAAACCCTAAAAAAGAGAAAGGACTAGAAAACCATGGAAAAATACCATGGGTAACCACATTGGGTAAAAAAACCCAAGGACCATACTATAAATACATTATGAAGGGCTCTCACAAAATACTGTTTTTCTCATTTTCATTTGTGGGTACATTGTGACACTCTTGCTCTCAGGTATTCACATCCCCTTTTGCCACCATTCCCATCGCCATACCATTCTCCCGGTGTACATTCAGACATTCTCCGTACCCATCTTGGATCCATTCCCCGTTTAACAACTGTCTGTGGAGCCAGTTGGCAAGGGGTTGGAGGTGAGTGAGTTGCGCAGCATCTAGGATGTTGTGCATACTCACGTGGCACTGCGCAAGGCAAATATAGTGTGATAGGCGGAAAATAATCCACTTTTTTATATTTTTATGTCACTTTTGTACTTATTGACCATTTCTTCGGTAGATTGGTCCTTATTGGTTAAGTTAGTTAAAAGTTTGTTAGAAGTGGACCTTGAATGTAAAGGTGCAAGCCTATAAATAGAATAATTATGCATGTAATAGAGATATGCATACATGGAGAATAAATATTGGATGTGATTCTAGAAAGTGTGATATGGTACTGGATCGTTGTCTGTTTTTTATCTACGATTTGTTCTGCAGATTTAATATGATGTGATGTGGATTGATCAGAACTCCTGTTGCCCTTTATCTTTTACTGTTTTACATTGTTGTGATTCTGATGATGAATGATGAATAGATCTACATATGAATAGATAATGCGATTCTTTCTGCTTATGGATGATGTCATCTCTTAGATCTGTTTTCCCCATTGGTATATCTATTGTAATGATGAATGAATTAATGTGGCATGATGAATGGTTTTGTTTTTGAGCAAGTAAGTAGATTAGATCCAGAAACTAATTTGTTGAATCTCCGATGCTCCAATCCTCCTCTATACTACGGAAACTTGGTTCCGACAGCTCTCCCTCGAACATCTCGGGTGAGACCTCATCCGCTCTGCGGGTGTTGCTGGACAGGGTAGGACATGTATGAGTCGATGCTCAGGGAGATCACAGCATGTTGAGCGTCAACAAATTAGAACCCCTGTCGACTGGGTTTTTGTTGATCAAGATTGTGCCAACAAAGACCATTGGAGAACCAACCTGTGGAGCTACGGAACCA